>CM053408.1:106067851-106194550 GCA_028644305.1 Xerus rutilus | reverse complement strand
TGAGCCACCACGCCCGGCTCTCTGACTCTCTTAATTCCAATGCTTTCCTGTCTTCTGCAAAGGCATCATTTCCCCTAGCAGGACTAAAGACATGGCTTCCCACAGGTCATCTGTGGAAATACTCCACTGGGAAGGTAGTCAATGTGTGTTTGGCACCCGGAGCCCCATATTTTATCTGTGTTGGACATAAGGAAGCCATTTCACTCAAAACTGGAGACACTGATCACACACACACACACACACACACACACACACACACATATGTATATTTACTGTGAGTTGTGGTTTGAGGAAAAACGCTTGTGATTTCTCTTTTAGAGATTGTGGCCTTTAGTGTGACGAGGACTGCCCCACCTTCCTCTTCACCATGCACACTGTCCTCCCTAGTGGATGGCGGAACAGTGGAGTGCTGTGGCAAAGATTCTGGTTTAAAGGGCACGTGACTCTGGCCTATGTTGCTGGAGCAAAAGTTAAGAAGCTGGAGGTTCCCAGCACCCTACTGGCTGTGACATTAATCAGATGACCACTGTACTTTCTTTATTGCTTCTTAACCCTTCACCATGTTATGGTCAGGATGCAATCAATATGGAATGAATTTTCTCACACATAACTTCCTGAGACATTCCAGTTGGTGAAGAAACACTTATTTGCCCTCTAAGACCTTACCTCATTCTCGCTTGTGACACTTTCCAGTCCTCTCAGGTAGTTTTGTGACACAGATGAGGGTGATGATTAATTATTGATGTAGAACCAATACTTTTCTACTAGTTATATCAATACTAATAGAGTATTAATATTTTATAACAAAGCAAAGATGATGATAATGATGATGATGATGATGATGATGATGATGATAAGCCAGTCCATATGAGTACTTCTATACTTCTGGAATTGTGTTAAGTGTCAAGTTGGGTTACCTCATGTGAATAGATAGATACTAGCTAGTATTGCATCCATTTTACAGACTAAATTGTCTTAATGAGAAATTGCTAACTTTCCCTTAATAAGAAAATGTCAGAGCACAGTCCAGAAATCACAGGCTCAGGAAACTTGAGTGTTGAAGCAACTCTCAGGATGATCTAATCCAGTGGACTCATTTTAAAGGTAGGATATCGAGGGAGATGGCGTTGTAGGAATTGCTCATCGTGACTCCATGTACTGTGGAGCCTCACTTCTTGTTTGGGTTTCCTGAGGTCTGGGTTCATGCTTTGACACCACAAATGCCTTCATGTCCATACAACAGCTGGTGTTTTCTGCCATGTAGTAGAGCAAGCTAGTACAATGCTTAGGCTCTTGGGCTTGGGGTTAAGTTGAAGAATTGGTTGGAATCCCTGCCACATTGGTTGGACTGTGCAAATTGTCTAATGTCACTAAGTCTCCTTCTCTGTAAAACAGGGATAGCTATGGACCACAGAGGGATGTTATGAGACTTGCATATTATGTCATCTTAGTTCTTGACCCTGCACATCATAGTTGCTCATTAATTATTAACTGTTAATACAATAATAATAATCTAGAATTTGGTATGCATACCATAAGACAATGGGTTATTGTAATATCAGTGTGGATAAACTGGGGTTAATTTGTATTCATCAACATGTTTAAATCCAATACAGGTCTGATAAAATGAGATGATTTTATAAAGCAAATATGAGTTATACCACCTACCCTAGCATTATAAATTGAATTTTTCTTTTTCTAATGTCATCAGAATTTACCTTCAAAGACAGGAGGATACTGTAATTGTAAATGACAGCTGAAACAAATAAAGGCTGTCATCCTGAAACTAAATATCACTAAAACCCCAAGAGCCTTTAATTTATTAATTTAAATGAAAATTTCTTCCAGCATTGCTTACATGAGTATAAGTATGTTAATGAGTATGTTATAAGCACAGTCATCATAAAGTGCTGGGAACTGTGCTTCAGAGAGGGGTCCATGTATGCATAGGAAACTGCCAAGAAAATTATTTTGTAAGATCAATCATGACTTTTTTTTTTTTTGGTTTTGGGGATTGAACCCAGGGATATTTTCTACTGAGTCACTTTCCCAGTCCTTTTATTTTTTATTTTGAGACAAGATCTTGCTAAGTTGCATGGGTAGCTTTGAACTTGGAATCCTCCTGCCTCAGCCTCCTGGGTTGCTAGAATTATACAGTAAGTCTGTAGCAGTAACCCAGAGACACCAAGAGGAACTGCTCAGTTAGAAAGGCAAGGAAAACAGGATTTCTAGTGTGGCAGTTGTTAGGCATTTTATCAACAAGATACACCCTTTCTGAACACATGGGAAGGTTATTTTTTCTAGATCCTGATAGTTGGCAGGAACCAAGTGGGAGACTTGAGTCAACAAATGGAGAGCAAATTTGTTGATGTCAGACGTGGTGCTTGGGAGTTCTCTTTCTTTCCAGCTGGACAAACACACAAGAGATGGTGGCTGTTTCACCAGCTGCTTGAGGGACTGTAATATACAAAGCCCCCTGCTGGCCAGGGATGAGCATAGCTACAGAGGAGAAGCACGTTTTTTAACATTTGTGGGCACTGAGATTTTTTTTATTAAGTAACATTCTGGTTGCTACACCAGGTCGGGACAGAAAAGTGGGATTCTTATCTGGGCCATAGAAGCCTCCTCCAGGTGATTGGTGGAGTTCACTGTCTTGTGGTTATAGGACCGAGGTCTTGGTATCTTGTTGGCTATTCTCTTGTGACCTCTGTCAGTGTCCTTCTCATGGAGTTCCTGCCCTCTTCAAACCTGCAGAACCAGGCTGAGTTCTTCTCACACTGATTCTCTCTCACTTCTGGTTTATGAAGGACTCATGTGACCAGATCATGCTCACAAGGATGATCTCTGCATCTGAAGGACAACTGATTTGAAACTTTATTGTTATCTGTGAGATCTCTTCACAGCAGTACCTTGATTAATGTTTGGTTGAATAATTAGAACCAAAGAATCTTGTGTGGCCACCTTTATACATCCATAGCCTGCTTCTTCTCTGTGGGGCCTGGCTTTGGTTTTTATAGCAGCTTCTGTTTAACAGGATTTTCTACAGTTACATTCACAAGTACATCAAAGGACTGAAACTATTCATACTTGTACAAATAGTGTACTATTTCCAACTCAATTAGCAACTGTACTATTTGGGGCCCTAGCTTAACAAGATTAGAATGGAATATGTACTGTAGACTGTAGACTCAGCGGTGCAAAGGCAGCTGTGATAGAAAAATCGAATGTTTCTTTCATGCATGCTATGGTTCTATATGCTGAGGTATGTCCTGTCCTTATTTATTTCTTCTCTCACCAAGATCATTATGCACATCTTATTAGTTTATTAGATTATTTTCAGATTGTCATGGCTTCATCTCAATGATACTGCGAAAAAGAAAAGTAACTGAATAAAAATGTCTACGTAAGAGAAAGACTCATGCAGTGCTTCAATCACAATGAATAAAATACTCATAAGAAGATATACATGCTGGGTGTGGTGGTGCATGCCTGTAACCCCAGTGGATCGGGAGGTTGAGGCAGGAGCATCATGAGTTCAAAGTCAGCCTCAGCAAAAGCAAGGTGCTAAACAACTCAGTGAGACCGTCTCTAAATAAAAAATACAAAATAGGGCTGGGGATGTGGCTCAGTTGTCGAGTGCCCCTGGGTTCAATCCCCAGTAGCCCCCTCAACAAAGAAAAAAAAAGAATATATACACACACATGAACATACAGACATGTTTGTGTGAGGATCTATATCTGTACATTTGCAATGATCTTTCTCTTTCAGTCTAATTTTACACATCTCCTAAATTGGCTAGATTCTGATTCCTTAACAACGTCATTAAACCTATCATCACTGGATTTACGTGAGATTGTACACTTTCTTCATTGTATAAGCCACTTTTGTTGATTGATTTTCTGTTGCTTATAGTCAAAAGCATCCTTACAAAGCTATAATCTTGTCATTTGGTTATATATCTCTACAGAATGTGAAAATGAGAGTTCATTTTATAGTTTGCTAAAAGCTACAAGTTTGGTAAAAGTTCTTCTGGACAAAGTATAATCTATATACTGCAATAGCAGGTGAGTTATATGCAGTTGATTCATTTTGTGTTGGTCATGAATTTTTAAAAACCTATTCCAAAGTATATCCAAAGAAGCTTTGAGGGAATGTAGGGGTTGGGAGTGAATAAAACTAACTTTTAATGATCACCCATAGTTTGCTGGGCACTGATCCAGGTAGTGTAGAAGATATCGTGTTCTCATTAAATCCTCATAACAAGTTCGGGAGATAGGTGTTTTCTCACATGGTCTATAAGGAATGAGCTCAGAGTAGTTTGAGGAACTTTGCCAAGGTCAGAGAGATTTTAAGCAGTGGGGCTGGGGTTTGAACCTGAGTTGTGCTACAAAGCTTTTAAATCTAACTAAGCTTCTTCAATGAAAGGCAAGTGTAGCTATGGAAAAGAAAAAGAAATGACTGGGAAGTTCATTTGTGCCTGGTTACTCTCGGCAAGTGGCCACGGAACACTTTAGCGTTCTCTCTGGAGCACAGAGGATGCACAGAAATTAGTTGACTTTGAGCAATCTCCGTGTTTCAATGTAATATTGAGACACAAGGGGGCAGCAGTGTTCTCTCTCTTAACCAGAAATCATTTCTGGTTCTTCGTCTTCAGGGATTGTTCTTTCTCTAAGCTTGGTACATGTCCAGGTAAGTTTCTTTCAGGAAAGTGATTTCCTTTTTATGAAAAGTGACAGTGACTCTTGCTTCCACAATTAGGTACTCAGAAAAATTAACTCAGGGAAAGGGGCCCAGAGACTCTTCCTTTCAGACATTACACTTGGAATAAGTGGACTGAACTTTGCAGTCACTTTTTTGATAACAGGGCTACTCTTGGTTTTAATGGCACAAAATATGCAGGTCTAAGGAAACAAAGAAGCTGGCAATAAGATACAACAAAAATCCATTATGTGATTGTAGAAACATTATAAAATTGTTCTTTAGTCCTTATGATTTATGGAATCAGGCTGTCTGGGTCTACCTCACTATTTTACAAATGAATATTTTAAAACTTCATAATGATTATACCTATCTTGAGAGTATTTATTAGGATATTTAAATAAAAATAAATCATATACAAAATTTAGCATGCTACCTGGTATATATAAATACCTCACTACACTTTAATTATGAAGGGGATTGTTTCCACAGTAGTGCTGATCATTATGAACCTGCTTGTTTCTGCCATCTTTTTCATATGATGTAGGAATTACATTTATCCTTATTAAATACTATCTGCCTATTTAATTGCAGAGGATCTTTATCTCTCTCTCTCTCTTTCTCTCTCTCTCTCTCTTTCGAATCCCTAATCATCTCTCATTTTTTTAGTTATTGCTGAAGTTATAGCTTTTGGAATTTGACATTACTTGGCTTAAAATCTGCTCATATCACTTACTGGCTTTGAGACTATGTCACATAAATGACATAACTTCTGTGGGCCTGGGTTTTCCATCTTTTGTTCATTAATCACATATTTTTGAAAACACATTGTAGGTCAGAGTGTGGTAAGAATTAGGGATACAGCAATCAACCAGACAGATGCAGTGCATGTATGGAGTTCAATGTCTATCTGAAGAGGCCTAATACGATGAACAACTGCCCCAATAAGCATTCAGTTCTAGCTGTGCCCAGCGCTACAGAGGCCCTGGGGAAGACCTGTCTACACCAGGAAAGGCTCTGGGGAAGACTCCCTGAGGAAGGTTCATTTAAGCAGAGATCTGAGGATGAGCAGAAGTTAGCTAGAGATAGAGCAGGAAGAGTGGACGGGGGCCAAGCATGCACCAAAACCTGTGATGTAATCACACGCTAAATAGATGTGAGTTGCCTGGAATAGGATGGCCCGGCGACGTTGGTTAATTGCAGGCTAACTATGCAGAGCACCAAGGTCTGTGCCATTCAAAAAGTAGGCACAATATTCAGTTGGCCCTCAATATCTATGGGTTCAGCTTCTGTGGATTCAACCAAATTTAGATAGAAAATACTATTTTAAACATTACAGAAAGTTTCATAAAGCAAAACTGAATTTACAGCACACTGAGCAGTACGCTGAGTCCACATCAGTGAAGTGACATGCAGACGCACCCTGCTTTGGCCTCCCGCCCTCCACATGTCCTCAGTCTCTCCCCAGCATGCCCTGGGGGAGCACTGGCTACTTGGTGCCTCCCTCAAAATGTGGTAGACAGGTAGGCCTAGCGTGGTTGCCTCTCTCCAAGCACCACACACCTTTTTAATTCCTTATTATTTTCCCCTAAACAACAGACAATTACAACTGTTCACATAGTATTTACATGGCATTAGGTATTTGAAATTATCCAGCAGTGACTTCGAGTATATAGGAGGAGACATGTAGATTAAATGTGAATGCTTACCATTTTATGTAAGAAATTTGAGCATACTTGGAGTTCGGTATCCTTGAGAAGTCCTACAACTGCTCCACAGTGGATACCAAGGGACAGACATTGCTGTTTTAATTCTCCTTGGAGAGAATTCATTTTTTGCCCAGCAAAAGCCCCAATCACATTGTAAATAATCAATAACCCTATTTTTTATCCTTATCCCAATAGAACTGAATTTCTAGCTCAGATATAGTGTTTATTCAATACATAATTATTTAGCATCTACCCTGCCCTAGAGTAGATGCTAAGTAATTATGAACAGAGGGGAAAATGTAGACATGGTCTTGCCCCCGCCGTCTTGCCTCTGATCAGCTGATATATTGTCTGTGTGTGTGAATTTATTTCAGTTGAGCAAGAGTTTTGACATATCTGGGAAGTAGTCTTACTCTCTCAAAACTCAGGGGAGGAGAAGCAAGCACACAGAACAAACACACATGACCATAAATTACAATGCACAGTTACAATTCAGGATTATGAATTTGTATGTAGCAGTAACTACCGCATCTATTTTTCCTTTTGCTACTGATTAATAACAATAATTATCATTTTTACAATGTGTACCTGTGCATGCGCCATTGGTTAGAGCAGGCCTCTATTCTGCTGAAAATGCTAATTGGGCCTTCCTAATACGAAGAGCTGAGCATTCTTTTGCAAGTCTGAGAGACTAGAAAGATAATAGAAGTAGCTAGTTGAGTGTATAAATTTATTTTGAAAATGAAGTTGTCACATTTTTATAATTCTCTTTTTGCCAGTTTTAGTGCATTAAATATTGCATATATTTTAATTTAGTATAAATAATCCTCACTTCTCAAAAATGTTCAGAAATTCAAGGCCTATAGAAGAACCACGGAAACTGAGGTTGTAGCTCAGTGGTAGGGCACTTGGCCTAGCATGCTCGAGGCCCTGGATTCAATTCATATAAGCAAAATCAAACTATGAAAATGCAAGAACTCTACTACTTTTATTTTCCATTTACATCACATCATTTTATTTTTAGAGCTCACGCATATTCAAAGATATTTATGTGCAAATATGGTGAAGATATAATTTCTATCAGCAAGAGATCCTTTTCAAAACTCATGTTATATGAGCCTTTGGTAACAACTTTTATTCTCTCCAGTGAGGCGTAAAGCTGAAAGCTTTGTTCTTCCCACACAATGAATGAAAAACAATGCACTCTTATTCCAGCATCTCACAGATGCTCTCATTTTCTGGTTCATCAGCTGTTCACCTTACAGCTGTTAACCTTAGTACTTTCCCTGGAAGAGATTAGTGTTTGGCTTTCAATTGTGGTAGCTTTACCTTCTGTTTCTTGTTATCTTTGTTGGGAGAAGAGAGTCTGGGGGTGCTCTGGTCCGTATATAACCTCTCAAAACATTGCACACCTCTTTTGCTTTTCTGTTTCCCAACATACTTAGTAAGATGAGAAACAGTTCCTCTGGAAGTTACAATGCTCAGCTGAAAATGGATAATATTTTTTGAAGATGTAAATGAATATATTTCATCTATTATTTCTAATTACACTTTAATGCCCACAACTAATGTGTCCTTAGAATTACTCCTTAGTTCTACAATTGGGGAATTGCCATGAGTGTGTTTTACTTTTTCATTCTTCCATTTCATGCCGCCATGTCAGGCACAGTCCACTTCATAGCACTTTGTGTCAGCACAAAAAAATCTAGCCCATCAGTGCAGAATCAATAACAAATCAAATGTTATTGTGGACTATAAATTAACTAATTGGAGCTTAGTTTTACATGCATTAGTATTTCTACATTTTGCAACCACTATAGGGTAGTTATGAATGAATGGAGGCGTTATGGACAAAGAAATATAGCCTCTTTGAGTGAATATTTGTGTGGATGCACAAACATTGAAACCTAATCCCCAGTGTGAAAGTATGTGAGGGGATTTTGGGAGCTGACTAGGTCATGAGGGTGGAGCCCTCTGGAAGGGATTAGTGCACTTATGAAAGAGGCCCCAAAGAGCCCCTTTTGCTGTATGAAGGTAGAGAAGGTACGGCTTACTGTGCACCAGCAAGTGGACCCTCAGCAGACACTGTGTATGCCAGAACTTTGATCTTAGTCTTTCCACTCTCCCGAACTGTGAGAAATAAATTTCTGTTATTTACAAACTACTCAGTCTACGCTAGTTGGTGACAGCTAGGGTTGCGGGTTGCAAGAAACAGGCAAACAGACAAATTAGTTTCCTTTACGGCACATTAAAGTTCTAAGTACCTAAGGACATACCAAGTGAAGATGGAGAGCCAACCATCAGAAATGAATCTGGATCTTATAGCAGTAGGTTCCTTTAGCACATTGGCATAGGCATCTCCCAAGGGAATCATGGTAAAAAATTTTTAAAAATAAGAAAGTTGAATACACAGCTTTGGGGAAAAGCAACATTAAAAGATGGGAATAGATGAGTGGTCCATGAAGGGACCAGGAAGGTGTCGTCAGAGAGGTACAAGGAGAAGCAGTAGATAATAATATTAAAGAGACTGAGGAAGAAGAGGCATTTGAGGAGTTCAAGGTCTTCACTCCCAGACTCAGCAGAAACTTCAATTAGATGCACAAAAACCATAAGGAGAGTTAAAAGCATAGACTCTGAAATCAGACTGTGAGTTTGCATCCAGGCTTTACCAATCACACTAGCTGTGTGACTTTGGGAAAGTTTCTTAACTTCTCTGTGACTTGGTTGTCTCATTTGTAAAAGAAGATGAACAATTGTATCCTATCCCAAAAAATTAGCACAATGATAACACTGACCAGCATCTGTAGAACTCTAACAATAAGCGTTAGATACATTTTACAGATTTAAATCAAGCAATTAATGAGTGTGATGACTAGAAAGTGTTCAAAAGATTTGTAAGTAAATGGTAATTTTGACACACACAAATGAGTACAAGGAAAGCAGGGAACTTTCAATAATATCAGTGCATTGCTTCAGCAGAATCAGTATTCTGATTGTAATATTATTTTGCAAGATGTTACCATTGGTAGAAAGAGGTATGGAGATCTCTTTGCACTATTTCTTACAACTACATGTGAGTCTACAAGAAATTTTTAAAAGAAAGTTTAGTTAAAAAATAAAATCTACATTTTCCCACGCAAGAGAACTGGAACATCTTTTTCCTTTGTACTGGAAAAAATGTTAGTAAATGTATATTAATCAAGTGCCAACTATGTACTGAAGTCAGTTCTAGAAGCTGACCATGTAGTAGTGATTAGATATGACTGGTAAAATTCCTCTGTCAAATGAGAGAATGAGATGGTTCTGTTGAAAATCCATTGCTGGACTCAGGAGAATTTGTAGAGCATGCAGACCTTCAACTGGCTAAGGTCTATGAATGGCCACTCTATTATGGAAAAGGAACAGGGCTTTCAAATCTGGTAAAAAGTGTCCACAGTAACTCTCACACCTGATTGTTGTTGTTTTTTCCCCCATTCAGTAGGTAATCAATAGTGGAAGATAATCATTAGCTGACCCCAGATTTAGATTTTGTCATGTAGGTATTGGGCTCCCAAAAGTTCTCCAAACCCTAATCTCGGGCATTTGTAAATGTTACCTTAGAAGTGAGGGAAATGTATTTGTGGATGTGTTTAATTAAAGGGCTTGGAAAGAAGGAGGCATTTCAGTCAGTTTTCTCACTGTTGTGACCAAAAGACCTGATGAGAACAATGCAGAGGAGGAAAAGTGTATTTTGACTCATAGTTTCAGAGGTTCAATCCATGGCCAGCCAACTCCATGGCTCTGGATGCTGAGTTAGGCAAAACATCGTGGCTAAGGAAAGCTAATCAAGACATGGCAACAGGAAGCATAGACGAGAGAGAGAGAGAGAGAGAGAGAGAGAGAGAGAGAGAGAGAGAGAGAGAGAGAGCACTCCATTCACCATGGACAACACATGAACCTCAAAGTCATGTCCCCAGTGACCTACTTCATCCAGTCAAACCCTATCTGCCTACAGTTACTATCCAGTATTATGTTGATGCTCTCATAACCTAATCATTTTGCTCTGAACATTTTTGTATTATCTCATGCAGGAGTTTTGGGGTACACTTCACGTAAACCATAACTGCAGGTTATCTTAGATGATCTAAGTGAGACTTAATTGACATCACAGTGTCCTTATGAGACTGAGGCAGAGGGAAAAATTTGAAGACACTGACCTTGAACATTGGAGTGATGTGGCCAAAGCCAAAGAATGTGACTTGTGTCAGAAGCTGGAAGAGGCAAAGAACAAGTCCTGACTTGGGAGGGAGCATGACCCTGCTGATACCTTGATTTTTGGCCGAGTGATTTTGGACTTTGGCCCCCTTTGACCTCCAGGCTGAGAGAATAAATTTATGCTATTTAAACCACCAAGTTGGCAGAATTTTGCTATAGTGACCTCAGAAAACTAAAATAGATGTGACTGTAGATCAGTGGTGAGGAAGTGAAGATGTTCAAAGGGTGTTTCAGGAGCTTGGCCCTACAGTCTGGACTCAGGCAGAACCAGTGAGACCAAGGCAGGACTGGTGACATCACAAGTGTGATTTGTAAAGTCAGTGAGTAGGAGGTAGTGGGATTTAGGCCTCAGAATAGTTGAGTGGATAGGAAGTTGTGGTCAACAGGATGAGACTCTAAGATATCAGGAGTTAGGCAATTTTAGCTGATGAGGCCCACGTTCTGCCCAGCATAGTGCAAAGGGTAAACATAAGATAATGTCTTTAAATAAAATCGAGAGACACTGAAACTCACGTGAGTGGCTTACTTATGGACCAGTGAACAAAACTTTTTAAAGTCAGGGTTCAAAATCTGGAATGAGTACAGACTGACTCTGGAGGTAGTAATAGGAGATGCCCTGCCCCTGGCTCTCTGTAGCTCAGTTCTGCTCAACAGTCTTGGCTGTAGGACGTGCCAGTCCATCAATTCACATGGAACTGGAAGAGCTCTCCACTTCAGCACTGTTATTCCCTCTGGTCACAGGGCTAGGGCAGTGATGAAGGCTTGTCCAGGAACAGTTCTCCAGTCCCCAGTTTCCTGTACATCATGTAACTAAAACAAGATCCTTCCTTGCAGGAGCTGCTAGAGCTGCGAAAGGGAGCATGGAGAGACAGCACCTGATGCTATTGCTAGCCCCTCACCCAGTTGTGTGGTGCTGTGTGTTTTCCTACCTTCCCCAGGTAGGTGAGCCAGCAAACCTGCTACACTTCTAGCTTAGGATACCTGGAATTAAGTTCTTGTTACAGGCACTAAAAAACATACTAATTTTTAATTGTTTCCCTACCCTTTTTGTTTACAGCAAAACTACAAAGGAATAAATGTAGCCTTTTGTCTCTCTTATTGGTATGTTCTGGTGTTTTTTTGAGATAACAACCAGGTTAATGAGAGAGTTCCTATTTTTCTTAAATATTATTTCAATCTCCAAACCAAGGCACAAGATGGGAATATTAGTTTGTTTTATGTAGTTTATCTTCACAACAAATAAGACATGATCTTTAGAGTGCTGTTTCAAAGATAAGCAAGAAGCTGAAATTGTGAAACTCCAAATTAATCAGCAATAACATTTGCAATTGCAATAAAATTTAATTTCACAGTTGTTCTTACTCATTGAAATCAAATCTATTCACCAAATTGCTATTAAGCCCATATAATAATACAGGCCCAAATAAGTGAATAAGAGACAATTTGAGTTGATTCCCAATTTTGACCTAATCATTACATTATATGAAGAATGCTTGCATCTCTGAGAAGTGAAAGTTAGTAGAACTGGGCAAGGAGGTGAGAATATAGTGGTGAAAAGGGCAGGTCCAGTCCACGCCCCCCCCCCCTTGGTGCCTGTCAGGGAACTCTAAGGCATCTGAGGGTCTATCCCTCTCAGTCATTATGTTCTGTAGGGATAAAACTCACACTTAACACCAGTGTTCTAGGACAGTGTAAGCCTCTCTCTTCTAAATAGGCTCCTTATTCTTGTGCTAGCTACCTTAAAATAGAATGTCTATTCAGTTCAAGTTTCAAATAGGTGACCATCAATCCAGAATATTAGTTTGCTTGAGTTGGAAGGGCTTATCATGTTTGAGTGCCTCATTTTTATGGGGAAACTGAGGCTGAGGAATGTTAAATGATCTGCTTCAGGTCATAGCTGGACAGAGAAGAAAAGATCCCACTTTTGACTCTTATCCCAATGTGTTTACTTGACTTAGCTACATTGTGAATGACAAAAATCAATGAAGAAATAAACTACCAGGTTAAAATACTCTTTCCTTCTCCCTCAGACAACTGTGTCAGAGTGGGAGATAATTTTTTTTATGTCTATCATTAGTATACTACTTGAATAGCCAAAATGAGGATAATTTATTCTACAAGATGGATACTATCACCATAGAAGCACTTTAAATAGTAAAGAAAAAATCCTCCTGCCTTTTCTTTCCTCCTTCTCTCCCTCATTTTTCTTTCCTCCCCCTTCTTTCTTGAATTCTTTCATTACATAAACAATCATGTAATTCATACAAAGTTATTGAATGTGAGCTTGTGTAAGCTGGGTACAAGGGATATAAAAATGCATAATGTTTGTTCTCAGTGGCTTCACTGAGGAAAGATGGACTCGCTACCCTTAGGAAGCAGTGTAGTGTATATTATGGTCTCATGGGGGGAGCACTGACATCTTACTGGGGAGGGGTGATTAAGACGTAGGAGGCTGGGAAGGATGTATAGGGGAGAAAATGCCTGAGGTTCGTTAGGAAGTGACTAGATTTTGAGGCGTGAATGGCATTCCTGTATGAGGATCTACCAAGTGCAAAGACCAATAGCATTTTCTGTAGTTTCTCTTCTGCTCCTTCCCCAGAATCTGGGAATATGTCTCATTAGGAAGAAATACATTTTGGCAGAGAGGAAACAGGGCTCGACTACTCTCCTATCATTTGTTTCTCACCTGGAAGGCAGAGCTAACAAAGCATCCCACATCAAGAGAGGTTCAGGATGGGGGAGAAGCAGGAGTAAGTTAGGAGTAAGGAGTAAGGAGTAAGAAGTAGGAGTGAGGAGACGGGCCAGACAAGTGGGGTCCATGAGGCTGGAGAGGTGGGTGGACCAGTTAGCTCTTAATTGTGTAAATACACTCTGCTTCCTCTGGTCCTCCTGCTGACTCTCCTACTTTTCCCTTCCTCCCTCCTTTCATTCCTTCCTGTTCTGCATGCTTCTTTGACCACTGATGCCAATCTTGAGAACAGATTTGCAATCCCTTGCTTCTCAGTCCTATGCAGAAACTACTTAGGACGTTGTACTAGTGTTGCCAGATGGAGAAGAGAGTGCTGCTCAAGACCAGTTATCTAGGATGAACTGTGTAACATATCCAACAAAAACTCAGATCACTGTATGTTTATTTGATAACATGTACATTTCTCATGATATCCTAGTCATAAGAGGACTTGAGGCAATTTCAGAGCACAAGTGGGGTCATATATTTTACATTTACTTATTGTGACTTTCAGAAGAGTTTGATTAAAATGACAAGACTCTGGCTATTTTTTCAAAGAAAATCACCATAAAGCATAGAATATAATTAGCAACCTTGAATTGTATTTCAGTAATGAGTATAAATTAGTCTCGTGGTTACAAAAAGATGAAAACCTTTTCACAAAATAAGGAAAATCATAACCACCATCAACAAACTTAACTTGGTAAGTTTCCATCCTGTTCACTTATAAATGTTACAAAATTTTAAAAGGCCAATTCTTACTCATCTAGAAGGTACACTGTGTATTTCTAATGTCCAGTCATTGACCAGACATTCAAGTGTTTTACTTGCAATGACATTTTTCAGACTTGAACATAGTGCCTGGTTTGCCAGAAGAGGTGCCATTTGTTGGAGAGGAAACTCTTATTTAATTTGAAATTAGAAGCCCCAGACTAATTCTTTATTTTCCCTTTATGTATTGTATGGCCTTGGACAGTTCCTTTACTATCAGAGCATCTCTTTTGTCAACATGGGCTTATTAAAATATCCTCCACCTACCACACATACCTGTTTTTGAAACTATAAAAAACTATATTCATGGAAGTTGTTGCTAAGGACAATTATTCATACTTACAGAGACTCAGTGTGGGGGCCTTTTTCCAGAGACCTACTTTTTGTTCAATTGTCAAAAGGGTCCTTTTTAAATGTTGGTGTACAGGCAAGCAGTTTACATACCTACAACTGAAAATGGTTACCCTGTAATATCTATCCTTCTCCATATCTTACTTATATCTGCAAAGGCAGTTTTCACATTTCATGGTAATAATAGGGATTCTTATCTATAAATCTCATTTCAAGTGCCTATATCTCCCAACCAATTTGCTACCAGTAGCTTATTTTTTAGACACTTTTATTCATATAAAAAGAGTTTATTTGAGCACTTTGGAGTTGCTGTCTGAGAATGCTATAAAAGAGTATTAAATATTATATATTATACTTTAATGTTTTTTAAAGATTTTCTTTTCTGCCTGCAGTTTAATTTTCTTTTTATAGGTTTTCTCCTGCTCTTCTCATATTGATTTTATTTTGTAGCACTATTAAAGCAGTGCTCAATGAGAAAGCTTTGTGGAATGAAGTTAGATAAGTATGTATCTTATGTGCAGGCACATTTTAAACTTTTAGTGTAAGTCTATTATGCAGTGATTAATTTACTACCCAAATTGTAATTACTTTTAATCAAGAATCACTGTTCATAATACTAAACATACTTTATTGGTTATTGGACATTTAGGTGATTAGTAGTTTGATGAATGTTAGCTATAGTTACTTTTATATTTACCATCACCTAAATGCTAAAAAATAATTTACTCTTGTTCCCAGCATAATTTGTTTTTAATGAAAATTCTTACATGGAATTTTTTTTCTTTTAAAAGTGTGTATTTTTAATGAGATAACTGTGCATGCCCAATTACATTTTCTTACTTATGAAGGATTAACTATCTGGTGATAACATCTTGGTGCATTCATTAAATAATAGTATTCCCCCTATATTTAGAGCTTTATTATACAATTTCTTCCATAGTGTTTTATACTTCCTCTAAACATTCTTCACTTGCTATTATGATAATTTGTTTATGTTAATAAACTCTGTGGGGAAAGAAACTTTTTAAATGTAATGTCATTATTATATTCCTGAATTTAGCATAGAGTCTAACAAGTAACGAAATAGAAAATGTTTTTAATTATTAATGAATAAATCATAAACTACAAGAGATCAAGGAACAGATGTGCATATAAAGACACAGAGGTATAATTCATACAATATTGAAAATGTCATCTGAAAAGTAGAACCCTGAATACCTCAGAAAAAATGTCAAAACTCTTCTTCAGGACATATCATGATTGTTTTTCTTCTGTTTCATGGGGGCTACCTCAGATCCCAATCAGCAACTACTCTTCCTACCAAAAGAAGCTGGATGTTGTCTAGGTTAACATTGTAGTGTGTTGTGGAGGATGAGGAGAGAACACATAGGGAGCAGATTCTCTGAGACAGATTCAGTGGGAAGAACATAGATAGTGAAGCCAGTCCTGGCATAGTACAACATGAAGGAATTCAGCATCTCATAGAGAACGCAGAAGGAAAACAAGAACCATACATAATATAGATGAGACATCAAGAGTAGAACTACATAGCTGACTCACAAAATCATGAGCTAAATAAATGAATGTTTTCTGAATTTAGCTACTAAATATTGGGAGAGTTCATCACACAGCAAAAGCTAACCTTTATAGATATTTGTACCTTGAAGTAGGTGGGACTATAACCAAAGTTAATATATGTGACATTTGCTTTTGGATTAGAAGGCAGGTAAAAGCTCTATAAACAGCAAATAAACAATCCAGTTTGGGAAAATGCTCAATAAATTCTTAACAGAAGTTGAGAGAACAATAATAAACTGTTATAGTGACTAGAACAATTGGAAAACAATTATCTGCAGTAACTTGGAGGGTAGACAGTGTGTCCAATGAACCTAGGAATTGTGACAAATTGGTTCATAGGCAGGTTATTGAAAATGACATTTAGTTTATTTTAGTTGTCTAAGATAGAAAGAAGAGGGAGGAAGAGGAGGAGGAGAAGAAGGAGAAGGAAGGGGATGGGGAGGAAAAGAGACATATCAGCCAAAGAAAGATGGTTTGTTTTGCAAGCAAAATTTAGAGACAATAAAGAAACTTTAGGATGTGATGTGTTTGTCTTCTGCTAGAAAACATTCTTAAAGTAGATTCTGGGTCCAGATTAAAAAAAAGGACACATTATGTATAGAGTGAAAACTATAAGAATGGCAGCAGATTTTTCAGAATAAGCAATTCAAGTTAGAAGACAATAGAACAAAATCCCTAAATATTGGAAGAAAAAAGTCTCACTAGAATTAGTCATCCAGTGAAAATATATTCAAAACACAAAGGCAAAATAAACACAGTTTTATATGTCAAAAACTGAAAGACATATCTGTACTACACGGAATATTGAAAGAAGTTATTCACAAGAAAAATGACACCATAGAAGCCTAGTTCTACAGGAAGAATGAAGACCAAAAAGAATGGTAACTACATAGGTACATAAAACACTTTTTATTTAAAAATTTTTAAAGGATAACCAATTATTTAAAGGAAAATACTAATGTTTTAGTCTATATTTGTAGAAATAAAATATATGAAAACAACAGTGTAGAAGTCAGGAACAGAGAAATAGAAGTGTACTATAATAAAGTGTTTTATTATTGTAAGCATAGTTGTGTTAGCCAACTCTTTAAAAGAAATTTCTCTCTATAAGAATATGCATCTGTAAACATGTTATGGGTTCTCTCAGGAGAACTCTTATACAACTAATAGGCCTAACAATTGAATGGAATCCAACAATAAAGATTAGTAAATTAATAAAAATTCAGAAAAAGAAACAAAGAAGAGCAAATGGTAGGAAAAAATAATTGATATATTTACATCCAACCTAAATCATCAGTAATCATCTCATGTGCCAATCAGATGAACCACAATTAAAAGGCAAAGATTGAAAGATTAATAAAAAAGTAAGACTCAACTACATGCTACCAGTCTACTTTATATGTAGAGACACAAATACATCCAAAGTAAAAGGATAGAAAAATGATAAAACATAACAATAGTCAAAATTTGTTTTGAGATCTACTTTATCTAATATTAGCTACTTCAATTTCCTTTGACTATTGTTATGTTTAATCATAATGAAAGTAGTCCTTTTATAATGACAAAGGGCTGAACTCTTAATTCTTGATCAATAACACACAACCATATTAAATATTCATGTGCCTAATAATATAATATACTATAGCTTCACCCACTTTAACCTAAATAATACAACTATCAGTGAGGGAAGGGAGCATCTAAAATTCTTATGTATTTCTAATGGAAATTAAAAGTAGTAAAATCACTTCATAATATAATTTGGTAATATCTTAAAAAGTTAAACATATACTAATACTATAGTGCAGCATAGAACTTGTACACATTTACTCAAATAAAAAGATAGCATATGTCTATACAAAGTTCTCAAATATTTGCTAGCAAGTTAATGGACAAACAAGTTATAGAATATGCATACAAAGGAATGGTACTCAGCACCACAAAGAAATAAACTAATGATACATGCAAATGATATGCATGCATTTAGAAGAATTAGTGAAAAATCCTGTTTCTAATTTTTTAAAAATATTTTTTAATTGCAGGTGGACAGAATATCTTTATTTTTTTTAATGTGGTGCTGAGGATCAAACCCAGTGCCTTACATGTGCAAGGCGAGCACGCTACCACTGTGCCAGAACCCCAGCTCCCCTGTTTCTAATTTTATAAAATTTTAAAAGATGCAAATTAGTCCACACTGACAGAATCTCAGATCAGTGGTGGCTGAATATACGATTGGCAAGGAGGGGCCAGAGAGAAGTGACGAGCATGAGGAAGCTTTTAAGAGTGATGGATATTTCATTGTTTTCATTGTGCTAATGATTTCATGGGTCGATATATTCATGTGTCAACCTCCAACACTGTAAGGATGTGTGGTTTATTGTGTATCAATCATATATCAATAAACTTGATAAAATTATACGTTCTTGTATAAGCTATTAGTGTATTATATAACTCAGAAATAAACTCAGGCAATAGTAAACTATATTGTCTAGGGATGCACAGGTTGGATATTGAACTATAAATCAACGTTAGAAATGATCACCTTGAAGTTCTCACACTAAATAACTCCAGGGTGGGCAGAACGATTTTTTCATGGAGAATAGCTTCTGGATTCTGGTAGAATTTTATTTCTTGATGTTTGTGTGTTTTATATGAGTATTTGCCTTGCTAAAATTGCTTAAGTTGTGCATGTATTCATGTTGCATTGTTAAATAAACTGGGACTACATGTTTTAGGTCCTTCAGAGCAACATTTTGCATGATATGATCTAACAAACAGTACTGTGCTGCACATTTTCTTAGAAGGTATCTGGTTTCTTAGGGTATCTGGTTTTCATTTCCTTAAAATGTTCTTTAATAAACTGGAGAAAAAAGTGTTAAAATTCTGTAACAGGATATTTAAGACTGGTTTGGTTAACAGGGCTCCTTGGGAAAGCAGAGATTTGGTTGTGACTACTTAAAAGTTCCCTTTTTGTATTTGACTGGGCAGAAGGGACCTTGGCAGTAACTTTCAGCTTAAAGGTAACCAGGTTGAGCTTTAATTTAACCAGTTGACTATAATGACATTTGCCAGAGCATGAAAATGGAAGAGACATTTCTTATGTTACTTGTAATGTGTTTGTGTCGAATAGATGGTGACACTGAATTAGTTTGGTGTCCATCATTGAGTCATCAAAACAAGGGACATATTGTTTGGCGAAGATAGACCAGAAGCAAGCTTTTAGTTACCTGGGCAAAGGACTGTATTGTATCTTCTCTGAAAAGAGGCATCATCGATAACTATTCATATTGTGGCAGTGAAAATCAAGTGGCTACAAAACATTCAAAATATGTTTGAAGCACTTGGCATTAAATAATGTAGCAATTCTAAAGATTTGAATTCAACAATCTCAGAAACTATATCCTAGTTTCCATTTTATTTATTTATTTTTTTGGCGGTTGTTTTCCCCCTTTTTATTTTCAGCAATGCAGCCTTTCTCTGAGTCACAGCTTTATTATTCTTGACAAAGTTACTCAAGCCAGTATCTTTAATTTATTAAATTTGAAGTCTCTATAAAGGTTCATCTTTATTATATCTTTTGGATTGTACTTAACCCAGCACACTAGTATAAGAGCTTCAAATTCATTGTTACATAATTCCCTACTGTCTCTATAATAGCCTCTTTTATTATTTTAAGGATCTGTGAGTAAAATCAAAACAATACTGTTATAACAGTTAAATGATGTGACATTAAGAAAGCCCTTAGAGTGCTTGTCCATTACAAGTGTCCAATAAACATTGGCTCTTTTTCTTTTTTTTTTTTTTTTTTTTTTTTTTTTTTTAATGTTTATTTTTTAGTTGTAGATGACAGAATATCTTTATTTTTATGTGGTGCTGAGGATCGAACCCAGTGCCTTATGCGTGCTAGGCGAGCACGCTACCACTGCGCCATAACCCCAGCCCCACATTGGCTCTTTTTCATGGCTTCCTACTTGTACTGTTGAAGTTCTCTTTTTCATAGTTCACAAGATGATTCATAAATCAACACAGTTCCCAACATTATAAAAAATTGTATCAGCATTTTAACCAATATTATATAAATAAATGATGTGGCATACATATACATATATGTGTGTGTGTGTGTGTGTGTGTGTGTGTGCGTTTTAGTCAGTTTTTTCACTGCTGTGACTAAAAGATCTGACCAGAGCAATTTTAGAAGAGGAAAGTTTATTTGGGGGCTCATGGTTTCAGAAGTCTCAGTCCATAAGACAGCCAGCTCCATTCTCTGGGGCTCCACGAGAGGCAGAACATCATGGTGGAAGAGTGTGGCAGAGGGATGATCAGAAAGGAGAGAGAGAGAGATGCCACTTGCCAGATACAAACTATATACCCCAAAGCCATGCCCCAATTCCTACCTCTTCTAACTACACTCTACTTACCTTCAGTTACAAACCAGTTAATTCCATCAGTGATTGATTCACAGATTGGATTAAGGCTTTCATGATGCAATAATTTAGCTCACATCTAAGCCATAACATTATGTATATTTCTATGAATAAACCTTTGAATCATCCTCGTACACATACATTGTTAAAATCTATAATGCTGACATAACTATAACACCAATATCAATTATTGAGTTGTAAGAATTAAATAAACAAATATATGTAAAGAGCTTAAAATAAGGACTAGGAATATGTGTGAGGTGTTTTTCCCCCTTGAGCTTGCATTATTTCTCTAGAGATAAATTTTATCAGTTTATTATTAACATATTTTTTTTTCAACTGAATAAAAATCTAATTTGATGTCTATTTATTATGTCTCTGAATCCCCAAAACTGTATCTTGGAATAGCCTATCATTTGTCTAATGCCACCTAGCCGGAAGGGACTAGGACTGGTTTTTAACTTCATGTTTTGGGTACTTATATTTTACAGGGACACTGGAGGATTAAATTGAGTGGTGTACACAATGCTTTTGTAGGTTGAGCTGAATACTGGGTATTCGAAACATTCAGGAGGCTGACCTTGCCTAACCCCTCACCCTGCATAACAACAACACCTTTTAAAGTTTATCTGTCGATACTTGAGTATAAAAGCAGACAAGATATTTTTATTACTTTGTTTTATCTCTTCCATCAACTAAAATAATCACTTCTGTGTCGAAGACTTTAAGTTGTAAACTATAAATAAATAAACTTCACATAAGTTTAGTTTAAACCCAAATATGGTTTTAAGTAAATATAAAGTTCATAAAAGAGGTACTGCAAATATTAATAGATATAATAACCAGCTTTCATTATCTTTTGGCTGTTTGAATTCTGGGCTCCTTCAATAAATAGCTATTATAATAACATCTGTGCTTTCTGTGATAAAAAAGTCTCCAGTAAACAGTAGTTCTGTATTTTCTATTACTCTAAGCCATGAGATGACCTGTCTTACTCTCACAGGGAAGTTATGAGGAGAAGCCCTCTGGCCCTTGCTGGCTGTGTGTTGTGTAATAATATTCCCCATTGCCAACCTTTACAAAGAATATAAAAATTCAATTTCAGTGCTACAAGCTGGAAATGGCTCAAGTATCACTGGGTTTTTCTTAAAAGAATGTTTTCCAGTTTTGTCTACATTCACATTTCACTTATTTAATGGAGGAAGGTAATAGGATTTTTCTATTGGCTAGAGAAGCTATTTCAGAAGTACGCAGATGCAAGGTCAGAAAATACATTTCAAAAACCACAAAGGGAAAACAAACTGATCTATTGTGTTTGAACCCTACTGTCTTCCAAGCATGTCTGAGATTATCAAATGTGACGTCAGAAAGTTTAGTGTGTGGTACACCCTGGAGTCCATTGTAATGAGGCTTCCGTGGGGAGGTAGAGAGAATTCTAGGATGGGCCCCATCTCATTACTTAGGTTTAGCCCCTGTTTAGCCTCTGGGAATCTGAATTTCATAAACTACTGTCTAATTAGGAAATGTCATGTAGTGCAATTGACCTTAAGGTAGGGATTTTTATCTGGGCGTGCTTGGCCTAACCGTATATGCCTCATAAAAGTAGAATGTTTCCTCTGATTGCAGAAGAACAAGCAAGAAATGGGAAGCAAGAGAAGAGTCTGAATCACTATCTCTAGCCTCACCATGAAGGGAGGTCTATGGCAAGGAATGTGTGCCATCTTCTAGAATCTGAGAGGAGCTCCTGGCTGTCAGTCAGCAAGAAAAGAAGCAACTCAGTAATACAGTCTCAAGGAACTGAAATCTGCCAAGGGGAATGCTTTTGTAAGTGGTTTTTCCCAAAGAGCATGCAGAAAATAACATCCTGCATGCTTGGAATTCAGCACTAAGATTTCCTTAGCAGAGAAACCAGCCATGCTGGATTTGACTGCTGCTGCCAGCTTGCAAGTGGAATGTTGTTTAGTCCCCATGTTGTAATAATTTGTTATGCAGCAACAGAATACTAATATAAACAGTTTGTATCCTACGTAAAGATTTAAACATTCTTCATATCCATTAATTCATTTGTTCACTTATCCATTTATTTATGAAAGCATTCATTAAATGCTTCTTATCTTCTAGGCTCTAAGCTTTATTGGGAGCTTTTAATGGACAAGACAATTTTATAATCATATCCTGAAGACTATGTTACTAGGATACCAGAATGTAATGTAATGTCATCTACTCTCCAAACACTCCCAACTGCAGGTAAGTAGACTGCAAGTTGGGAGAGCTGAAAACAATTGAATATGGAGTTGTGTGGCTTATTTAGAAAGCTCGGTAGCCCTTATGGAAAGCCATAGGTATTGTCCACACCTAAAAGATTTGAAGGTAGTAGAAGACAGCATTCTATCTTATTCTTTTGGCTGTCCCATGGGTTTATTGAAATTTCCTCATAGTTTTCCATAAAATCAATAATGGTCATGCCTGACATTTCCAAACACAGTGTCCCAGGACAATTTAATTAATTAAGTTTTTTATATTGATGGGAAAGAAGACAGGAAGATGCCTATCAGTTCATTTGTCCCAACTGTGTTAATGTTTGCTCTATCAGCTATGCTGAAATAAAACGGGAAATGAAATCACTAGCCTACTCTAGATTTTGCTTATTTTGCTAGGAAAGAGCAAATTAACACACTTCAGCTAAGAGAAATCTTCACTCTTGTGCAAGGAAAAAAATTTGTTGGTCCAAGATCAGATAGTTCATGGCTTTTTGAGAAAGCTAAAAAGAACCAATTCTGGTAGGTAAATAGACATATAAACAGATAGTAATGTGGTATTTCCTTTGTAATACAGATACTTGATGCTTCAAATGCACAGAATAAAAATTGGATCCAGAGGTTATTTGTTTTATGAGAAAAGAGAGCACCTCTAGAATCATTCAGAATCAGCTTCTGGTATTAACTCTGGTAGTTACTAGCTGTGTGTTCTAAGCAAGGTATATATTCTCTCTGACCCTTATCTGTAAACTTAAAGTAGTGATTTCTTAATTCTCAAAGTTATTGTGACGATCAATGGCATAAAATAAGTAAAATGCCCAGTAAGAGTGCTGGGGCAGGACAGGACCTCAAGAGGAACTATGTCCATGATAGCAATCTTAGTTAATTTTCATTAAACAATTATTATGTTCCAGTGACCGCACAAGTTATTTGACATGTCATATCTCTTATTCTTCCCCATAATTACATGAGATAAATACATAATTACATGAGATAAATAAATTTTATCCACTTCACAAAGGAAGAAACCGGGGCACATACTGATTCAATAATTTACCTGTAATCATATAAGCAGTAAGTAATACATTTGAACCAAAGTTCTTATACCCAACACTCTTCTACTTATCACAGTGGTCTTCTTTTTATTACTTCAGTGGAAATAAATGAAAAGCATTAATGTTTATGCTTTGCCATTCCATGCCTAAACATATACACACACATTGTGCATACTTTTAAGTCAGAGGCCATATTTTCTTTATAAAAAAGAACACTGCAGTTTCTCTGTAGGGCTATTAATTCAATGAATGCATGAGTAAACAGATTTGCTAAACATGCAAAATGAGAAATCATTAAATACATTGCATATATTGTTCTTTTTTTTTTCTGTAATTATCCCATCTATCAATGGCCTAGGGACATTTTTGCGGGTCTGGGTTTTCACTCATCTCTTCCTTCTGTGAACATCCTCCTTTTCTATCAGCTCTTTCTCCACTATTGTTTGTCATTCTGAGCTTAATGCCACCTCTTGTTATCTTTTCTCTCTACTTTCACTGAGAATATTAATCACAACCCATCAGGTTGTTAGTGTCAAAATTTTACTTTTAGTATAGCTTTGGGAAAGAAGGAAATGTATTCGTTTGTGGGACAAAGCAATTATGAAAAGGGCGGTGTTACAGGTAGGTGTCAGAAACAACTGGATCAAATGACATGAAAGACATACTGAAGAGGAATCTTATCCTTAACCGTTCCCTGATACTTGGCTTCATTCTCTCTTATTACAGACAGGCTTCCTTCCTGTGGGAGAAAACTGACTAACACAGTTCCAGAGCCTCATAAACCAACAACCTTTTTCCAATGAAAGGGCAGATTCTCAATCCTGGTTCCACAATTTCCCAGGATGGGCTCTGATTCGTCAGCTTGGGTCTTCGACCCACATCCTTGCTGGAAATTTAGCAGAACCAGATGACCCTTGATAAAACCAGTTTTATTTTTGTTGTTGTTGTTGCTATTGCTTTGCTGGAAAACAGTGGGCAAGTGACTGGCTATTCCCAGAGATCAGAAAGATTTCTAAGCCATCCCATAGATGCCTCCTCATACTAAATACACCTGCTTCTTTTGATTCTCTTTCCATTGTGTCAGTACTTTGGTAAGTAACTGCTCTGAGAAACTATAGAACTCCTGACTAATTTTTTTCTTTGAGAGAAGTTGTTTATGAAAAGGTATTAAAATTTAAAAATTAATCTTACATCACTTTCCTATGTACATATATGAATATACCACAATGAATATCCACATCATGTACAATAACAAAACCGTTATCCTAATTAGGATAAGATATACTACATGTTTATATAAATATGTCAAAATATACTTTGCCATCATGTATAACTGAAAAAAGCAAATAATAAAAAAAAGAAGATAACAACCCAATATACCTGATGAATATTCCTGGTGAATAGAGATGCAAAAATAAACCTCAATATAAGATGGATTCAACAGCACATTTAAAGGATCATAAGCCTCATTCAGCTGTGATTTATTTCTAGGATTCAAGGATGGTTCAATAAATACTAGTCATTAAATATTGTACATTATATTAACAGAATAAATAAACTCATGATTATCTCAATAAATGCAAAAAAAGCAGTTGATGGCAATTAACATCATTTTATGATAAAACTCTCAAAAAATTTGATATAGAAGGAGTTACCTCAACACCATAAAGGCCATATACAAGTTGAATAATGCTAATCCAAAAATCCAAAATCTGGCTGGGTGCGATGGCACACACCTGTAATCCCAGCAGTTTGGGAGGCTGAGACAGGAGGATTACAAATTCAAAGCCAGCCTCAGCAATGGCAAGGCACTAAGAAACTCAATGAGATCCTGTCTCTAAATACAAAATAAATAGGGCTGGGAATGTGGCTCAGTGTTCCATCGCCAGTACCTCCCCCCTGAAAAATTGAAAATCTGAAATGTTAAAACTTCTGAAACTTTCTAGACAGCAATGCAAAAGTGAAAAATTCCATGCCATGATATGTTGTCTCATGCACAAAATTATTTGGAGTATACATGTAATTATCTTTGGAATATATTTATGTAGTGTATATGAAAAAAAATAACTTTTGTGTTTAGGCTCAGGTCCCATTCCAAAGTGTCTCCAAAAAAATCCAAAAAAATAAGTGCTTCCAAATATCTAGTTTTCTAGTGTTTCCAAACTTGAAACATAGAAATCCCATTCTATGTAGAATTTTGAAAAGCATAGAATATTTCCTCTTCCTTTCGTTCTCTTTCCCTCCTTCTCTTTCCTGCTTGCCTTTCTGCCTGCTTTCTTCCTCCCTCTCTCCTTGTTTACTCCCCTCCTCCTATTCTTTTATTTTTTTCTCACATTTTCCTTTCTTATTTCTGTATTCATTTTTAATTATCCAAAATTCCAATTAAGGTCCTCATCTTGTTTCTTTAGAAGTAACCAACATGTTATGTTTGTTGTGTATCCTTTCAGATCACATTTAATTTGCTTATTTTTGTAGAAAAATATGAAACACTGCAGACAATAACAATATCAGGTAAAATATGAATCAATAGGAACATTTACTTCCTACTGCTGGGTTGTATACAGCCACTCTCTCTTTATAAACCAATTTATCAAGTATAATGTGCAAACCCCGTGAGCCAGTGTATTGTTTTTTCAAGTAAATATCTTAAATTTTATCTTACTTGTGTGCACTTGGAAACACGTACAGAAGTTTTCATGGTCACATAAATTATAGGCGCAACACATTGGAAACAACTCCCCACTTCATTGCCAGGAGGATGACTAAAAAATTGTGGTATGTTTATTTAATAGAATACCATACATCCATTAAAATAATTGAATGTTCCATGAATGTCTTTATCCTAGTGCCACAAACTGGGTGGCTTAGAGTAACAGAAACTTATTGTCTCATAGTTTAGCAGAAGAGAAATCCAAAAGCAAAGTTTCAGCAGAGCATACTCCTCCTAGGTCTCTAAGGAAGAAGGAGGTTCTCTACCCTCTGGTTGTTTCAGGCATTTTTTGGTTATAGGTGTCTTCCCCCTGTGTCTCTTCACAGGTATTTCTCACTGTTTTTGTCCAATATTTACAGATTTTTTTTAAGGATACTGATCATATTGAGTTATACTCCAGTGAATCTCATTTTAACTAATTATGTGTCAGGGACTCTCTTTACAAATTAAGTTATATTCTGAGTCACTGAGGGTTAAAGCTTCTACAGATGAATTCTGTGGGAAGGCAGGAGATACACTTCAACCCATAGCATTGTGAATGTGTAGATCAATATCATGAATAAAGCATAAGGCAAAAAATATGTAAGTCATGCAAAATTAAATTGTATGATTCTGCTTACATGAAGTTTAAAAACATAAAAGTTGAAACCTACATAGTTTAGCATATGCAAATGTATTATACAAATAAAGAAAGTGGAGGAATTAATAGCCACAAAATCCAGCAGTGTTTAAGTCTGATGTGAAGCTACATGGGGATGTGATTAGAGAAGGGCCACTCATATTTATGTTCTCTTTCCTAAGCTGAATGATGTGTAGTGGGGTGTTGTTTCAATACTAAGTAGGATATACTATATGATTTTGCTTTTTGTAGTAGAGAGGATTGAACCTAGGGCACTTTGTCACTGAGCCACATCCTCAACCCACTTTATTTTTATTATTATTTTTTTCTAAATTTTGAGAGAGTCTTGCTAAACTGCCAAGGCTGACCTCAAACTTGCAATTCTCCTGCCTCAACCTCCCAAGTAGCTAGAATTACAGATGTGCACCACCACACTGGGCTTATAGACATGCTTTCTAATAAAAATTTCAAAATAAAATCATAATCAGGAGGCAAAAAACCATCCAGCAAAGAACTAATATATATATGTATATATTATATCACATGCATGAGTTTTGCTTTTGTGATTTTTTCATGAATTCTATAATAATGCATATAGATATTCTGAAGCTTGCTATTTTTCATTAAATATTTTTGGATCATAAATGTATCCACATAGAGATCCAGTACATTCATTTTTAAAGTTGCATTTTATTGCATCACATGAATAAGCATTTTAATTATCCATTTCTCTGTTCCAATTTTTTGTCATTATAATTTTCAAAGAATTAATGATAAATTTTATTTAAGTAGAAAGTACTTGAGGCATGGCAGTGACTTCACTCAGTCACTTAAGCTAGTTTCCCTTTAACTCAGTTTCTCTCATGGAAAACACACACACACACACAAACACACACACACATACTTGGTTGCACTTGAGTAAATGATTAGCCAAGTGGTTTGTAGACTTATGAGATTCCACATTTCTTTAAACAGAAAAAATGAGGCTGTTTATTGTTCTTAGTGAATACATTTTTTAAAAGTTAAAAAATTGTTTCATTCAGAGTATCTGTCACCTTTAGTTCCCTTATGAGCCTTTGTTTCTTCTCTTTTCATGAGCCCTCTTGTTCACCTGTAATACCTCTGTCTTGTATTGTAGTGGCTTCTTAAACCTCATCCTTAGACAGCATCTTTTCCTACCCACAAATGCTATGACCTGCCTTCTTACTAGTTACCCCCTTTCAGGCCTCATCATCATGGCACAACTGACAGTCTCCCAAGGTGAGTCTCTACCTAGGCTTTATGCCTTCTTCCTCCCACCTCCTCCACCTCAGTGACGCATCATGCAGAATCAGAACTGAAGATTCAGCTCTCACCTTTCTATCTCTTATCAAGGCACCCACATTCATTGTTTTCTTCAATATTAACTGTCATTGCTGTAGCCCAACAGTTCTCAGTATGGTCGCTGGACCAGCAGCATCCACATCCCCTGAAATTTAGACCTGTAAATTCTCAGGCCTGATTCTAAACCTACAAATCAGAAACTCTGAATGTTGAGCTCTGATCTGTGGCCTTACCATATTTATCAACTGCCCTTTTGAACTGTTTCCACAACCGTGTTTTATTTTTACTACCTAAAATAAGCTTAAAACTTAAGATGCATTTATCACAGGGTACATGGATGCGTGTACAAGGAAGGGAAAAGAATGTCAACGGGGAAAAATTGTCTGAAAATGTATTTTTAAAAGTCTTGAAATAAATAAGAACTGAGAAATGAGGATAAAATGCTCATCTTCATAACCATTCCTGTTTTTCTCAACTATGAAATATGTATAGGAACTTTTTATAAAGGTACAATTTTTCTTGATTACTTTCCTCATGTTTTTAAATGATTTTTATGATTTATTATTCACATATATATGAATGAGCAAGATGTATGTGATGCTACCATGATACACTTTCAGAGTTTCATATTGTAAAGTTCATTTTAAGTAATTTACACATGAGAATTAAGCTAGTAAGTCGCAAATCTGGGTTTTAAATAAGGGGAGGGTTATGGATTGTAATGTTCTTATGTAAGTACAAGATCAAATTAAACTAAGGAGTTAAATATAAACAAAATTACAGAGGCAATCAATATCAAACCGCTAATATTCATATCATATGATAAATGCTGCTATTTTGCTGAAATTGCCCCAATGTGGAACAAACTCACATCCCTGTGAGTTTGCGTAGTTCTTCCCTCACTGTGATCTGTGGGCTGAGCTAATTCTCTCGCCATGTGTGGGATGACTGAGAAATCTTCATTTGTAGACTTTCCTTTATAACTTTGGGCTGCACTTAGATCAAACATGTCATTCACAGTTAATGTCATCCTTTTTTGTTTTCTCGCTATTTCATATCGGTGCAAACACTACGACACCAGTCCAAGCATTATGACGAAAACGAGTGGGAAGACCCTGCAGTCACATGGCAGGTTTCAGAAATGAGAGGTGTTTACAAATGACAGTCTGTGAGCCACATCCAGTCTACTCCTATTTTTGTAAAGCCCATGATTTAAGAATATTTTTTACAAACTTGTGTTTGAAAAAAAAAAGATATTCAACAGAGACATATATATCTCCTAAAAGTCTAAAACATTTACTATATGGCCCTTTTATAGAAAGAGTTTGCTGATCCCACTCCTAGGATATCCTGAGGTCATATTTTAAAGGTTGTCATAAAATGAAAATAAAAAATGGCAAAATAGAAAACATCTTTTAGAAAGTTTTGGGACACTTGGGAATACATTTTCAGAAAACAGTGAAGAAAATATTTCTGTTAGAAAATGTACTCACTCATTGCTCAATATTTGTGAGATAAAAGCACAAATAGAGTTACCTAGGCGAGGTGCAACCATTCCTAGTGTTAAGACCAGAAGGAAATCACTCCCAGGATTGTGGCAAAGAGGATGTTATCCTTACTGCTTTGCCTGTGCTAGAGGTAACATCAAGATTCACAGGGCCATTTTATATGACAACTCTAAATATATCCTGATGACATCATGTCAAATAAAATTCAGTAAAAGTAATTTTCAGGAAGCCTTAGAGTATGGATCAGGTACTTGGTCTTCTATGAATCTGGCTTGATGCAGGGCTGGAGTGTAGACTCTAAGATATGGAAAGAGCTGGTGGATTTCCTTTTCTGTTGGGGAAGCTGTTGAATACTGGGATAATACCTTGCTGCACACCTGAGGGTGAGCTTTTCTGTGCTGCCAGTTGAATGCATATCTGTTTTCATGATGGATGAGAAGACATGGCCCATAACTGGGAACTGGGAGCATGACAATATGAAGTTTGGGGGCTAAGACTACATGTAGGAGTAAAACCATATGACATGAAGCCCATAGATACGCTATATTTTTTCCTCTTTGTATTGCTGGGCATTGAACCCAGGGCCTTACTCACTCTACCAACTGAGCTATATCCTCAGCCCATAGATACACTATTTGAGACAGAGCTACTGTTCACTTAATGCAAAAACAGAAGATACATCAGACATTCCAATCCAGCTGTGATATTTATGTCAGTAGATGCTGAGATAAGAGTTCTGCCATTATTTAATTAGAGGCAACTGCATATAGCTTTTTTTCAAGAAACTGGTCTTCAGATTCATTAATCTTTGTACTTTAAAAGAACAATTATTTACATTTATTTAACTATAAACATAATCATTTACATTTGATTAGAAACAATGCCTGATTTGGCACATTTTATGCTAATTTAGCTAATATGCCCAGAGGTCAAGTGTCCCTCTTGTATTCCATGATACTCATACTTTCTGCTTGTTAAAGGGGTAGCAGTTATGTATACTGGATGGATTGAGAATTTCCCCAGTATTGATTAATTGTCAATTATATTCTGGGTGCTATCAGACAGATCCACATATAGAATTAAATGAGGGCGGGGAGACTAGTTAAGAACAGATCACCAATTGGAGCTACTCTGCTCTACCTCTGCCTGAAAACCATTTTTTGGATGCTCTATTGAACTTATATTTTTAAATCATCTGTCAATCACTTATCTACCACAACTAGTTAGGACTGACTTGTTCTCTCTCACCCTCAGCGGATGAGATCTGTAGGGCCATGGGCTGCTGTTCTTAGAAATTTCAAACCCTAACTCAAGGACAGGGTGAAGACACATCTTTTAAACCACACCTTCCATATTTCCTTCCATATTTGGCATACATGGAGCTACAACAAGTGTATCTCTGGACGTTATCAGACACTCACATTCAACTATCTGGTTGCCTAACTTCTCCAATAGCAGTAATCACCTCACTATGGTTGGGACTTGGGAGCTACTCTGAGGCTAGAGGATTTTAAGTTGAAGAAATGCTAGAAATGGAAATTACATACATGACCTGTGCCATGGAGCTTGTGAATGGGGGGTAGGGCAGGCAGGAGTTCATGTTGGGATGGATGAACATGTGGAGATTTAGGGCAATTTGTTTATTGTTGCAGTTTCACCTACTTAACCACCTCCATGCTCTGAGAGAACACAGTATAGGCTGTAAAGTTCAAGGTGAATGATGGAGGCATTTGTGTTCTGGAACTTCCCTGATGATGTTATGATGTTGTTGAGTGTGTGTGTGTGTGTGGGGGGGTGGCTGGCTCTCTCTCTCTCTCTCTCTCTCTCTCTTCTGAAATAAATTATCAGTGACCTAGATATATATTTTTCTATCTCTCTGGGCATCGATTGCATCATCAGAATGAACTTCAACTACCGTCATTGGAAGTAAATGAACACAATATCCTGCTTTCCTGTTATCAGGAACGTTTAGGTAATAAAAGCATTCTCTTGCAATTTCATACAAAATTTTCTTTCAGCAGACATCTAAAACCATGAAACTTTACCAAGTCTGGCTCATTCCATGGAGGTGGCAGGCAGCTGTGGCTCATCTCAGGACTACGCCTGTCTGTACTCTGCTTTTACCTTCTTATTCCACAGCAGGTTGGAAGTCAGCCCTGACTCTTAAATGAGACACAGAAAGGCTCCCGCCCGCTGGGATGCAGGCAGGTGTGCTGCTTACAGCAGGCACTTAGGAGCCATGCCAGAGAAACCTGGTTCCTACAGCAGTGCTCCTGTGGACATGGACCTGTGTGAATGTGGCATGATTCACGCAGGCCAAGATGAGCCCCTTGGGATCTATGACCAGCTGTAGCAACTTGGCAGCTGGGGCCGGTCGGCTGCTCTCTAGCTCTGGCATAGACAGTTTATCAGTTAAAACAAGTTTCCTCATTGCTGTTGTCACTGGAGGGCAGAGAATGCAAAAGCAAACCATTGTTCAAACTGAAAGTCATTTTGTGGAGAAAATGAGCTGCTTGGATCAGTCTTTTTGTCCTTTATTTTATCGTACCCTCTGGCATCTGTTTACGGATCTGATTTGATTTCTATTTTCATTTTGAGTCTTTTCTCTGTGACCTCAGGTCAGAGACAATATCAAAGGCAATGTATTTTGGTGAGTTTCTTTGTCTGAGTCAATGGAAAAAGGAAGAGAGAAGGATAACAGATGGGTGGAGAGGTGTGGGAGGGAGGGAGAAATATATAAACAGGTAGATATAGACATACATAAACATACATGCATATGTGTGTGTGTGTGTGTGTGTGTGTGTGTGTATACATACATACAGAGAGAGAGAGAGAGAGAGAGAGAGAGAAAGAGAGAGAGAGAGGTGGGGAATGGAAGGAAGAAAGGTGAGAGAGGAACTGAGACCAAAGCTATGTCCATCTGAATAGATGACTACAGTTAGATTTGAAACTCTAACCATCTCCCTAACTAATCCAGATGCTCTTTACAATCAGTTTCAGTCTTTAATATGATTATACCTATTGTGTCATAGTCTAGTAATATTTTTGTCCACATATGTGATGACCAAGATGAAGGGAAAAGATTCAAGCTGAGAGAAGAAAAGAGAGAAAGCCAGCAGCAAGTAAACAAGATGGGTTGTCTTTTGTCAGAAACAGCACATTTTTAGAACCATTTGAGATGACAGATACTCTTTGCTTATACAAAACTGCTAGATTTGCCTGTGGTAAAGTTTCATAAAACTATCTAATCACTTTCAACAGGAACTTTGGTGTGTGTCCATCCCAAGCTATTGTGCCCGTCAAGTTCGACAGCATTTGATCCTTCCAGGGGTTGGGCATCAGTGTGCTGGCATGGGGAGCTCAATAGAAATCTGATGTGCATGGAGTGGGCAAGACATAAACTCAACACACCTGAGGTGTAATCACCTTTCCACCTGTGGCTGCTATCACCAATGATGCCACCATGGGCACTCAAGATAATTGAAACAGTGAAGCAGAACTGTCTTTCAGGGAGTTAAGTTGTTAAGAGGGAAGCTTTTTAAATATGTGCCTCTGGTCTACAGATATTTGCATCTGTTCTTAATCCTATTTTAGAAACCTCATTGTTCCATATCCATAGAGAAAAGTATGCAATTAATTAAATGGATAAACAGGAATTAAAAAAATAGGAGTATTCATATTTTTTTGGAATCATTAGTATGTATGATTTAAGCCCAAGGTTTCAGACTTCAGTGTGCATCGAAGGTCACCTTACATGCATGTTAGAAATACACATAACTAGCCCAGACAATCCTAAGACTCTGATTAGGGGGGACTTGAGTAGAGCCTAGAAATTTCATTTTCAGCAGGTGTTTTGGGTTATTCTGATGCAGATGGGGTGTTTGTGGTGGCGGGTTGAGTCCATTTGTATGCAGAGGAGATAGTGCAAAGACTTCAATTTAAACACTGGTTTAAGTTGCTTTGTGAATGGACTTCAATGGTAATCTAAGGAGTTTGTGTTTTTAAATAAAGAATGGGATCAAAACTATACTTTGAGAATGTGTAACTCTGGTAACAGAACTGTTCAGAGAAGGAAGAGAGAAAAATCAAAGAAACTAAGTTAAGAGGTCCTGCAAGAGAAGAGTGCTTGAGCTACAACTCTGCACCACATGATAGTCTGGTTAAGAAGGATGGATAAGATGTGATCTGTTTTTGCAAGTTCATTACAGTCCAGTGGAAAATATCCAATGCGTGAGATAAACATGGAGAAGTCAGAGAATTAGATTGACAGAAAGGCTGGCAATGGACAGAGGCAGAATTTTATAAAGCTGTAAGTGCCAATAGGTGTACTTCCCAGTGAAGTCCAGATTCTGAAAACACCATTAAATTAGACAGAATTTTAATGGTGCTGCTTTCTTTCCACTGGTTAGGGCAGAAGGCAGACTTGGCTACAGATTTGTAGGAGTGAGTGATGAAACATGAAAGTATGGAGTATTGAATTAGTTTTTTGGAGATATTTGTAAAAGGAAAGAAAGAGCTAACATAGCATCTTATAGATCACAGTGCTAAGGAAAGGCTAGATTCTGTGTTTGGTTTGCTTTTCTTGTGATTAATTATTTATAGCAGAGATTGGAACACAAATTCAAAGAAAAGGAGAAAGAAGAGCTAAAAACTGGAGAAGTCATTGCTGATGGGGCAAAGACAGAACAAAGAGGACCCAGAGGGTTGGTGAGGTAGAGATATTGGCCTTAGAAAGGAAGAGAATGGAAAACTCCACATGGCATTTTGGGGGAGGGAAGAGAAAGAGGTGACAGGAAAAAGAAAGAAGCTATGCTGAGGGAAATGAATCAGACACTATGGGTGTCCCACCTCGTGGTCACTGCACATCCTATTCCTTAGTTTTGAGAAGCCAAATTTATATATCTTGTTCATGTGGCAATGTGCTTGAGGAAGGCTCGTTCTTCCCCAAGTCACAGAAGCTGAACCAAGATGGATTCAAGAGCATGGATATCACATTCTCTGTTAGAGATTGGTTTGGGAATGGGCAAATGAGCAAGTTTAGGCCACATATTAATTTTGGAAATATCTAATGATGATACTTGTGGGAGTTATTATGCTCTCATGATATGTAAATTTTCTCCCTTGAATTTGGTAGTATAAAGACACAATTCTTGGAATGAGGGGAGCCATCTGGTAACCATAAGGTGGAAACCTAAGGATCAAACTAAATGCCAAGGATGGAGGATGAGAAGACCTCGGGGTCTAATGTACCACTGAGTGCAGTATCTCTGGCATAGCTTTCTTCCAATGTATGGTTTGGAGAGAGATTTATATTCTTCATTGCTTAAAACCACAATCAATTGAGTTTTCTGATATTTCAGTCAGAAGTATATACAGGGATGCAACTGATGTTTGGAAATTTTGTCTACATGTTTAAAGGAAAGAGGAAGTCATCTGGAGGCACAGCTGGGATTTGGGATTAGAATTTGTGTACTATATCAGGAGCTATTGCTGAGATCATAGGAGTGGTTGGAAGCCAATGACCTAAACCAAAGGAAAACAGTGATAAGAGTGTATTCAAACTAAAGTGGGACTGAATGTGACCAGAATGGCTTTGTACCAACCTCACTATCAGGGGCTAAAAGAGGAGAAGGTCTGTGCTGAGGGAGGACTCACTATCCAGGTGGACTCTGGAACTCAGCATCCACTGAAAGTCAGAGGGACAAATGTGTCACAGGGAGCAGCAAGGACAATGAGACTGTACAGTGAAGGAGTCAAATCGGTACTCACTGGTGATGGGTGGTGCCTGGTCACTTCATAAAACATGTTTTAGCCTCTGATAACAGTAGTGCCTAGCTCAGGGTTTTGTGATGATAATAGAGATACTGTACGTTATATTTGACATGGTAGTAACATAGATTAGTACCCAACAGATATTGTAGTGGCAATTAGACCTAAAAAAGCTCAAAAGAGCAGCACTAAAGAAACTCACATGGGCCAAACACAGTGGTGCATGTTTGTAATCCCAGCCGCTTGGGAGGTTGAGGCAAGAGGATCATGAGTTCAAAGCCAGCCTCAGCAAAAGCAAGGCACTAAGTAACTCAGTAAGACCCTGTCTTTACATAAAACACAAAATAGGGCTGGGGATGTGGCTCAATGGTGAAGTGCCCCTGAGTTCAATCCTAGGTACCAAAAAACAAAAAAAGAAACTCACCTGTATCAGAAGTAATATCCAATAATGACTTCAGTCTATATAATCTCACCTAGATGTATAACAATTTCACTCACCATGCATGCTAATACATTTCTTCAAAACTGTATTAAGGAAAAAGGGAAAAAATTCTGGAACAAAACAGTTTGTCTATCTTAAGAAAAACTGCAAAAAAAATTGGCTGCTGATAGCATCCATTGATGATTTGCCAATGGTTTCTTAAGCAGCACATGTCCTTTGTGTAGCTGGGCCAGCAAGCTGTTGTGGTTATAGTTGCTCCTTATACCATTGGGCTGGGAGGAAAGGCATAAGCTTGCCAAGGAACCTGTTATGTGTGCAGCTGTGGGTAAGGTCCAAGAAACCTCCAGTATTCTTCTTGCTTCAATTTTCTGGCTCTTTTCTTTTAAACCTCTTCAGCACAGTATGCTGCTGGGACAAGATATGCAGCATTTATGTTACCTGTGAGTTTGTTGAAAATGTAGACTTTACATCCCCAGAAAGCTGAAATGGAACCCTGCCCCCCCCCTTTTTTGGTACTGGAGATTGAACTCAGGGGCACTTGATCACTGAGCCACATCCCCAGTCCTATTTTGTGTTTTATGTAGAGACAGGGTCTCACTGAGTTGCTTAGCGCCTTGCCATTGCTGAGGCTGGCTTTGAACTCACGATTCTCTTGTCTCAGCCTCCCTAAGTGCTGGGATTACAGGCTTGCGCCACTGTACTGGCTTGGAACCTGCCTCTCGATAAGAATTCCAGGTAATTTGCATGTACATCAAGGTTCGAGAGGCACCAATGATAAGGACTTATCTGAAGTCACCTCACAGAATAGTCAAAGAATCAGTTTTCCCTGAAGGCCACATTTCTTTGCTGTCTTTTCATGAGGCTAGATGAGGATAGCCAGGTGAGATCCCAGCTTCTGTTACACCCTCACCACTGTGTCCACTAAACTTAGCCCTGAGACACCAGTGCACACTTTAAACAGAGAAGAGGAATTAGTACAAACTCAGGTGCTAAATAGTCTGGTTCATTCCAGGCTCTGCCTCATATTAGTTTATTGACCTGGGATAAATTAACTGCTATTGTCTTTCCTCTTGTCCAGTTCATAAGCAGTAGCCTCTCAAGCCCATATACACTAAGTAACTGTTGACCCCTTAAGGGGGACCATGGGAGGACATCAGGGATGTTAGGAGAGGACACCAAATATGAGATGAGCCAATTAACTTTGCTCCATGGGACATCGGAATTTGGAAATCAGACTTTGGTTGTTTCTCCCAGTGCTTGAGCAGACACGAGTTGTAGGACCACCCTGAGAAATTATTTCTCAGTGATGAGCTCAAAGATGCAGAGAAAGCAAAGACAACGTGGTTCCAGAACTATGATCCTTCATTCATGATGGTTTTCTAATTTCAAGTGCTAATGTCTGCTGAAGTTCAGTTTTACTTTCTCTTTTTATCTATTGAATAATTTCTCAACTTCTCTTTCTTACTCTCTCCACTGATCCTTGCCTACACTAGCTTAAATTCCTCAAACTCACCATTGTTTTTTTCCTGACAAAAATAAGTTTTAAATATTTAAATTTAAATATTTGAAATATTTAAATTATAATTATTGCCATTGCTACTATTTGTTTTTCAGCATCATGATTACTATTGGAATACCTCCTATACTAGCCTACATTTTCATTCAGATTTAATAGCTGCTAATTAACACTCAAAACTGTAAGAAAAACATCAGTCTGAATCATGGGGCGAAGAAAAGAAATCACTAGATGTGCTTTTATGTTAACTAATGCATTGATGTTCAAAGCATTAATTAATAAAACCAACGATGTCCACCATTATGGGCATAATGGCAGACATCATTTAAGAGCAAATTTTATATATCAAATACTGCACCACTGGGGGAAGGAACTACCTCAGCATTTAGGTCTGTAATATTCCAAGTTATGACTCAGATTTCACAGGCGGCCTACCTGAAATCCAGAAGTAAACTCAGTGACCCTGTAACAAAGCCAGTAAATTATAAGGTGATGCTAAGAATCCTAGGTTCCATGTGCTAGCACGATGCTCATGGAAGAGACTCTACTCCAGACACTTGGGACCTTACCTCAGGTGGCAGCCAGCCCTGGAAACCTATTTGTCACACCAACCCAAACCCCTTCTAGAAGTACTAACTTCCTGAAAATCTCATATCTTCATCACAAAACTGACCAAGTAATGTATGAAATGTTGGACATTGTCCAGAGAAAGACATTTATCATTATTAACATAAAGGATAAAAAATAATAACGGACATTTAGATAGCAAGCCTTACCAAATCCCTTTCACAAATACAAAAATGTTGTAAATTAGTCATCATTTTATACATCCTGGAAGTGAGAAGCAGGAGACTTTGAAAGGTCAAACAGGTTTCCATCTCACTCCTCTAAAATCACATGACTATGACACATACCCATAGCTATGTCCAGTGAACATTCTTAAAACACCCTCTGAAAACCTGGAGTAGAAGCTAAAACCCTTCTCAAACTACCATACAATTGAAATTTCATGTCCTCCCTGAGAAGGTGGAGAGAATGCTTTAGGGAGCAAAGTCTTGTTCCTCATAGCTGTGGCTGCAGAAGAGCTATAGGCATCAAGGACACTTCCCAACAAAGAAAGTGCTTAAGGAGCAGATTGGGCAAGAGTAAGACCTCTTCAGTCCCCATGGGGCATTAAATCAACTATCCTTGTGTCCAGCAGGGTTCTAGCTGCAAAGTGTAACAGAGTCATTCTGCTTTTCTAGTGCCTGGAGCTGGGAAAATGCTTCCAAAGGAGATTGAATAGTTCTCAAATGAAGAACTGGAGGACATTTAGCACTTCTGTCACCTTGAGGATGTATTAACTGGTAGTTTTGTATTCAATGTAGGGCGGACTTTGCCTTCTGAAACTAACTGAAGTTTTTGCTACATGATAGTTTTCAGAGAAATTGAAAGGACGACGACAGAAGCTGTATAGAAATGTTTGGGTGTTTTTATAGGTGAATATTTACCAAAAGATTTCATATTTTCTTTTTGTTTTTAACCACAAAGTTTGCTTATCTAAAAAAAAGTGAAGATAATGTTGCATGACATTATCATTTACAATGTGATGTTTTGAAGTGTGTATATACCGTAGGATAGTTAAGTCCAGCCAGTTAACAAATGTATCACCTCACATAGTTATCATTTTGTAATGAGAGCACATAACAACCATGCTTTACATTTTTCAAAAACACAATATATTGAAATTAACTATAGTCACTTTGCTGTACAATAGATCTCTTGAAATTTATCTCTCCTATCTAACTTTAATTATGCATCCTTCAATCCACATAGCCCCATCTCCCCTTGCCAGCTATCTATCTTAGCCTCTGGTAACCAAAAATAGACTCTACTTCTAGTCGTCTATTCTTTTCAAAGGGTCCATTCTGATGTTCAGTCAGCCATTCTCTGCTTTTTTTGGAAATTGAATTTGTATTGGCCTAGGGGATTCAGACACTGGGTTGTCTGAATACATCTATGCAAAGACAAAAATTGATGCTTGGATGTCCAGGTCAAATTTGTAAACAGTTGCAATTTAGAAGCATTCAAAGGAGTTTTAAAGGAAAAAGAGACAAGTCAATATTTTATTCATGCCAAATATAAACCAACACCGTTAGGGCAAGGATTCTTTCTGCTGAGAAAATAATGTCATAAAGGATCAATCTCTAAGAGAAGAAGGATGATTCATAAAAATCTATGCAGATTACATGTCGGGCTGAATTTTAATGCCAGTAATTCTTGAGGCTCCAGGTACCTGCAGAATTAGCATAAGCTTTACCACCTCAGAAAGCATCTTTTTTTACCTTAATCCAGGTTTCAAGGCAGATTTTAAATGGCATTTAGGACAAACCACTAAACCCTTACTTTGCACATGAATCCCACACTATTTCAGTTCTGAAACCTCTTTAGCTCCTAGCTGAATTTTCCTTTCCACTCTGTACTCAAACCCAACTGCACACTACTCCACCCTGCTTTGCCTGGCCCTGGATCATCTGGATGCTTGCAATGCCCCTCCATGTCCAGGACACACTCTGTGATCTTTTACATCTTGAAGTAAATATTACCTTCCCCAGGTCGTCTTTTCACTCTTCTCAGGCTGGCAAGCTTAATTCTCATTTCTCCATGCTGCCTTATTGCTCTTTATCATGGTGGATCATGTTGCCATTTTTTGAGTTCTTTGATTACAAGCTGTTTTAGGGATTATTTTAATCTGACTAGTTAATGTTCAATATTTACTAAGTGACTTAATACACATATGAATAAGATAATGGATTTTAAAATCTAAAACCAAATTAGATACTTATTACTATAATTATATTATTATAATAATCAGATATTGTCTTTTAAAAGGTTTTTCTCCATTAACTCCTTTAAGCATTCAAAGGTTCATATGAAGAGATGAGAAGAATAGGTAATAACTAAAAAATAAATTGAGCCTCTCTAAATTATCACAATACCAAGAATCTGAACTTTGAAAAAAAGAGTATTACCCTTTAATTTCATGGTCATGCTTTCACAATGAATTGATGTTCTGAGGATTAACTGAATATTAATTACACCTGCTGCTTTTGAGCACCCTGGTCTGAGCATAAGTGACATGGTTTCCTGTACAACATACTTTAAGAATGTGATTTATAATGATGCAATGCTTCATGTAAGGCATTATCTACCCAGTTTTAGAGATAGTGACTCTGAGGTTCAGATGTGTTAAAATGAGGTTTTTAAAGTCAAATAACTAAGTAAATGGTAAAACTAGATGGGGGGTCCCTGTAAAAAGATCCTGCTAATAGTGATGATAGAAAGCTCTGGTGGTTATTATATTAGTTCCACTGGTTTTAATTCAAAATGGAAGTCTAAGAAATAAAGTTATCCCAGATTATTTTATTAAACAAATATACTAAGACTCTGACTCCAAATTAAAAGGAAAACATTCCTTTCCAGAAGCATCTAACTCTAGCTCTTGGCATAGCCATACCTGGGTGGATGTCATGGAGGGACATATTTTACTGACATAAGTGACTGTCAAATAAGAACATCACTTCTCCAAGTGCTAATGGCTTTATGATTGCCTCAAGCAGACAGCTTGGACAGGAATATAAACATAGTACCATAGTAAGGAAATCGATTGCTATTTCCACCTGGAAGAACTCTACTAGTTTTTCTGCAAATTATAACATAAGTCCAATAGGCTTGAGTTCATCCATTGGGAAATTAAAGCTCAATGGACAACAGACACAAAATGAGATTTTTGATCTTATTCAATAAGATTCAGAATTAAAGAATACTAGGAATCCTAGTTCCATGAACATTAGGATGTTATATATTCTGAAATAATAATAAAAAGACATTATAACACTCTGGATATTCCCCACGTGCCATGGACTGTGCTAATCCCACTGAGATCTCATTTAATCCTCACAAAGGATTTATGGCATAAAAGACACTACCATTGTCTTATTCTACAGATGAGATATACAGCTAGTAACTGACAGAGCAAGCACTCCAGCTGCACTGTGCTGATCTACTTTATTGCTTTAAATTCACTGAGGATTAAAGAACCAAAGATAGAGGGATATAGTACCTGTCATCACATATGGTGGAGGAAAGGACACATAAACTAACAATGTAACAATGAGCTAGTTGGGAAAAATAGTCTGGGAAGATGGTGGAGGGCAGAGGGTACTTCACAGATATCTGAGACCTAGAATAATAAAAGGAATTCCTGAGGTAGAGGAAAAATGGGAGAGTAGACCCTGTGCTCCGGGGATGATGGGTACTTAGTCCTGAATGACTAGAACAGAGGCCGGGCAGATAGTGACAGGGAATGAGAATGTAAAGGCAAGAAGAGGCCAAGTCCTGAAGGGCCTTGAATGCATTGCAAGGAAATTTACATTTTATTCAAATAAACTAATAGGGAGCCATTCTTTAATGGTTTTTAGCAGAGATGGCATCAACAGATCAGCTATTTATAAAGGTTATGCTACAGGAACAATGTGTCTACCTCCCAAATTCAAATGTTGAAATCGAGCACTAAAGGCAGTAGTGTTAGGAGATGGAATCTTTGGGAGGAAATTAAGTCTTGGAGGTAGAGACCTCAAGAACGAGATCAATGCCCTTAGAAAAAAGATGTGAGATCTTGCTTATTCTCTCTCCGCTTTTTACCTTGTGAGGCTACAATGAGAAGCTAACCATCTGTGAAGCAGGAAGGGGCCCTCACTGGACACTGGATCTACTGGTGCCTTGATGCAGAACCATGAGAAAAAAAAATACTGTTGTTTAAGCCACCCATTCTATAATATTCAATTATAACAGCCTAAACTAAGACAAAATGCTTTGAGAAAGTACAGTGGATGGAGCTAATGCTAAGACTGAAAATGAGCAAACTAAGATTCAGTATTAGTCACAGCCTTGAGTTGTGCAGGGGAAGTGGGGATGGGAGGCAGGTCCTGGATTTGAGAGTAGCATAAGACAGTGGCCAAGAGCATCTTCTGGGGTAATTGCTTAAGCTTTGATCCTGGCTCGGCCACTCCTATCATTAATCTCTGAATTTGAGTTTTTGCATTTGTAAAATTGAAATAATAATGGTAGCTATCTTATAGCATCACTGTGAATATTAACAAATGACACTTTGAACACAGTTGTTGAACATTATCATACAGTTACATCATACAGTCACACATTTCAAGTGTAGTACTTATGGCTAGCACAAAGAAGGTGTTATGTTAGAGACATTTGGAAACTGAATGAAAATGATATGCCAGAAATATTTGTTTATATATGTATAAGTAATCTTTACACTTTATGCTGAGCCTTACAGTGGTCAAAATTAATTATTTTTCCTGTTGTAAAACTGCATCCTAAAGCAAATTTAATTTGCTTGAAATGAAATTCAGATAAAGAAAGCATGAAAAACTGGTTTAGAATTGCAAATTTGTATATGAAGTGAAAATGTGGTTCTTCAATACTTATATTTTTATAGTTCTTTTGAGATCCTGTTGTTGCATGATGTAATGACTTTAGAGACAGAATGTTCCAGAGTAGGTAAAATCATCAAAGGATTTGTCATGATGATACTGTTTTTCAGAGAAACTCCCTTTTTCTTATGAATACTTAATACATATACAAAAGACATGTAACCACAGATAATTCAGTTCCCAAATACTACTCTAACATAGTTCTCTTTGCCATGAATGTGGCTCTATCCTCTGTTTAACATTACTGATTTTTGGATTGCATATATGCTTTGAAGATTTTAGCTTATTTTAAACAAATAGAAGCACATGAAATGAAGGGTATCTCACTTTTGACAGTGTTGTGGACCTAGACTAGTATCTTTTCTCTTTCCTCAGTTGTTTACTGGGATGAACTTTAGAAATAAAGTGCCTTGGCTCAGGGATTTGATAAATCTGGTATTATTGACAGAAAATAGGATTAATAAACAATTAATTTCAATAAAGAATTGACCTGGTTAATTTAATGCTTTACTCACAAGATCTGTTACTAGGATGAAAAATATATTCTAGAGGATAGATAAAAACTAACTAGAATATTCTTAAGTACTAAGAGAGATGATGTAGGCAGAACTTTAGCATGCAGGACTGGGCTTAAGAGGCAGAAAGGTTTGAGAAAGTATTAAAATAATTCTGACAGATTACTATGTGTGATTAGATATGGATCACTAAGGAAAAGAAGGGCTCAAAGATGATCCCAGATCACAACTTGGTAGATGTCCATGAATCTTATGTGGTAGGGAACCCAGAAAAGCTATGGAGAATAGCATGTTTAGTTTGGAACATGCTAAATCTTAAAGGTCCATGCCAGAGTAAGCAGAAATGACTAGCAGCCAGTGGGACACACACATTAAGTGAGAGATGTGGGCTGGTGGCACTGACTGGGATTTATTAGCATAAATGTAAGGTGAGTCCATGAATATGGGTTTTCTCCTCCTGGGAGAATATAAATTGAAAAGAACAATTCATCAGGAGAGACCTTAAGGAATAGAATATTTAAAGGATATGTGTAGGAAAAGAAACTCTCAACAATGAAAGAATTCTGGATTAGTAAAATAGACAAAAACAACAGAGAAATCAAGGGAATAGATAATTGGGGTGGGGAATATCTATTCTATTCTTCAAAATGTCCAAATTGACAAACATTAACAAGCTTCCATTATTGTAATACAGGTTGTTCTAAACCTTATTCAGGACAGCTTCAGTGAAGTATTGGGGACAGAGGTCATATTGTGGACAGCTGAGACACTAATCCCAGGGGAAGATGTGAGACAGGAGATTAGACCGTACTTCCAAACTTATGTGAAGAGAAGAGTGAGACTATAGCTGAGCATACTTTGGCAAACTTTGGACCAATCTGGAGACATACTTTGCCGTCAGGAGATATGTGCCTATTTATAAGCCAAGATGAGGGAGCTTATGGAAGGTAAGCAATTGAAGATATTTGGGAGAGAGTGATGGCTACAGGAAAATATTCAGCCAAAGACATTCCAGAGCTCAAGACATGAATTAATTTTGAATAGGAAGAAAATTCTTTCTTAGGAAAGCTAAGAAGGTAAGAGCAAAAGAAATAGTGGATCTGTCCATTGGAAAAATTTTTAGCTGAGCAACAGATAATTGTGGGTTATAACACTAGATAGCATGAATGTGCTCACTGAAGGAGGAAACAGGTTGAAGAGTGAGCAGAATATAAGTTTTTAAATAAAGGGCTGAAGAAAAGTGTGAGTTTTGAACAGAGCCTGTGCTAATCTAAAGATATCTGACGTTGATTCCTTCTCTTGAAAGCATGCTCACTACTCTGTGCATGAGGAGGTAGAATCTGTTTTCCCTTCCTTTAGAGGTAGGCAGTCCTTGAGACTTGATTTACTCAACATAATGCAGAAGAAACAATATTATGCTTATTTCAGGCCAAGATTTTATAAGTACTGTTGGATTTCTGCTTCTAGTCCCTTAGAAGCCATGTACCCTGCAAGAAATTCAACTACTCTGAGATCACTGTGCTCCGAACAACCAAGCTAGTTGTAATAGTCTGCTAGGGCTGCCGTAACAAAATATCACAGACTGGATGACTTAAACAACAAAAATTTATTTTCTCATATTTTTTAAGGACTAAAACTCTGGGATCAAGGTGCCAAGAGGATTCCTTTCCTTTAAGGCCTCTCTCCTTGTCATGCAGATGGCTGCCTCTTCAAATGGCTGTCCCTCTGGGCATGCACATCCATGGTGTCTGTTTCTCTTCTTATAAGTGCTCAAGTCACACTGAATTAGAGTCCTTTAAGCTTAATCACCTCTTTAATACCTTTCTTCTGCGAGCATACTTACATTCTGAAGTAGTGGGTTTGGGAACTTCAACATATATATTTTGGGCAGACACCATTCTGCACAAAACAGTAACCATGCGCAAAGATCATGAGAGAGTGAGAGGGAGAATCTCAACTAGTTCCAGCTGCTCCACCCATGCCAGCTGAGGATCAGTTTGTGAGTGAATAAGCCATTTTGGACAATCTAGCTCCCCCAGACATTACCTGCAGTAGAACTTCCCAGCCCAGTTTGCAGAGCAGGGAGATTCCACAATCTGAATCCAGAAGATCTGGATCTGGATCTCTATGCTTCCCTGTCGTTTCAAGCCACTAAGTTTTGGGAGTCTTCCATAGTGGCAGCAGTCAACTGAAACAAACGCTGAAACTAATAGGAGCTGACTCAGAAGTCACAGGGCAGAGGCAATGTAGAGATCCACCTGCCTCTGCTCAAGGCTGCATGTTGTCACAAGCAGAATCACCTTTCACACAAGGCCACTGAGGCACACAGAGGTGAAGCAGGGCCAATTCTGTTACCAATTTCAAGCTGCGTGGATGTCCTTCTGTCTGGAATTGACACCCCCCCACATCTGCCTCTCTGGGTGGAACTGATTTTGATGCAAGAAAACTATCTAGATAGAGACTCTATGCTACTATATATTCATATAATAAAATAACTAATACAAATGAAATACATAAGACATAGGCAAAAATCCCACTATAGATATCTATTTTTTCTCTGATTTTACCTTAAAAATTTTGGGAAATGGAGGTAACAGGAAACTGTAGTTTCCTCTTTGTCTTCATAATGTGATTTATATATCCTTTGGAAATTGCAAAAATCTAAAACTTAAAAATCTACAGAAAATCAAATGTTGCCCGTTGAATCCTGTGAGAAGATCCATGTTGTTGTAAGGGAATAATAGTAAGTATGCTACAGAGTCTGACATTCAAATAAAAGCAGGATCATCCACATTGAAAAGTGGAAGATGTGAAGCTATTTTACCCCTTTCTCTGCATCCTAACTTTAGCACATTCCCAAAGATATCACTCATTCTTCTATATTCCCTTCATTTTCTAAGAAACGTGTGCTCCAGTTCCCTCTATTTAATTCTGCATTTTCTTATGTATCTTGTTCATTGACTTTTCACACATATACAAACCTATACTTGTACTCCTATGACCACACAAATAAGATTTTTGATGTATGATTCTTAGATAGAAGGAAGAAAGAATTATAATTAGACATTTTGAAGAAGATAGTGCTGAAAAACAGGAATTTTTTTTCTTTCAAATATCCAAACTTATAGGAAAAGAAAAAGTATCTCAAATAAAGTAAGTATTAGAAACCTCTTTTATAGCCTCTGTCAGTACATCTAGCTTCTTAAAATAGGAAGTAGATTGTGTTAGTAATAGCAGGGAGAGAGTGCAGGCAAAATAAACATGAGATTAGAGAAGATATTCAGAAAACACGCAGGGGTTCATTTTTAAAACACTGCAATTTGTTATCTGTGCTTTCAGTTTAAGATGAGAGCCCAGTCTTCCTCTGTGGGGCAATGGCACAGATTGCAAGAGACAGATGAATCTCAATCTTCTTTGCTTTTAGGCAAAGAAGGGGTCTGGTCCTTGCAGCTATGTTTTTATTTTAGCTGTTGTTCTATTTCTATGTATGGTTCATTTTTGTTATCATCATAGTTATTGCTTGTATCCTCAATAATCTCAAGGTTGAACTACTTCAGCAAGTTTCAAGCTGCCTTCTACTCTCATTTCTCTTACTCTGTCAGAGCGACATTTCTAAAGCATTAATCTGACCATATCTGTGCATATTCCTTGGGGATGATCTCATCCAGTCTCATGGATATAAATACAACCTAGATCTTAATGTCACTGGTCTTTATTGCCCAGTTGGAGTTCTCCCCTGGATTCTAGACACATGCATGCTATTACCTACCCACAATTCTCCTTGGATGATGGAAAGGCATCCTAGCTTCCCAAACAACATGAGAATCCTTATTTTCCTCTCCAAATCTGATCCTCCTTCATTCTTTACCATTTCATAATGTCAATCCATTTTGTGATTGCTTAGACTAAAAGGTCACAGTCATCTTCTAATAGGAACTGAGATACAAAGAAGCTAAATGGCATTCACAGGAATCAGGATATAAACTCAAGCAGTCTGACTCCAGACTCTACGTCCTTTACCACTAGCCAAGGCTGCTCCTTATCTTACTGGACCCTTTGCATGTAACCAGAAATTTTATATGACATCTGCATGACAAATATCAACTGTGAACTTCAGGGCTAGATCAAATAGGAATTATGAATTCTGGTTCCACCTCATTGTCTTATACAACAGCTAAAAGTTCCCTTTTGTTTGTGACCCAGATCTTTTCTAATTATTTTCCATTTTATTTTTTTCAGTCCTCTGTTTTTATTGTGATTCTAGCCTGGGATTTCAAGGTGGGAACTGAGAAGTGTCTGTTATAATTTTGCCTGAGCTACTAATTAACTGTATGACCTTGGGTAATTTCTAAATCTCTTGAAGCTATAATTACTCCACCAAAACATGCTACACATGCATTAGACGATTCAGACTCCATGGCGATAATGCAGAAAAATGGAGACAAATAAATCGAGTTATCATCCTTTTAGTTCTTGAGGGCAAAAATCGCATCTGTTTGCTTACTATCTACCTCCCAAATGTTACTGCAATTATAATTTCTTCAGACAATCAATAAATATGTGTGAATGGCTGCTTCTGATTTCATGATTTGGTGTATAGTATGAAGATGTTTTAGAGTTTCAGAGGCAGTTTGGTGTAGTAGAGATAACCCTGAATTAAAAAGAAGAAGATAGGATCTAAAGGCAAAGAGGCAGAGACTTAAGTTACTTAACTTTAGCAGCAATATTTATCACACAGGTTAAAAAAAAAAAAAGGACTCCAGTATTTGCCTCTCTAAGGTTTGGACAGGATGGGATTAGTTGACCTACAGGATGTTGTAAAAGAACACTGACTGCATGATTTATCTTTACCACAAAACCTGAAAAGTGTCAGCACTGGGCATTTCTGTTTGTGATAGATGTGTTCAATGGCTGGGCTTTGGAATGCAGCATCACTATCTACCACACAGAAACATCTGTTTGTACCTTATTTCTTGTAGTCTTCTTATCAAAACTGTGAAGCAATAATATTAGCCCTATTTACTAATAAGGAAGTGGGGGTTCAGGGAGGCTTCTCAGGGTTAAATGTGGAGTAAGTGTCAGAGCTGGAATTGGAATCTAGGATTAAGTGTCTGATGACTTTGATTCTTTTTGCACTGAACCACTTGTCCTTCTTAAGTCTCTAGCACTAATGATGCACAGAAAAAGGTGGTGCTTAGGTTCCATGGAGAGTCCCTCAGATCTTGAACACCAGGTTTCTCCAACTCCAGCAGAGTGCCATGATCAGAGGAAGAATATTCTAGTCACACAAAACACTAATTAGAAATAAAAAAGCTGGTAATTAGCTGCATGCTCCCATTCTGTTTTCAATTAATGCAATCTTTCCAATAAATCAGCAGCACTTATTAATGATAATACACAGTGTGCTCAGTAATAGGCTTGCCTTCCATTAGGGAACTAACTTGAAGTTTTATGCAGAGTTCCAGAGAAACCGAGTAAGCATCATTAACATTCGCTTCATTGCACAGACTACGTGGTACTTCATTCGGCATCTGACAAGCAATCAATTGCTCACTTATTTATGGTGGCTTGAAACATATTTCATTTACTAGGAGTTCCAGGAAGTATATTATTGCCCACCCTTCCCACCCCCAACCACTGTGGACAATATAGGAAGACTCAGAGTCCTAAAATAATTACAGACCACAGCTGCAACAATAAGCCATGGAGGGACTAATCATACCTTTTCTTGAAATTTGCTTACTGCAAATGGTGTTTGGTATTTATTTTTCCACAGAGTTCTCTCTGTACTAGACTATGTTTATGGTAAGAAGATCTAACTTGTATTTTAGCTGCTGAAATTCTGCTCTTTCTTGTGATAGACCCTAAATTGCTCCTTTGATTATTTTTCTCTAGATATTTCAACAGATATTGTTTATGTTCTCTCTGTGGGGCCAAAAGGGTTTAGAAAGCTAGATAGACTAATCAGTGTTGTAATGATATATCCAGGAACAGGGAAAAACTAAAAGCAATTAAAAAAAAAAATAGAAGAAAGTGTCCTTGGTCCATTTGGGCAAACCCAGTGCAAAGAAAATCTGAACATTTGACTTCTAAGAAGTAAAAGACTAACTATAACATCAAATATCAGTAATTGTTTTGTTTCAGTTTTTTTCATAAATTTAATGCTCTTTTTTCTTAATTTTGCAGAATCTATAATGTATATCTTTATTGTTCATATTATGGGTGGCTTATGCAAATTTTCATTCAGAAACTTTTGACATTCAAATGGCAATATATGTAAAATGAAAATACAAATTAGGTTATATGGTGGACTGACTACAAGGTTTAAAAATCTCACTGGGGGAAAAATACCATTTTGACTATTTTTCTTATTGGTCTATTTGAATACTTTTTAAAAAGTTCTTCTTGGTAGTTGATCTTTAACTCACTCTAAGCATTCTCTTTGCTAAGCAAAGATGCTTGCACAACATAAAGAAGGATTATAAAGAGGATGTTGAGTTTGTCTTCTGCAGTAACAATAGCTCCTCTATGAAATGAAGTGAAATGGTCCTTGAGGCTTCTCAGGGATATTAAAGGTGTGCTTTCCTATATTATTGTAGATTTTATCGTTTAAAGTTCTCTGACTAGGGAGAAAACTATGGTCAGCAGGAACAGTAAAAAGAGCCAGAACTAGATGAGTCCTGGTACTGTCACCAAATAGCAGGTGCTACTGGGTGAGTTTCATGACTGTGTCCCTCCTGTTTCCTGTTCACAAAATGCAAATAATTTCTCTTAATGTGGCTTTGAAATGATGTAGACTAATGTACATTAAAGTACTTTATGATAATATATAGTGTACAGTGAAGATCAAGATTTATCAACATATCAGTCATATACCTCATTTATTGGTATTGTTCTCTTTTTTCCTCCGACCGTTTTACAGTGATTATTAAAATCTTTATGGGTCAGGCTTTTCCACCATCAGTTTTCCAGTTTTGCTTTCTCACTCCAAAAGTTTGTTTTAAAGAAATGATCAACTCTTAATATTTCTATTTCTCTAACATGGTATTTGATACAATGTAAATTGTTCCCTTATGCAAATAATTTATATGGTAATGACTTTATCAGAATGGTTCAAATATTAAAATTTTTTCTTATAAGCTAGTCTGTTGTTCCACTCACAATAAGGCTAATGTTCTCATAGAGGATGCTTTTAAAAATGCTTCTTAGGGCTGTACAGAGAGCATTTTAGATCCTGGGCTCATTTTTGTTTACTTCAGCAATTCCACGACTTTTTATTAAGCTTCTAAAGCATTTGAAGAGAGAAGCTTTGTTTCCTTAACCTTTGTTAACATTTTGTTCCAAAGCTTTTTGCAAACAGGCAGAGTCACATCTAACCTAGATGTGTGGTGAAGCGGGGAGTGCACCCCATGAAAGCAAGTCCTGGGATCCAAGAATCCTTGGCAGACAAGACCTGTGAGGGCTCCAGAATCTAGAGCTGCACGGAAAATTCCCCTGGAAGGGTGGAATAGACCTGGACTGAAACCAGAGATACAGAAGCAGAATGTGGGCTCTGAGAGTGTGAGCTGGGGTGAAGAGAAATTCCCTTGAGCCTCAGTTTAATCATAGGGCCCTTTCCAAAGCACTCAGGACCCTGCCACAGGTTGGGGAGGGAACTCTTCAAAAATATATTCTTTAACATATTATTTATTCAAGCAACAAGTATCTACTGAGAACTGACCATGTGCCAGAAGAAGTTCTGGGTACTGGGAATATGTGGGTGAGTCAGACAGCAGTGACCCTGCCCTCATTCATCCCAAATGGAATCAGAAAACAATAAACAAAGAAATTGTTATTCAAGATGATAATAAATGCTAAGAAAGGAACAAGCTGAGCACAGCAGAGGTTTGATCCACCTGGACAGGAGATCAGGGGATCTAATAATCAAGATGACGTCAGAAGCATGAGAAGGAAGCATCCATATCAATCAGCAGGGAAAGTAAAGCTTTAAGGCTGGAAACATCCAGAAGCTCCTGTCTACAAGTTATTGCTGTTATTATTTAAGACAATGTGCAAAAAAATCAATTGTGGGCAAGATTGTTGTCAAGACCATGACGAAAAGGGTTTGGAGGATCCTGGAAAATAAAGGCTCTGGGACAAGAAGAAAATGTCACTCCAAAGTGGGCATGTGCACTCCTTGCTCCCCGCTTCCCCCCAGCCGGAGCACAAGCCCTGTCTCCAGATTTCCTCCTGCACATATCAGATTTTTGCTATTTCATTGGAAAGAGGTTGTGCTATTTGAAAGGAACCCAACATGGCTGCAGCATAGAAAATAAGGTGTGGTTGCTGCAGATGTGGTTGTCATTCAGTAAATATCCTGGTCCTGGTCCTGGTTTACTCCAGTAAATGCTTGGAGCCTCCCAGGCCCTTTTCTCTTACAAGGCCTGGGTGCCAATGTCTTCATTCAACTTAGCAGCCCTGGATCCTTTCCGGGACTTCTTTTTTTTCTCCTATTAGTAAGATCAAGTTTCTGTTGCTTACTGTCCCAGGGTTTTACCTGATAGTCACTTGCCTGTCCTTATCTTGATTATCTACTTGGTAGCATTTAGTTCCTACTTACTAAGGGGTTAATGGTTTTGGGCTCACATGACACCACATTCTCTTGGTTTGCTTCCTACTTCTCTGGCTGCATCTTTTCAGTGTCTTCTGCTGTCTCTTCTTCCTTTATTGGTCCTCTTAATGTCAGAATCCTGCATTTCCAAAGTCTTATTCCTCTTTCTTAAATCTGTCATCCAGCAATCTCTGAGGTCATATGGAGTCAGAGCATGATTGTTCAGACATAAGACTTGCCATTTCCTTGCCATGACCTTGGAGAGATTGTGTAATCAATTGTGCCTGAATTCCTTTATTTAAAAAAACATATTTCAGAGGTTCTAAGAAAACAAAAAAAGTGAACTATACCTAGATAACTTCGGAGAGAGGTGGCTCATTGTGCATACTCAATATAGGCTAATTTTATAATAATTGTAATCATCTATTCTTATGGACTTGAATAGAATATTTATGCTGATGATTTAAATTTATATCATCAGCCCCCCAACTCCTTTTAACTCTATGTTATCATATATCCAACCACTGGAATTTAGCAAACATTCTAAGATTCAGTCTAAATATTTGTTCACTAACTTCTAACAGCATCAACTCCATTAAATGCATTTTTACCTCCAGTTTTATGCTTCTTGATACATGATACCAGTACCTATTTGCTTGTAGAAAACCTTGGAATCATCTACATTGTCTCTCCTTTTTGGCTCTGTTCAATTGCAAAATTTGTCGAATTCTACAATTTTCATTTCCAAAATAGATCCACCCTTTCACTTTTTAAATATCTCAACTACCACAATTTTGAGTCCATTCTACCATTGTATCTGGCTAGATGCATCCAGTGTGCAAGGCTGTACTTGACCTGCTCCTTGCCCACCTAGCTGGGCTCATCTGGCTTTTTCCTCAAGCATAGCAATTTGGTCATACTAATCTCCATTGGTTTTTGAGTATAATAAACTCTTTCCTTCATTAGACATTTCACATTTGCTATTATTCATTTGCTATTATTCATCTTCTGTGAATAATACTTTCCTTGCTCTTTTCATTTCAGGTCTCTATATCTGGTATAAAAACCCTCAACTTCAGAAAGGTCTGTTGTGTCAGCCAGGGTTCTCCAGGGAACAGCCAATAGGACACCTATATATCTATATTTATATCTATAATCTATATTTGTCTGTGAGATTTATTTTAAGGAATTGGCTCATGCAATTATGGGGACTAGCAAATTCTATAGGGCAGGCAGCAGATGGGAAACTCATACTTCTATATTATGGTCTTGAGGCAGAATTTCTTCTTCAGGAAACCTCAGATTTTCTTCTCAAGGTCTTCAACCCATTGGGTGAGTCCCAGTAACATTATTAAGTTGACTCAAAGTCAACTACTGTAAACATTAATCACATACAGAAAATGCTTTCACACCAATATCTAGATTAGCATCTGACTGAACAAACTGGCACCATGATGTATCCTAATTGGTGCATAAAATTTATCCTCTTGCTTTCTCTAGGTCTTCTGTGTCCACATAAGATTCCTTCACAGGTTTCTGTCATTTTTTCCCATTGGATGTGCCATAATGTGCTCTAAGGTATCCTTGCTTATGCATATTTCACTTCCTTCCCTGGAATCCTGTGTTTAGGACAATTCTCTTTAATTAACACATACGCACACACACGCGCGTGCGTGTGCGCGCGTGCATCTCCAATACTAGCAAATTTCTTGGCATATATTAAAATTTAATAAACATCTTGTGTTCAATATGTGTTTGTGGAAAACATTAACAATCAGGAGAAGATTAATGTGAGAAATTTTGGTTCAGTCTTCTAAGATTCTATGAGAGCTGGAATATTATATGTTAAGCATAATGCATTCGAATGTGTATAGGTAAGGAAATAACTTATTCTTTCTTATGTTCCTTTATGCATTTTCTACTTTTGTATTTTATTCAAATTAAATCAACCAATACAGTTCTGAGGACTTCTAGTTTGACATACTCAACCCAAATGTAGCATCAAAAAGACTTCCAAAATTTTGGCAACTTACTTTAATGAAAATTTGAATGCCTGCCAGGATCATTGGAATAATTGCCAGTTAGAATTCTATTAATGAATACATATAAGTGAGGATTGTAAAAAATGGAAAATGATCTGATTTTGTGGAGTAGGTTCACTGCCAGCAGCTAGCGGTGATAAATGGTGCCACAGATTAGTTTTAACCATGAAATATCCAAATTGCACAGCAAGCTCTTTACGAAACATGAACTACATTTGAGAAATTATTTACTGGGCTCCCAGCAATACATTTTTTGTGAAGCAATTAGTGTTTTTCAAGAAGAATGAGAAGGAGAAATGTTGGTAGAGTTGATTTGCACAGCAGCTAATTACCACCCTGCATTGGAGTATCTGCTGTGAATACTCCATCCCAGGTACAGAGAATCATATGAACAAGCCTCCTTGGAGGAAGCTGCTTTTGAATTTGGTATGCATTCAATTCTAAGGTGCACTGCTGAGGAAGTAGGAAATCTCCAAACATTCATAAGACAGAGACTTATTATTACTTCTGTAATATTGACCCTTGAAGTGATATTTGAGTTTGAAATAACAGTTGACACTTGGCTCCCAGACTTATAAAAAAATTGTCTTAGGAGTATTAGCTCAATCTTAGGAAATCTTTAGAAATAAGCACCAGATAAATTCTATAGAAGGAAGTCTTATTGACTTTAGCTGAGTGCTAGTTGTCTCCCAAACTCAGTTTCATCCTTTTACAAAAGTACACTGCTGTTCAAGCAGACACTACATTTCCCAGCTGCCCCCAGAGCTAGCTGCTCTGTGTGAGGACATTTGAGCCATTGATAAGAAAATAAGTTCTGCAAATAATCTCTGTGCTATCTTCAAATTAAGATAAGCCACTTGTTCCTTGACTACAACTGTCACCTTCCCTTAGGCCCTGAACATGACAGTGACCCAGTTTACACAGTTCAGATGGGAACTCTACTCTAGTCAAGGGTAGCAGGACAAAGAGTTGGAAGGAATTTGTTTTCCTGAATTATATCCTGACAGGGCAGAATTGCCCCATCGGTCTAGACCAAACCAAATGTGACTTGAGAGAAAAATAAAATGGGATCTTCCTTATAGGATTGCTATTGATGAATGAATACATAATCTGAGATTCTTCAAAAATGTTTCTAGTGAATATTTGCTTTATAGAGGAGTTGCCTTTATATAAGCTGTCTTCAAAAATCACTAACACCTCTATGTTGCATTGGAGCTTTAAAGTATCACAAATTATATAATCTCTTGATTTTCAAAAAATTCCAGTGAAGGAATCATTATGAAAAAGATTGTTAGCTTCTCCAGGAATTAAAGAGACAAAATAAAAAGTAACTCTAGTAAAGCGCACTAATTACAAATGTCTCCTTAGGTAAATCCTAATACGGTTGAGAGATAATCTGTATTTTCTAAATTTTTTGGAAGGGATTCTGCTATGTGAAATGTAAATCGAAGTTTGAAGAGTGGGACAAAGAAGCAGAAACTTTTAGGAATAACACAATTCAGAGTAGCAACATGATAATGGTAATGATGATGGTGTATATAATAACCATAATAATAATAATAATAATAATAATTTCACCATATTTTGAGTGTTATCATGAGACAGGGTCAGAGCTCTGTGTTTCACATTCATTAACTTTGCAAAGTATCTGTGAGATGCTATTTCTCCAATTTTGCAGATGAAATAAATTAAGCCCAGAGAGGTGACACATCTTGCCCAAGGGTAGCCAGAAATAAAACTTAATTACATTAAAAATTGTACTCCAAAATATGTATACTTTTGTGCAGAAAACTGTTAATAAAGCAGGTCTGACACTGCTGTCCTTGGAAAGGCTGCTTGCATAGTGTTTGAGAACTTGGATTTCAAGACAGTTTGTACCACTCTCTGTTAAGAATGACTCACAGTGCCTAAACTGTTGGTACAAACAATACGTTTATGTTGATTATCTGTTTTGCTTCTTGGGGTCTGGGATTAGGACATGATAGACAATGGACATCTAATCAGCTTATTGCTAGAAAAAATGTCACAAGTGTTGTCACAATGACTCATTGCTGGCAAATTAAGCACATCTAGTATGACTCCACTAAGAAAGGACTCTTGGAAGCTGGTATCATGTTTCCTTCAAACATTGCTACATATGTCTTTTTCCTTTGGCAGATTAGCTTTGCATTCTTTCTATGTAATAAATCAACCATGCATAAGACTATATGTTAAATCCCATAAATCCTCTTAACAAATCATCAAACCAGGGTATAATCTTGGGATCCCCTTATATATCTTTCCCCCCTCACATTTTCTCATTTGGAGGAAACAATTTTATTTTCTTCCTGAGCATATAGGAAGATGATATTATGCTATCTTTCTTGAACTCAGGTGGCCCACCTGAGCAAGTTCTGACCAGTGGAATGAAGAAAGAAGGAATGTCTGCCACTACAGGATAGGCCCATCGAATGCCCCACAGACTTCCTTGTCTCTATCTTCTCTCAGCTGAGGACCAGATGCCCAGAAGATCCAGTGGTGGATGCTAAGAGTATGGGCAAGACGAAACCACTACAGGAAAGGAATGTCTTCAATAGACTGGGTAGAAATCTCGCCTGGTGTCCAAAAGGCATACATGACATAGGAGATAATATATAAACTAACCCTTGTTGTCTTAAGACACTGAACTTCTAGGGCTGTTGCAGCAGTAAGTCTATGATGACTAACACATGGAAATGTGCTGAATGCCACCACCCCAATCTTTTTTCTACAACCTTTGGAACATGTAGCAAAGGAAAAAGGCTTTCTTAAGCTCCCCAGATTCTATTACCCATGTGATAGAAATAATATTTGGTGAGCAGTATTAAGACAATCTACCAGATTAAAAAAAATTAACACTCTTGCAATGAATTAAAAGATGTTTGCTACGACTGAGACTGCTCTTAACATTTTTTGAGTAGTACAGATGCTCTCTTACTTTTAATGGGGTTACATCCAGATAAGCCCACCATAATTTGAAAATACACTCAAAATACCTAACTTCTGAACATCACAATTAGCAACACACTACACTGTAGAGAGTCAGTCATTTTCTCTCATGATCCTGTGACTGACTGGGAGCTGTGACTTGCTGGCCAATATCACAAGAAAGTATTGTACCATATATTCTAGCCCATGAAAACATCGTACTTCAGGATAGTTTCTACTGAATGTGTATTGCCATGCCATCATAAAGTTGAAAATTTGTTAAGTCAAACTATCATGAGTAAGGTACCATCTTGTACTTGACAAAACCAATAAAAGATGCTTAACCATTATGGACAGTTTCTTAATTGAGGAACTATGCCCTTTCAATCCTCCTATTACTAGATTATTTTTTCAAGAGAGAATGAACAGCTCTTCAGTTTCACCAGATGAAAAGGAATAAAGTGAGAGAAGATAAAGGCTTTATCTAAGATGGTCCCTATATTTTTTTGAAGTTGTTCATTCCTTCACAAATATTAATTACCTATTTTATAAGAGATATGGTCTAAAGAGCTGAGGATACTGGAGTAAAGACATTGCAGTCCTGCCTTGAAGGAACTTAATGAATGAGGAAGGATAAAATAGTAGAGCAGAAACTCCAGGTCAGTACAGCGAGGAGGAGCACACAGGAACTTCTACAAACCTCCTTCAGAATGTGTTGAAGAAAGCTTTCCCACATGTAAGTCTTTCAACCCCAACACTTACAAGATAACTTTGAAGCCTCAACTATACTTGTTTTTTTAAAATTCATACCATTAAAATGTCCATTCAGCTGAACCTGCACCATGTGCAATATTCCTCTCCTCCATTGCTCACTCTGCTACATCACATTTCATTCCTTAGTCTCCTGATATAGCTTTCTGAAGTGTCTCCCTACTTTACTTTGGTCTCTGCTGTAGTATGGATCTGTGATGTTCCCTAAAGACACTTCTGTTAAAGTCTTGATACTCAGATTGATGATGTTAGGGGAGGGGTGGAAACTTTAAAAACTGAGGCCTGGTGGGAGGTCCTTTGGGCATTGGAAGACTATGGAACCCTATTCTCTCACGCTCTTTTCTTTCACCTCCTGATCATGAGGTGAATAGTTTGCTTTGCTGCACATTCCTTGTCATGATGTACTGCTCCAACAGAGGCCTAAAAGCAATAAATTCAACCTACCATAGACTGAACCTTCAAAAGTGTGGATTAAAATAAATCTTTCCTTCTTATAAGTTCATTGTCTCAGGTATTTTGTTATAGTAAGGGAAAGATGATTAACACAGGCCTCATTTGTTAATTACCTCCCAGAGATTCCACTTCCAAATACTATAGTCAGATTAAAATTTCTCCTCTTCATTCTTCACAATAGGGATTAAATTTCAACATGAATTTTGGGGACATTCAAATCATAGCAGTAAGACTATTGCATCTGTACTCTAACGAAAATGGAAAGCCATTCTATAGAAAGACTCCTTTGGGTGCAGTGGGGCTCATGGTTCAGAGGGAGACCAAAGTGGGACAGGAGAGTGGGATCTGACTATTATGCAGTTGAGAGATGGCAGAGCAAATGAGAGGCATCGCAGTAGACAGGGGCAGGCAGAGGCAGATGGGAGACACACAAGACGATTTATATGCAGAAGGTCCTGAGGGAGGAACACAGAAAAGCAACTGGGTTTCAAGGTGTCTGCATAAAAGAAGGGCTCCTTTAATGAGAAACGACAGAGTTAAGAGGCAAAGTGAAGGAGTAAAACAGGCTGCATATGCATTTCACTCAATGAAGGTAAAAACTGTTTTAAAAGTTAGGCATTATATGAAAGAACTAGGTCCATAAATACATACTGAGCAGGTCAGATTCAATATGTTCAACATCAGGGGATTCTGGACCAACATGGGGACATTGGTTGTTTAAAAATCAAATACAATGTTCATAATTAATTGCTAAAGGTTAAATAAGGATAGTTAATTTGCAGGATATGTGTATTAGCAGCAGCATCAAAAGAACCCCTAACTTTTCCCCCTACACATAAATATCTTGGGCTGGGGATGTAGATCAGCGGAAGAGCAATTGCCTAGTGTGTACCAAGCTCTGGTTTAAATGCCAAGACTACCAAACAAACAAAAACAAAAACAAAACAAAAAATCAAAAAGAAAAATATGTACAAGAATAAGGAAGAAAGTCAACAGTGGCTAGTTACTTTTAGCAAAATGAGATGAGAAATTTATTATAGGTAAGATACTCAAATATTTCATTTTATATCTATTCACATGATCCAAGTGTTTAGCACAGCATTTTATAAATTTAAAATAAAAAATAAATTAACCAAGAAAGATCTAAATGCCATTGAATGTACCTGATATTAACCGATGCATAGTTAGTAGGCTTCAGGGTGACCTCACTGTGTCTTCACTGGGAATTTTAGTTACTTGTGTTCTTAGAAGAATGAGAGGAAAAACACTGAGGGGCTCCAATACCTGTTGATAACACCCCAAATCCAAGATATTGTGAAAAAAAATAATCTCCATCTTGTCATCCACATGAGTATTGATATCCTAAACCTTCAATGGAGAATTTGATGGCTAGAATCAAATCAGTTGCCCAAGGTAGGAAAGGGCAGTTGTTAGTTTTGAACCAGAAGGGAGTTTGGGCTATGCCAGTCCTTGGAAGTCAGAGGGAAGTCATGCAAACTGCTGAGAACTGTACACAACCCTCTCCTCGGAGACCCCTGCTTTCTGAGTGTCTGACAAAAAAACTCTGCTGAAGCATAGGAAAAAGTATTTCAATTCTGCTTATCTACCTTGCTTTTAAAGTACATGAGTAATACTTTGCACTTACAGATGTTTTATCTGAGTCTTTCAAGAACTGAACAAAAACAATTATTTCACCTCCCTTCATGGTTGGAAGGGAAGCTCTTAATTCCTAATGTGCTGCCAAGGAGACAGACGTTGCCAGGTGTGAAGTGACTTACAGAAGGTCACACAATCCACCTATGAGAGCCTTCCTCAAGGATAGCTCTGAGGATTCATGACAGAAAAGCAACTGCCTTATACAATTAGCACTGCCTTTTTCAATTAGCAGTGCATTTCTCTAGCCTAACCACTAGGTCTCCTTCTTTGCCACAAATATGAGAAATTTTTTCTTTCTCTCTTCCCACCACAAGTGGGACTTGGTGTTTTTATGCACACATAACTTGTCAAAAATGTAGATCCCTATAATTTCCTCCCTGGTTCCCTTCATCTATTTTTAAAGGTCTTAGTATAGAAGCTCTCAAATACTTTGAGTGCACTGGAAGAGCCTCATCAAAAGCACTCACCTCCTCCTGGATCCTTTGGCCACAGCATTAAATATCTTGCAAAAATAACAAAAAGTTTTGTGTTATTTTTGATGAAATTTCCAAGGAAATGTTTGGATTACATGCAAAACACTGATGGTGGGCAGTAACTGTGCCTGAGATGTGACCCCAGACCCAATTCAGCTGCTTTGCTCTACAGAAACTGCTGACTATTCACAAACCCTAGCGGGATCATATATGACCATTATGAATGAGTCACACATTTTCAGATCTCCTCCAGATCTCCTCCTCTTGAGTACTGACATATGCTAAGGTGCTGGGATGAGATGTCCAGCCCATGACTATGCTGGGTCATATGAGACTTTGCCTTCACATCAGAGACTGTCCCTTGCTAGTTCTGAAAGGGTGAGCTGGGCCTGCTGTGTTCTGAGTGAACTGTGAGGGGGCAGCAGCGCAACGGACTATGGGCAGTTGCCAAGATCTGAGGGCCTCAGGAAGACAGCCAGCAAGAAAGTGAGATCTTGGGGCTGGGATTGTGGCTCAGTGGTAGAGCGCTTGCCTCTCATGCATGAGGCACTGGGTTCAATCCTCAGCACCACATAAAGATAAATAAAATAAACATATTGTGTCCATCTACAACTAATATATATATAAAAAGTGGGATCTCACGTGTACAACTTAAGTGTTGAATTTTCTACCAACTATATGAATTGGGACTCCCAGGGACTATGATCAAAGTGTTGGTGTTCCAAATTTCTTTCTGGATCCCAGGTCCTCTTCCACATAGAGAATGTAGCCACATAATTATGGACTGCTGAGCTTCAAAACTGTGACATGGTGAATGAATACTTTGCAAGCCATGAAGTGCAAAGTGATTTGTTATACATCAATAGAAATCTAATGCAAATATTTTACATGTTTAGGTAAAAAGGATATTCACATAACATTTTTAGACAAAGGAATATTTAAAAATAAGAAAGTGTTGCCTTAAAGATAATATCTCAGTCAAATAGATACTTTGACCTCTTATAATTCAAAACAGTGAAAGAAAAGGAAGCAGAGAAAGATCCAAGAGAGGAAGGAACCAGGTGTCTAAGGCACAGAGGTCTAACTAACCATCTCTCATCTTATGCTTTGAAAAATGGAAAGAATGGGCTGTAAATTATTAATTGACAAAAGGAAATGCCAAAGAGACATCATCATATTAAAACTTAATGCCCAGTAGACATTCATGACCACCTAAAATTGAATAAGTTATACTTGATTTTGAAAGAGGAGTAAAACAAGATTATGGATACACACACACACACACACACACATGAACTTGCATGTCTTTCTAGGTTAGTTGTTCTCTACTGTGGGTTTCAGTTCATTGCCTATTATGATGCAATTTTTTTTAAAAAATGCTGTTCAGCTATTTAGTGTTGAGGTTATTGCTCCATGAGAGAGCACTTGCCTAGCACGGGAGAGGCTCTTTGTTCAATTCTCATCAAGGTCAAAAAAAAAAAAAGATTCCCAAGCATTACTCCATACTGAACTGAATCAAAATCATCAGATAAGACCTATTATCTCCAGCCTCTGTTTCTTCCTCTCATTCTCTCTCTCTCTGTCTCCCCTTCTGTCTGTCTGTCTCTCTCTCTCTTTCACATGCACACACACACACACACACACATACACACACACACAAAGGACCTCATAAGGTTTCAATGTAGTTAGTCATGGTATTTGATGGTATTTGACATGTTAGGGCTCATTAAAATCATGTCAATTCTTTGGGATAGGAGAACATGACTTATTCTTACATTTAGTTTCAGTGGTTCTCAATTTGGCTGCACATTATTGTTACCCAAAAAGGTTTATAAATCCTGATGCTCAAATGTTTTCCCAGAGCAATTACATCAGAATCACCAAGCATGGTACTCAACTATTTGTAATTTTTAAAGCTCCCCAGATGATTGCAACATGCAGCTAAATTTGAGACTGCTGATCTGTAGACAATACTTTGCATCTTCCTGCATCCTTTCTAGTACATAATTATGTAGTCCAATGCCCAAGACACTGCCTGGGAGCTATGTAGGCCAACAATGACTGTCCCACATTGATGGAAGACATAAATGAATTGTGTTTGGGGCCACAAACTCCTTTTTGCTGAATCTCAGGCTTACTTCTAGAAAAAAATTAATGTAGTTATCATTGTTCCAAATTATAGAGACAAAGACAAACAGGGCACTGAGTTAGGACGTAGCTGCCCAAACAAGTAAGATACGGATCCAAGCATGAGTGACACCAAACCTCAAAAAACTCTTTACTACACCAGTGTTTCTCAAAGTGTGGTCCCTGGACCAGCAGCATTTCCATCCCTTGAGAACTTCCAAGAAATGCAAACTCAGTGTCCCAGTCCCACATACTAGGTCCTAATCAATCAGGATGGGGCCCAAAAGGTGATTCTGGGCACAGGAATAGTGGAGAAATATGATACAACATTCTTCACCATCCTCATTAGTTGCTCACTTTTGAGACGGCTCAGCATGCTATGAGAGCGGGAAAAAAATGTGTGGGCGACTCAATGAGCAAGACAGGCTGAAAAGATGAGAAACATTCTCTTTCTCCTGTTGCCCATTTATTTTAAAAATCTGTATTGAAAATGAGAGGGAATGTTATCAGAGATAGTACACGGGAAAGATCACTGGGGACTGATAAGCTGAACTTAAAGGAGTGCCCAGCAAGTCGAGCCACTTTCATACAAGTGTGACTGTTTTAAAATGCTGATGAATGGCTTATCCTTTTAATCAAAATATGGAGAGTTTCAAAGGTTTCATTAAAAATGAACATCCCAATTGTTTCCAGGGAAATGATTTTTTGATCTTCAGGACTTTGAGATAATTGGTATTCGGTAAACCAAGGGCAGTTGCTCTGCTCTCTCTGCCGGAAGCCAGCGCAGATCGCTTCACTCCTGGGAGATGTGTGTGCTGCTGACCTGCTTTGGTGTCCCCTGTGTCAGGCTTCAGGGCACATTTACCAGAGCTTCGCATTTGAGAAGAGTAACATAAAGATTAAAAGGCCATTCTTGTTTGTTTTATCAGAAACTTTGATTGATATTTTATGAACAAACTGTTACGTCCTTTCTTTTAATAAAGTACATAAAATATTCTTTGGGCACACTCAGGTCTGATGGAAATTTTTCTGAGCTGGGCACGGTGGCACATGCCTGTAATCCGAGCACTTTGGGAGGCTAAGACAGGAGAATCGTGAGTTCAAAGCCAGCCTCAGCAATGGCGAGGCGCTAAGCAACTCAGTGAGACTCTATCTCTACATAAAACACAAAATAGGGCTGGGGATGTGGCTCAGTGGTTGGGTGCCCCTGAGTTCAATCTCCAGTACCAAAAAAAGAAAAAAGAAAAAAAAATTATCTCATGGGGTGAGTGGGGCAGGGGAGAAAGAGAAAGTAATGAAGAGATGGAAAAGAAAAATTAGGGAAAGAGGAAGAAAGGGAGAGAAGTGAAAGAAAGAAGAAAAGAATTGCACACGAGAAAGAGAGAAAGGATATAAGGATGGGAAGAAACAAAGCAGGAGTAGAGAGAGGCTGAGGATAGAGAACGAGAGGAAGGGGAGAAAAGGAAGAAGAGAAAACAAACAGGCAAAGGAAAACATAATAGAAAAGAGCAATGAAGGCAGACTTTGAGCCTGACAATCTATTGTGAAGTGCCACGTGCGTAAGACTCACTGGCTGTCCAGTGCCAGCAGTGACCATGATTCCAACTTACAACAAATGAAATGAAAGGTGGTCAGCCCTCGAGGGGAAGGAACCTACAGTGATGGCAGTGGACTAATACCTCAAAGGCACTCAAGGAACCCAGTGATGCTGGAATGTTAGACCAAGCACTGCTTTCTTGGAAGGCCATTGGGTATCTAGTGTATAATTCAGTGCTAAAAGAAAAAATAGCTTGCTTACCTTAAGATCTCTGAGCTATATTGGCAAAGTTTAGATGTTTCTAGACTTTGGAAATGAGCACATTTCAAGTTTTTACTCTGTTATTAGCTTTCTCTTAGCATTGACTTTAGCCAAGGTTTGGTCAGCTTTTCTTCCTTTCCTTCACCGTTGTAGCTGTTCACTGTTTTTCTACTGTGCAGCTGTTTCTCCTGAGGCCCATAAACTACTATATAGAAGAGGCATAACTAACAGTTTGCTAAGCCAGTTGTCAAAGCCCTTTTCTCTTTATGCATGCTCATGTGTATGCATCATCTTAGTAGATTACTCTCAAGATTACATTAATTAGAGTCTTGTCTCTGTGGTGAGCACGCATCTCTATCAGAGCCTCTGCTGCCCCAGTCCACCACCACAATGCCTGGGTGTTTGTAGATGAACAAGGTTTGGAAGTGAAAGGAAGCTCGTTTGTATAATAAGGGAGGAAAAAGGAGAAATCCTAGGACAAGGAGAAGGATGAGAATAGAAACAAGAATCAGACAGACCCCCATGCACTCAGAGAAATGGTGGAAAGCTGTGCATGTGCAACATGCATGATGAAAACTCTGTAAACATATCCCCCAAAGTCAACCAGAGCTATGAATTCTCAGAGGAAAGTTCTGTTGTGGGTACCAAAGAAGAGGCAAAGTTGCTCATCTGTTCTGCATGAGGCTAGAAAAATGCAGCAGTTGAGGTATTGAGATTTACAGCAATCTGTGGATACCACAAGCCTCTAGAGACCTGGAATTGTGTCTCCATAGAGCATGGGTTTGGGAGAATCAAAGCAACTTAATTTGGGTTTCCAGGAACACATACAGCTACCTACTTTGTTTACAGATGTATAGGAACAAAATCTATGTGGGATTGGTATGCTTTTTGATACACAATCATTTAGCACTTTTCAGCATGAATTATTTTTAAGCCAGGTGCGGTGGCACAAGCCTGTAATCCCAACACTTTGGGAGGCTGAGACAGGAGAATTCCAAGTTCAAAGCCAGCCTAAGCAATAGTGAGGTGCTAAGCAACTCAGTGAAAGCCTGTCTTTACATAAAACACAAACTAGGGCTGGGGATGTGGCTCAGTGGTCCAGTACCCCTGAGTTCAATCCCCAGTACTGAAAAAAAAAAATGAATGAATTATTTTTAAGTGGATTCATGACAATAAGTCTTCACTCCTATTCAGACCATAAGCTCTTTGATGAGAGTGTGTCTTCTCTGGCTTTTGAATAACCAGAATCATACAGCTTAACACTAAGCTCCTACTAAGTATTCAGGAAAAATGTGTGCCTATACATCGTTGGAACTCACTCCTTGTCTCTCTCCCCTGACCTCTGTATGCATCAGTTATCACTCATTCTGAAGATGATCCGCCTAGGAAGGAGGCCACCTGCATACATGAATAACAGAGAACCAAACTCAATGACTACCTACAAGCAATGCAGTTTGTAGTAACTTTTCTCCAATGCCAGGAATGGAGTTATCTGATAGTCACCAATCTATAAGTCAAGCATCAGATTATAGTTAAGAAGTGAAGAGATCAATGAAGCTATTGAAATGGTGATATATCTGAAGCAAAAAATCCAACTAAATATTTAATTGAGTAATTTTTCACCAGTACTTTTGTTTAATGGGCAACTACAGTGTACCAGCATTGGTATGCCAAAGTGAATCAAAGTCCAATGGATATTGATTATATTAAAACCCAGGAAGGATTAGTAAGAACTGCACATAGAATGGGGCCTTTCAGAATAGTATGTTTCCCTCCCGCCCTCTCATTTCTCAGTGCTCCCTAAGAACTGTGTAGATGTGAAGTAAAAAACAAAGTTCTTACATTCTTAAATCCTCTGTAAAGAATCTGAAGTTCTTTCTTGGTAAATTTACTCTGGGCTTCCAGAAGCTCCAGGGCCTCAGGCCGATGCCTGACGGTGGCCATCTCCAGTTCATCTTCAACACTGTCTGTGGAGGAAAAGCAGAAAGAGTCTTAAGATCAGTTCCTGCTTGACAAAGCTCATGATGAGCAACACAGGAAAACAATATGCTAGATATTTATGATTGTCCCCAGAGGAAGGATCCTTATGCTGCCAATAGTAGTCTCTATATTTCTCAGATCTAACGGTAAGATAATTATACCTAATATTGTTTTGCATATTCTAATAATTAATGTAGGCATTACAATTCTTGCATTTCTATAGCTATTTGAAAAGTGTAAAATCTCACTCACAATTGAGCCTAAAATTTTGTTTATCTATCAAGCACTATTGTAAAAATGGAATTGTGGTTTGATAACAGTATGCATTGCCTTATGTAACACGCAACTACCACAGTGGACTCTGCTAACGCATCCAGAAGATTCCACTGGAACCCAGTAGTTCACCAGGGGACAAAAATAAAATGTTCAGTGCTGACAAGGATAAATAACCTGCAGCAGCCAGTTGGACTTCCATAAGCCCAGTTTCACAGGTGCATACTAAAAGACAGGGGTCTGGAGGACCTTCTAATTAGGCCTATTTACAGACAAGAGAATTTGTAGCAATATACAAATTCTAATGTGTTTTATTTTGCTTTGTGAATTTCACCACAATTTCTCAAAGATGCTTTATACAAAAAGAATACTATGCTCATATGTCTGGGAAATGCTGTAAACTTTAATGTAATTTTGGAAGAATATATTAGAATATATACATTTTGAGAAGACCTGCAACAAAGAATTCTGTTTAACTTTGCATAACAGAATTGACCCCAAACATATTTGTCCATTGAATCTTTCCTGGCCCCAAGTAATATGTAGGAATATTTGCATACTTGCCCTAGACTCATGTAAGCACAAGTTTGGAGGTATTGGTTATATTAGGATCTCTGTGCTTATGTCTCAAAGGAGCACACCCTTCAGTCCAGCTGCGGGATGGAGTTCTAAATGAATACTTCCTGTTTGCATCCAGTCAACACCACACAGGAGGAACTCAGCAGGAAATAAAAACTCCCATATGAAGGAGGCCCCATAAATAGCTATGGCTTTCCTCCACGGAAGCCCTTCCTCTTTACTATAGATTCTAGACTCAGAGGCAAGGCTACTGAGAATAGTTGCTTCTCTATGACTCTAGTCCTAGGGTCACTAGGGCCTCAATCCCTTGTCCTATGATGTGGTTATAAGCATAGTCACTTTTCCTAAGTTGCACCATTTTTTCCTTTTTTTGGTACTAGATTGGACTCAGGGGTACTCGACCACTGAGCCACATCCCCAGCCCTATTTTGTGTTTTATGTAGAGACAGGGTCTCACTGAGTTGCTTAGCGTCTCACCATTGCTGAGGCTGGCTTTGAACTCGCAATTCTTCTGTCTCAGCCTCCCAAAGTGCTGGGATTACAGGCGTGCGCCACCATGCCTGGCTAAATTGCACCATTTTTGAAACAATACTGTCTCTTGATAATATCTGCACCTACTTACTGCCCTGCCTTGCTGAGGGCATCATGGGACCAGAGCTCTTGCTAAGCAGGAAAAAGATGGTCAGAGGGACCCTAATTCTGGCATGTTCTAATTGTTGCTCTCAAAGGATTTACACAAGACCTATAATGATGAAGAAACAATATTCAGAATAGTTGTATTTGTCAAAGCAAGTATCAGGAGATATGAGCTAACATTCATTTTATACTTTTCACATTGTGATAATTTATTTAGCAGTAGCAATACAGAAAATCTTCAGAATAGTGATGGACAGATAGAGATAATAGAATGGGACTTAGAAATATAGGAAGGCCATGAATAACCTCTGAGCTGACAAGGATAAAACTTATGAGAAAGTAAGTAGGGTGTCTTCCTCAAGTAGTGCAAAAAGCTAAAAATAGCTCAGAAAAGGCAGCTAGACATTAACACATGGGTCTCAAACTAGGATTTATGGAGAAAATCAAATAAGCTCAAATAGCACCATTTCAATTTTCTTTTTCATTCATTTCAACAAATAGATCGATTCTACTCAAGGCATCCTAAAGAGAGAGAATGGAGGAGGCTGTTGCTTCCAAAGATTGCTATAGGTCCAATGTCTTCAACTCTGTTGTATTATTATATTTCTCAACCCATAAATAAATGCTATGCAACAGGCCTATTATATGTAGATAATATTAAATAGAAAGTTTGTGCTTTCTAGAAAAATGGCTTACAGAAGCTTCTTCTTTAACATTAGTATAATTCCATCAACTTAAAATGTTCCCCTTTACCTTTCTACCTGTTAAAATGTATAGCTCTTTCATGACTCAATTCATATATGAACAATTCCTCTCTGAAGCCTTTCCGAATTGTTCCAGTACATAGAACTGATGACGGCCTGGTCAGAGCTCCCGCACCCCGTCTTTCATAGATGTCTAACATAACCTGTGACCTGTTCACGTTTGTCTTCTCCATTGTGGTCCCTTAAAGATAGGATCAAAGTTTTACATATCTCTATATTTTCTGGACCTAACATTGTAATACCTGTAGTCACTTAAGAATTTTCTGGTGAATGAAAAATGAATAGAAGATTATGTTGTACTGGGCACAGTGGTGTATTACTACAATTCCAGTGGCTCAGGAGGCCGAGGCAGGAGGGTTGCTAGTTCAAAGCCAGCCTCAGTAACTTAAACAGGCCCTAAGCAATTTAACAACACCCTATAAGGAAAGGGAATGTGACTCAGTGTTTAAGCACCCTTGGTTCAATCCCCAGTACAAAAAAAAAATGTTGCTGATCAATTTCCATTCCTCTGGAGCCCCTAGACCCTTTTCTGTAAGGACAGTTAGAGATTTACCCTAAAGAAATATTTTTACAATTGTTTGTCAGCTAATAGTGGGACCTTAAATTTCTTCTTTAGAATCATCATTTATTTATTGTCCCAAGAAACACAGCATGGGTGAAAGTAGTAAAAATTTTAATCAGATTTTCTAAGCAGTCTTTCAATCATGGAATGACCTTGTCTGGACCCAGTGACCCTTCCTCTAGCAAGAAACAAAGCAGCACATTAACTCATTGGCCTTTGTGCCATGTGGTAAGTCTGAACCACAGTACCAATGGTTTCTTCCTCCAGCTGTCACAGATTTGCGAATGCCAAGTCTGAGACAAAAGGCCCAAGGCTGGAGGGTCAGTATAATCAAATTAAGTGTGTGTGATAGGATGATCATCACATGCAATATTCAAAAGGGAATACACAGGAATTATCTGCCCGGTACCTTACTTCTTAATGACTTTTACCTGCCAAAGGCCTGTTTCTATCCCTAGGGGGCTGACAGGCTCTAAAAATATACCTGAAATCATTACCAAGCCCCAACATATGATAAACTTAAAACACAGCACCACTGAGTCCAATCAACTGTGATTCCTGCAGGACTCTGCGGGGAGCAGAGCATGATTCCACACAGGACTGGATTCACTGTGTGAATCAGTTGCCTTCTAAGAGCATGCATTGGGGGGGGGGGGGTGTTGATATACTGCCTAACAGTTTTTGAGTTCTTACTGTATGCCAGAAGGTGGGCAAGGTGCCTTTTCTGACAAAAATCACAATAACCCCCATGATGAGATATAAACATCCATTTTTTCAAGTAAATGGAGACTGAATCTCACAGGGGTAAAGAGTTGCATGGACAGATGTCACAAAGAAGAAAAGATAGGGACATGATTTATACCCAATCTTTGTTCTTTCTGCTTTCCCATACTCTCTCTTAATACCAACAGAAATAACAATTTTAACATGACAGTCTCTCTCTTTTTTTTTGGTACTGGGGATTGAACTCAAGGGCACTCGACCACTGAGCCACATCCCCAGCCCTATTTTGTGTTTTATGTAGAGACAGGGTCTCACTGAGTTGCTTAACGTCTCTCCGTTGCTGAGGCTGGCTTTGAACTCGCGATTCTCCTGTCTCAGCCTCCCAAAGTGCTGAGATTACAGGTGTGCGCCACTGAGCCCTGGCCATGACAGCTTCTTTTCTCACTTGTACTCTACAAGTTCTTAGGAGAATTGGTAGTATTGACAGGGTCAATTTCCTGCTGTCTGCTATCCCCTTAACCTACTGCAGTCTGAAGCTTCACAGCATATTATCTCCTTTTAATTTTGACAAACATTTTATGAGACACTTACTACTACCCTTATTTTACAAGGAGTAAACTTGGATTCACAAAGTTTAAATAACTTATTCAAGGGCACAGGATGAATCTGGGATTTGATCCCTGGAGTTTTGAGACCAGAGATCATAAGCTGAATCAATATGCTATTTTAAGAGATGATAATGATATTACTTTTGAGTTTAAAATCCTAGGGGATAAAATATTTTTACTGTAAATGAATTAATTGGCCATAAACTCCCAATGCCTAAATTTCTTTCCAGAGGAAATATGCCAAAACACCTTGAGGAGCTCACCAGACTCCAGAGGAAGCTGTCCTGATTATGGGCTGGTGGAGGAACAGGCTCAGAGGTGAGGAGAAACCAATACAGGGAAGATCATGGGTTGTTTGTATTTCTGCGTTTTATTAGCGAGAAATATGGGGTTGGGGCTTCTGAGTGGTTTGTGTGGGACTAAAATCAGACCCAAGTGGGACTCTAGCCTTTTGAATATCTCCAAGTTCTGCCAAAGTGCAGCCACCCAGGCATCTTGCTGAGGAGCTAACTCAAACCTGCATTTGCACCTTGAGACAAACAGAATACAAATAGTATTTTAATTCAGGTATCTTCTAACAGATTTAATTTTCATCAGACAACAAATTCCCAAACCCAGACACCCTTGAGCTTCCTGGCTGTCTCCTTTTGTTCTTTATTCCTTAGATTTAAGTTTCTCAGGGCTGAGGTTGTCCTGTGTCTGAGTCAACAGTCCCCTCAGGCCATGACACAATTGGGCTAGAAATTGGAATTCAAATCACCAGGGAAGACAGAATGAGTTTTAAAAATAGGCGCCTTTCTCGCCTTTCTCACAATTTCTTTTAAAATATGGTAGAAGCTGATTACAGCCAAACTCAAAATTAGGCAAATTGGACTCTACTCAAGGTCAAAGCCAACCCTCCAGAAAAGAACCTAGAAGATCTTGCTTTACAAACAACCCATAGTGTGTGTGTGTGTGGGGGGCGTGGGGAGCATTCCAGCTTATGGTTGTAAAGAAGACTTCCACTGAAGAAATCAATCATTTTATGAAGAATAGCATCATTCCATGGGGAACTCAGCCCATCCACACAAAGAAGTCCTCGCTGTGATGCTTAAGTCTCCCATTTTACCTGGGTACCACCCACTAGTGGCCACATCAGTACAGTTGCAGCTACTAACAGTGCTTAATTAAAAAAAAAAAAAGTGTCATAGATGAATAAGTATCTAAAGCACTCAGGATAATGGGGATATCTACAGGAGATCCCCTTTCTAAATGCAACATGACTCTTCTGTAGAAATATATTGATTTTTCATTATGAAAAGTTCATAAATATTATAACTTTAAAATTCTATTTGAGCTGAAATTGATTCGGCTGGCCAAAGCTTCAGCTTGCTTGGCTAATATTGTTTTATTTCATTTATAATACACCCCTGAGTCTCTGCTTCTAAAGTTTACCTTTTATTAAACTGATTTAATAGTGACTTGATCCGTGTGACAATAAAATCATGGTAAGATTGATTACTTTCTGGTGTATGTTGCATGTTATTAAATGTTTAGATGCTTGGTTCAGTGACAGGTATTGGAGGGAGGTTTTACAAATTGTGCTCTAGGGTTTTGCTCTCCACAAGCCGATGCTGGAAGATTCTTGGCCATCGCATTGGAGACCACTGAGAGAACTCTGCAATAAGGAGGCGATGCTGTTGGTTTCGTTCAATTCTCACACATCCGCAGAAGATAAAGCTGCTTGGAGGAATATTCACTAAGCTATTATCATAGCAGTAAAGTGCTGCCAAGCACATCTGACGACCAGGGTTCAGTCCCCAGGACCACAAACAATAACTATGAGCATGATGTGAGACATTCATTGCTTCCTTTCTTCTTTCTTCCTCTCACCAAGCTCACAGAGTTTGGCCAGATGATCAGGCAGGAAAGAGTTTCCAGGGTTCAGGAATTTGCTCAAGTCTGCAGAACTGCGCAGCTGATGAGGAGGAGGCAAGACCTGTCACAAACCTTTCTTCTTCCTGTTCCAGCAGTTGACTTTCATGGACAGAGTTCAAACTTGGGTCAGGCCCTGTGAGCAGCTCTTTAAACTCTGGCAAATGTAAACTTTTATTTCAAGAAGGTGAAGGACTGGGAACCCCTTTGACTCTCCCTGTCTAACAGCCCTTCCCCCATCCACCCACCAGGAGCTATTTTCAGGTGCACACTGAGAGTATATGAGCAATTAATTCCAAGCTAATCATGCACAGCCCACAAGAACATCATCAATCCATCTGAAACCCTGCAGGAGTCCTAGCCCTCCCCAGACCACTCTAAGCTATTGGAACTCCCCCCAATTTTTCTTAGTTTAAAAAAAATGTTTCTTCAGCCTTGTCCCTGAATATATTTTAGGAACAAAAAAAGTCCTTCATAATTAGTACTTTATCCTATTTTACATCCATATATCATATTGAAAATGAAAAGTACTTTGAAAATGGCCAATTAGTTTGAATGTCTTTTGTTAGAGGCACTTGTTGGCAATGACATTGCAATTTCTGTTCTAGAAGAACTTGAATTGCTTTGCAATTTCATGATTGAATTCAATCTGTTATAAAACATAACCCAGAGGTGAACTGCTGGAGCTATTTCTCCTGGCACATATGAATGGATTGCCTTTATCTTATTTATAAGTGTAAACAATTCTTTAACAAGTTTAGACTTTAAAAAATGATCACATAATTGAAATGCTTCCTCAGTATTAATCACATTATTGTTACAACAATTCTGCAGGGCCCCTTAAAATAGGAGTATTATTTCCTAAGTGATAGGGTTTTAATTGATCTTTGGTGAGGGAAATAAACATTACACTGCTGGACATTACAGACAAAGAGAAAATCTACAGTGGAACTACAATAGGGAGGTGGGGATGGAAAAAGAGGAATAAGATGATATTTACTCATAAAGAGAGACCAAAAAGATCGATACTAATAAGGAAAGCAAAACACTGAGTGTGATTATGGTCAAAAAAATATTTCTGAAAGGTAATAAAACAGAGAGATGAGGAAAGATAGGGCAGATGAGTTCACTATATTGAAAACACCCTAACAGGGTGTTTCTCTTGAACTGTAATGGACTTTCTACTATCTAAAAATATAAGAAAATTAAACCACTTTGATATCATTTGCTATGTATAAGCACTTTACTTATATTAATTGTAAAAGTACCAACACCACAAGGTTGATGCCATATTCCTGTTCTATGGATAAAGACACTGGTACAGAGAAGCTAAATAACTTTCCCACAGTCACACAGTAGCAAAGCCATTGTAAGGACTCTGAGAAGTCTAGATCCAGGGATCGTGGATTTAACTATTGTGCTTTTCTCCTAACCACAGAAAAGGAGGAAAGATGATGTTCCACTTATCTAGAAATCAAACACCCAAATAAGAATGAGAAAACTAGTAGCAAAGGGATCTAAGCAGAACATAGAGTTACTTTGGAATTGAAAGTGGCCTTGAATCAAGCCCTTTAGCTTGTAATTTCATATTTAGATACAGAGTGTTACTTTCAGTGGTTGTAAATCAAAAGCCATTGGGTACATCAGTGACAGAACTGGGCCTATACCCTGGTCTCCTTGACTCTGAGTGCAGCACTTTGCCAAATGTCTGTGACAGTTCTGTAGCTGGATTGAGTCCCCATCCTTCCTGTGTATATGGATTTAATAACCTTCTGATGCCCCACCAGAAGCAGGTATAGATGTGAGGGTGGGATGAACTTGAAAGAGCCCTTGAGCCACAGGGGTAGTAGCTAACATTTTATGGGTGTATTTTATAGTAAACAAAACCATTTTCACTTTCATTATTCTTTCTAAGCATTGCAATTATTTTGTGGGCAAATATAACCCTGCTCTTAGAGATGAAGACATTGGTTTTGTAAAGAACGATGAAACTTGTGAAAGACATAGAAAAGGGCAAGTTATGGAGTTAGGACTTAAACCCAAGTATACTGGCCCTAACATTCAGAAGTGACTCTGATTGTCTGAAAACAAAGGAGGGAACATAAGTTTGAAAAGGGCAAAAGCAAATCCCAAGAAATAATCACAACAAAATAGTCAGGGGCTAACTTCTGATCCTTAGTCTTTAGCAAAAGGCTTACATCCACTTTTATTTCAGAAGGTAATAGGAAGCTGATGAAGTTTTAGAGATGGCTAACTTAAAAATATACATTTAAGCTGGGTGCGGTGGCACAAGCCTGTAATCCCAGCACTTAGGGAGGCTGAGACAGGAGAATCGCGAGTTCAAAGCCAGCCTCAGCAATGTCGAGGCGCTAAGCAACTCAGTAAGACCCTGTCTCTACATAAAACACAAAATAGGGCTGGGGATGTAGCTCAGTGTCCGAGTGCCCCTGAGTTCAATCTCCAGTACCAAAAAAAAAAAAAAAAATATATATATATATATATATATATATATATATATATATATATATATATATATATACATACACACACACACACATTTTAAAACCTATTGTAAAGAAATAAACATATGGGAAATATATTTATGCAACATATGATGCCCAGTTTGTAAGATGTTACTCTGCTGAGTTAGAAGGTAGATAGTATTCAGATGACCTCTATCAACTAGGGAGGTAATGAGATTCCCTAGGAATCCATTGCCGAGTTTGGGTAAGAATAGCAGTACTAAGTTCTTGGTGGTATATCAAGGGGATGGTTTGGAGCTAATATCTGTGATGGCAGTGATATTGTCATGAAACCTTTATCCATTGTGACTATGTTTAAATCAGAATATTAGGAAAACTGAGCAGTTACAGGCTTTATAATGCTCCTTCTATGCTTAGGATGGTTTCTTGGTTCAGAAAAAAGTTAGACAGCTTTTAATACAAGCTAGTTGGACATCTATTATGTGGTCAGGATGTTACTAAAACTCTCTGTGCCTTCTTTCCCTCAGAAGGTAATGCTTTGTATCTAAGTATGAAATTATAAGCTAATGGGCTGGCTTCAGGGCCACTTTCAATTCCAAAATAACTGTATTTTCTCCTTAGACTCTTTTGCTACTAGTTTTCTGATTTTTATTTGTGTGTCTGATTTCTAGATAAGCAAACATCACCTTCTCTCTTTCTCTAGGGTTGGCAGAATAGCAGAATAGTTAATTGCATAGTTGATTACATAATTGTATAATAATAAAATAGGCATAAAATAGTATCTAATATTACAGAATAGGTTGATTCCAGTCATTAAGTGAGATGATATATGTGTCTAGCCTATGGTGAACACTCAATCAATGATAGTTTTTGTCTTTATTTATAGGAGTATGTCATCTTGACCTTTATGTCTACTGTCAGCCTTAACACAGGATCTGAGCAGTGCCTGGAAGCACTATGGGTGAGTTTTTTCTTTCTTTTCTTCCCTGTGATCAAAATACCTGACATAAACAACTTAAAGAAGAGAAAGTTAACTTTGGTTAATGGTTTCAGAGATTTCAGACCATGGTCAGCTGGCCCCATCACTCTGGGCTTCAGGTGAGGCAGAGGAAAAGCATGGTAGGGGAAAGCTGCTCAGCTTATGGCCGCCAGGAAGGAGAGGGAGAAAGAGGGGCAGGGGACACAAGATACAGTCTCCAAGGGCAACTCCCTCCAACCATGGACCCTGCCCCCACCCCAAGGAGTCAGTCCATCCAGCTCTCAATGAATTAATCCACCAATAAGGTGAGAGCCCTTATGATCCAATTCCTTCTTCTATAGCCCCACTTCTAGGCCCAGAACCTCACCATCATTTATTGTTGCTTGTGTTCCTGATCATTGCCATTTTGACTAGATTGAAATGAAATCTTAGTGTAGACCTGATTTGTATTTCCATGATTGCTAGAGATGTTGAACATTTTTCATGTATTTATTTTTACAAATGTATTGTAAAAAATACATTTTTTATGTATTTTTGTGTTCTTCTGAGAAATTTCTATTTAGTTCTTTTGCTCATTTATTGATTGGACTATTTTTTAATGTTTTTATTTTTTGTGTTAAGGGTTTTTGAGTTCTTTGTATATTCTGGATTTTAATCCCCTATCAGAGAGGTAGCTGGCCAAGATTTTCTCTCATTCCATTCTCTTCATGCTCTTAATCATTTCCTGTCTGTGCAGAAGCTTTTTAGTTTAATGTCATCCCACTTATTGATTCTTGGTTTTATTTCTTGTACTTTGGGGGTCTTGTTAAGGAAGTCAGTGCCAGCACCTATATGATAGATTGTTGACCCTATGTTTTCTTCTAGTAGTTATTATTTGATGTGGTTTTAGTTATTTGTTTTGTTAAACCAGTTTTCATGAGCTCTTTTCATAAGGCAAATATTCTCTTCTAGAAATGTCCACCTGGGAAATAATTTAATTTCAGGTTGAATGTATAATTAATAAATATAATTTATTGCAAAAAAATTCGAGCCCCACATCTGGATATCATTGCATTGGGGACCAAGCCTTCAACAATATGTGAACTTTCGGGAGACATTTCTGATCTAAATCATAACACACTAATTCCAGAAAATTATTCAATTGCTCCAAATTTCTATTTTTTCCTGGATCTATTTCCTAATTTCTGTCACTGGACAATGTATTGAAACTCTCCAGGCCTCAAATTAAAAATCTATAAACTGTGGGTGATATTTGTATCAATTTCATAAAGTTGTTTTGAGAGATCATTTTAATTGCTTACTGGCAGGTAAGAATTAATCAATAAATGACAGCAACTATGATTATTAATAATTACTGCCTATTTCCCAAGTATAAGGCATTACTCTAGAATATTTCAGAGTAACAGCCCTGGAACAACACTTCTTGATGCTAATTGAATCCATTTTTCTGTGTAATTATTAACTCCAACTGGACTAAGTGCTAAGTCTCTGTACCACCATCTCTTCATCAATAAAGGGGGATAATAATAGGACCTATTGCACAATGCTGTCAGGAGGTCGAAATGAAACAATGTGTGTAAAACATTGAAAACATGACCAGGGGAGGAATCTATGTGGCAACAAAGCACAGATTCTGCTCTATCTCCTCCATCAGACTGTGGATCCTGGTGGGCAAGACCAGTATCTGGCTTAGTCCTGGTTGCATCCTTGGCACCTAGGATAATACCTTATGTGTAGCAGGTATTGATAAATATTTTGTCAAATGATTAAATGACCTGAGCTTGAGTTCAGGCTCTGTTGCTTAGTACTTGCGTAATTTAGGACAAGTCACCTAACACATCAACTCCTCCTCGGTCTCCTTACCAGTAAAATGGCAATCATGATAGAAGATTACACAGAAGTGTGTATTAGAGGATTTTGAACAACACATGGTATGCCATAGAACCCACAGGTATGTTTGTGTTATTATATGATAATTTTTCCATGGGTACTTTTATTAATTAATTAAAGTATTAATTATTTTGAAATTGTAATTTAGATAAATTAACTATGGATTTTATTTCCTTCAGAAGTCCTCACTGGAGAGTATGTTTAGCTCAAAGAGATTCAGAAAACATTACACACATACTATTGCTTAGTTTTGTTACCCAATGTTTTAGATGAAAACTTTTTGCTAGAAGGTAAATAAGATTTTCTTGATCTGTTCATCTCCAGAACTTTTCTTTTGATACTCTTCTTTTTTGAATGAAACCTTGCAAGCAGAGATGGGCTTGTGTTTCTGAAAAGAAGGGCTGCCCATAGGATTGGATGCTCCAAACCCCTTGGCAAGAAGGCAATTTGAAAGTAAGAAGGAAAACTTGAACCCAACAATCTAAGCAGATAACATAGCCAGAATCTGTATTTTATAGATCTGGTGGAGTAAAATATTGAGTCTGCTTAAAGTGTTAGGTTCCCATCTCAGTGTCACAGCAAGCCAGCAGAAACCAAACTCATTGACTGGACTCCTATTTAGCCCAAATGTAACTTCTTAGGCAAATGGAAAATGGGTATGTATAACTCATATCAGTAAGATGAGTGACCAAGCATCAAATTATTTTAAAAAGAAAAAAAAAAAAACAGGAAGTTTTTGTTTAATAGTTTACACAGATTTTTGGAAGAAGTCATCCCTCCATCCATTCTGGCCTATATTAATGGTGCCAAAAATAGTGGAAAAATCAAATAGGAAGAAAAAAATTTCACCATACAGATAACCAAAAATAAGATGCACTAATCAACAATAAAGTTTGCTTAAAGCTTTTTCAATAATTAATTTTGTCCTTCAGGTACTTTAAGCCAACATGTCTGAAATAAAGCTGTCATCTGTCTTTAACTCCCTCCCATGGCCTGCCTTCTCTGCTCCTTATCTTGATTCATGTTCATTACTCTTTTGGTGAAATCAACAGCAAAGATTGTTCATCAGTCTTTCCAATTATGCCTTCATGGTATGTTTCAAATTCACCCTCCAGCTTCCACCACTATTGACAGATATATTTAGACCTTTGTCATCTCTTGTAGGCAGGGCCATTTGGTGGTGGAAAACCTAAACTCTGGTGTTAGAATTGTTTGATGTCAGCTTCCTGGTTTGACATGTAGTAATGATGAGATCCTGGATTAGTGATTTAATTGGTTTGGTTTTTCTTTTCTAAGTAAGGATTATAATTGTGCCTTCCACATAGCTGTGCAATAAATATTAACAATTGCTAGCCGGGCGCGGTGGCTCAAGCCTGTAATCCCAGCACTTAGGGAGGCTGAGACAGGAGAATCGCGAGTTCAAAGCCAGCCTCAGCAAAGGCGAGGTGCTAAGCAACTCAGTGAGACCCTGTCTCTACATAAAATATAAAATAGGGCTGGGGATGTGGCTCAGTGGTTGAGTGCCCCTGAGTTCAATCCCGAGTACCAAAAAAACAAAACAAAAAAAAAAACAATTGCTACAGCTTACAGTAGTGTTGTGCTGTATAAAAAGTAGTTGTTGATATTTTCTTTTAAATAGACTTCTTAACCAGTTTTACAAATTATTTTCCTGTTTCATTTCTTTTTCTCCTCCCATAGTTTAACTGTTGCCTTTTAATTTATTTTTGTGTCATGTTATCACTTTGAATTTCAGTTTGTTTGCTTCTTTTATTTATTTATTTTTTGGTACCAGGGGTTGAACTCAGGGGCACTTGACCATGGAGCCACCTCCTCAGCCCTTTTTATATTTTATTTTGAGACAGGCTCTCACTAAATTGCTTAGGGTCTTACTAAATTGTTGAGGCCGGCTTTGAACTTGGGATCCTACTGTTTCAGCCTCCCAAGCTGCTGTGATTACTGGCATGCACCACTGTGCTGAGCTTTAGTTTGTTTCTTAATTCAGAAACACATACCTTAGTAGGTTTTGTTGATAGTTTTGATGTCCTGTCTATGTCTTGTCTTCAAATGCTGTTCTTGGTCCTTTGCTAGTCTTTCGTCTGGCTTCAATTTCACCATTTACCTTTTTAAAATGGGACTTGTGTGAACTCCTTATATACTTGGCTGACTCAAAATCCCAGTTATATAACATAGAATCACTCCTCAATTGGAAAGCCTCATTGAAAAATCCCAGTGCATCCCTGCATTGTTAATGTAGCCTTGTGTGGTGTTATGCTTTGGATCTTGAATGTACCCTAAATTCACATGTGTTAACAATGCCATGATTCACCAGCCTATAGCATGATTGGGAGTGCGCAAACTCTGGGAGGTGGGGCTTAGGGGGAGGATGTTAAGTCATTGGAGGGTGTGCCTATGAAGAAGTACTGGGATGCTGGCCCCTTTCTTTCTCTTTTTGCTTCCTGGTCACCATGCAGTTAGTGGTTTCTCTCTGTCATAAATTTCCCTCCATAATGTTTTGCCTCACAATGGACCTGAAAGCAATGAAGTCAACTGACCATGGACTAAAACCTCTGAAAATTTGGGTCAAAATAAATCTTTCCTCTTTACAAATTTATTATCTCAGGTATTTTGTTACTGCAACTGAAAATTGACTAATGCTTATTACTTGCAAAGTCTTTCAAAACTTGGCCTCAGTCTAAATTTTCTGGCTACTTCTCTTCCCCAGTTCTTGTCTCTCCTGACTATCTTGAGCTTCATTTTCTCAAGTATATACTTTTTATCCCTCTGATGAAAAGAAGATTCTTCTCCAAAGGAGCTGCTGAAATACTATGTTTGTGACATACACAGAGTTGATATTCAGTCTCATAGAAGTGACTACAGTGGTCATGATCAGTGTAGTGGTGGAATAACAGTAGGAGCAGCACCATTTGTTGTCCACTTATACAAATGTTGTAAACACCTCATATGTTCATGTAATAATCCTGTGAGCAGAGAAAATATTTACTGTGATTATTTCCACCTTACAGATGAGAAAATTGAATCCTAGAAAGGGTAAGAAAATTATTTAAGTTTTTTTTATAGCCAGTTAGTCATAGAATCAGGATGTGAACCAAACAGGCTGGTCCCAGAGTTATCACACCTCATTCTGTAATGCTAATACCTCCCTGGCATTGCTGCTCATGGTAATTTACCCACAGACCTTCAGATGGAAGGCTGATCTGTACCTTCCCATGTGCCTGGAATGATTACCTTTCCAATAGTGCTCCATAACTTTCTGCCACATTGTTGTAAAATTCACTAAATCCACCAACAGGAAACAGCTGTCCTGGGACTCCTACCTCCAGCTTCCCCTTACCAAAACCCAAGTGTGATTTAATTAAGTTTCCTAGTAGATGAAAAACAGACCAGGAAAAAATATTGCCCATTTTCCAGTTGTCAATAAATGTCTGTGTGACTTTGGGCAAGCCACTTAATATCTCTCTCTCTCTTTCTCCTGTGTGTGTGTGTGTGTGTGTGTGTGTGTGTGTGTGTGTGTGTGTATAAAATCTATCTGATCTTGCTCTTCTTTGGTTTGGAAATAGGAGATGATAACTGTTGTTCTTACAGGAATATTATGAATATGAGATATGAAAAAAAAAGTTTGTTAAAATCAGTAAAAAGCCCATTGCAAGGGAAGGGACAAATACTCTAATTAGTAAAACAGGTAGCCAAACATAAATGAGAGTGCCAATTAGTATTAGGCCTGGGCTAAATGAAGCTTCTAGTGTTTGTCACTTCCTGCTTCTCATGGGAATTAAAGCATCATGAAAAGAGAAACCTACATGTACATTTGAAACATTCACCACTCATCATGGACAGAAATAAGAAATATCAACTGACGGGCTTCTACAAGGCTCTATCTGGAAGAAGACTTGGGTGCAGCCTCTGCTTCTGCTTGCAGAGTGTGAGACTAAGAACCAGAGAGAGGAAACAGTTCATTAAGTGGAAAAAAAGCCCAGTCTTGGTTTTTCATACAAAGGACCAAAACCTTGACCATAACTAGAGAACTGGTCAGTATATGGACTCTGGAGCTTGACTGCTAGATTTGGCACTATCACTTTCTCTTCCTGCTGAGGTGACCCAAGAAAATCAATTAATCTCTGATGCCTCAGTTTCCTATCTTGTAAATGAGGATAGAAGTGTCCATCTTACATGATTATTTTTGTGATATGAGATAAATGTACAAAGCAATTATACTTGTATAGGACAAGTTGGTGCTAGATTTTCATTCAATAAAGTTAAAATAATATCAGAGCATTGGAACATAATATTTTAGGGCCCATAAATATAATGCAATTGAGGCATTCTTGCTTTTTACTGAAAAAATAACTAAAAATTAAGTTTGCAGACCTTGATGGCTTACACCTGTGTTCCTCCAAAGATATTCCTGACTACATGTCCAGGTCACAGTTTAAGCTAAATTCACCAAGGAATTAGCATAAGATTAATTAATTGTCAGAAGGTTCAACATTTTTTTCCTGGCAGTTACTGTTGTATTTTAATTAGCATCATGTTGGCAGTTCAAGTCATTTTTTGAAAACAAATCCACCAACCCTCAAATGCTAATAGATCCTCTGCCAAGAGAGGTATGTCAAACTTTCCGGGATCAATATGCTACAAGGAAAACAACGCATGCAGAAATGTTCTGTTGTTTTGACATCAAAAATCTCAAGTTCAGTTTGGAAATTGTGCCTTGCAATTATTCAGTAAGTGTACTGATGGTGGCTTATCAGGCGTGACTGGTCTAGCCTCACAGTAACCTTGTTGTGTTCTCTCCCATTTTTGCTCAAACTGACAACAAAACCCTGCAATGGAGATCTCATTTAGTGAATCAATTTTTTTTGACTGAATGAGGGCACTGAGATATTACTAGGTAGATGCTTTTATGATTCAAATTTAAATTAAATGTGTATAAATGTAAACACACTTCTAATTAAGTGTTTAATGTTTTCTCCTTTGTGTTAGCTCCTATTATCTATAAATAACCTTTTTGTTACTATGATGTTCTTTGAGTACATAGGAAAAAAGTGTTTTACTTTATTCTTTAGAAAAAAGAACTGGGGAATAGAAACATAACGTGAATTACTTAGAGTTATTCAGTGAAGAGATAAAGCGCAGACTGGAGAGCACTTATTTTTTAACAAAATAAAAATATTTGTGCTCACATACAGTGTGGTAGCTAGGAATTTCTTGGTACCAAGTCATCCACAAAGTGAGTTATTAAATTCCTTAACCCTATAAATATCTACTCAGTATCAAGAAGCGTTGATGAACCAGCTTTTCAGCTTTAAGGATGTTACAGAAGTGGAACTAACACTCGAGGAAGGGAAGACATGTGACTGAGGATGAGAGTTGTTACCTTTCTGTAGGTATCAACACCTAGACCCCAGAATGGACGAAATCTTATTTCTTTTGGCCCCTGGCCCACCCTCCACCTTTCTAAATGCTGCTGTGGGTCTGGAAGACTGACCTCTATGGACAGTACTCTCTACACTCCTTCACCTGGATCCCAAAATGGGATCTGAGAGCAGGAGAAAGAGAGATTATCACTGTTATTCCTTGTGCTCACTCCCTCCCTGCTGGGTTGACAGCAGATGGATTTCCTTCCAAGGCCCAGAGTCTCTGTTGGGAAACCCTCCTTATAGTTGCTGCTGTAACTGTAACTTTCTCCACCTTCGGTTCCATCAGTCCAGCAGGGGAGCTGCTTTATTTCTCCTAGTTTTCTTGGGTATTATATGGAGGAAATTATGTCTGCCTGAGAAGGTGGCTGGGCATTATGAATGGAATTAATATCTGCCCTGTATTCATACTCATGATACTCCATGTATTAAGTACGTTGCATGAAATTACCTTATCTAATCCCCATGACAATCTACTTTTCTGATCATAAGGTCTTTTTACACTTTGAATAAGCTGAGCTTCTTTTCTCCTTCTGGAGTCTTCCTTCAAGTTCTCCATGCTACCGGCTTCCTCTGGCTTTAGGGTTTCAAATGTTGCTTCATCAATTGACCCAGACAAGACAGCTTCTCTGGCAGCAAGGTTCACTTCCTTTGTAAAACTCATCATTTCCAGAGATCATCTTAGTGTTCATGTTTATTCACTCTTCTCAAACAAGTTTCATGAAAGAAGTGAACTGATAGTGTCTTAGTCCCTGTTACAAACCTGATCTCTCAAAACCAAAGCAAAATCCTGTTGTGGAGTAGAGACGAAATACAGAAACTAAAGGGCAGAGAGTTTATGTAAATAACTCTGGGTCTTTTGTTTAGCAACAAGCACAACAGAATTTAAGTACATGCCAGGATGATCCCTCCCTTTGCCTCTCCATAGTTCTTGGAAGAGATAATGAGGGTCTGAGCCAGAGCCACAGCACAAAAGATATAAAGTAAATTTAAAAGATATTTTAGAGAGAAAATCGACCAGAGTTTAGTGACTGGTCAAGTCATGGCACCCTCCATTCTCCATGCTCAGCCTGCAGACACGGTGGATGTGGTTTTCTGATTGCTTATCTGTGCTGCCTGCCTACCTCTTCCTCCCTGTCTTCATAACATCTTTTTGGTCCTGTGCCCAGTTGCTGGGTGCCCAGTACATGGATGGGCAGCTAATGAGATCACCTGACTAGTGTAGTGATAGAATTAATGTGTTCTCTTTTCCAAGTAAGCTACTTGCACGTGCTGGGGTTTTCTTGTGACTCGTGGCTGCTGGGGAGTGAGAGTTTTAGACCTAACGGTCTTTTGTGGTCCACAAATCATATGCCAAGTCTATAAAACTGTCAGCCAGATTTATAAAAAGTGGATATCTTTATCAAAATATCTTTTTAGGGTCATTCTGATAAATTTTTGGTAACGTGTTGTCATTTTTTTCTAAGAAAGATCCTTTTACATCACCTTCCTTTCAAAACGGTGTTGCAGCCTCTGTATTTATTTGGGATTACTTTACCAGATATTGGTACAAGAAAAATGCTAAAAGAAAAGCAAGATTTTGTTGCCCACTAAGTGGAAATTGAAATTTTCATTTTATCTTTCTACATTGTACAAATGACTGTTTCCAGTAAATATCTGGTAAATTGGAAATACTGGTTTGAATTGAAAGGAGAAAAAGTAATGACTCTAATAACTAACAGTCACTGCTAAACAGTAGCAATAAAGACACTTGCAGCTTCAGTGCTGCCTAGGACTGAGGTTTGGCATTTTCCTAAATAATGCCCTTCTAGGCTTATGTTTGCTTTTTTCTGTGAGATGGTGTGCATGTGGGTGTAGTGAAAGAAAAGTAAAATCAGCCAGGCGCGGTGGCACATGCCTGTAATCCCAGCACTTTGGGAGGCTGAGACAGGAGAATCGCGAGTTCAAAGCCAGCCTCAGCAACCACGAGGCGCTAAGCAACTCAGTGAGACCCTGTCTCTACATAAAGTACAAATAGGGCTGGGGATGTGGCTCAATGGTCGAGAGCCCCTAAGTTCAATCCCTAGTACCAAAAAAACTAAAAAAATAAAAATAAAATCAAAGCAAAATACCTGAACCACAATTTTAATTTTTTGTACGTGGGATTATTGATAACAAAAATCATGTTGTCCTGTCACCTCTCCCAACCCCACAGAATATAATGTAAGAGTATAATATAATTTTTATAGAATAGGTTTGATTCTTTTATATTTTTTAGTTTAATATTTTTATATCTGTTCTGTGTATTGTTTTGTATCCCAGTACAAGGAGCAGGAAGTGACATGTAATATATTTGCTGAATAGATAAGTAAAAAAATTAAATCTTGTTATGATGATATATGACTTTGGTCAGCTCCATTGAATACGATTGCTGTTCTTTTCCAGGACTTTTCACCTAAGGTGTCATTTGAGGTCCTTTCCATATTTCTTCCATTTGTGTTGTGAAGACTAGTGAAATTTTAGGGCATTCATATGTTGAAATCATTAGCTGAATTTCCATATGTTGAAATCATTAGCTGAATTCATGGAAGACTACAAAATGGTGTGGCAGAATATACAGAGAGCAAGTGGAGATAAGGTTTCGGGCCCCACATCTTTTATATTTCCCTTTGATGTTCTCTTTTCTCACTAGCAAAGAACACCATGTTCTCTGATTCTAAATAATTATGGTTTGATGCTTAGGAAAACAGAAATGTGTAAAAAAGAGTGTTTTTCTTTTTTACACAGAATGTTTGTAAATATGCATTATAAATTATACATCATATCTTTATAAGATCAGTTGGGGTTTCCCTGTAGGCATCCTCTGTTTTCTACTCCTTAAAAATGTCACATAATTGGAAAGAAAAAGAAATCAGAGAGCGTGGCGGTTAGTCTTACATGTCAAGCTGGCTAGACTGCAACACCCAAATATATAATCAAACACTAACCTGAGTGTTGCTGTGAAGGTATTCTAGATGTGGTGTCTATAATCAGTTGACATTAAGTAAAAGGCAAATACTGCTGTATTGTGTGGGTGGGCCTCATTCAATCAGTTGAAGATCTTAACCAAAAACAGTCTTCCTGAAGATGAAGAAATCTGACTGAAGACTGCAGTGTACTGACTCACCTTCTGGCTTGCCAGCCTGCCCTATAAATGCCAGCCACTATAGTCCAGTGAGACAATTCCTCCAAATAAATACATGTGCTTGTCTGTATGAGTAGATATATATGTGTGTATGTGTATGTGTATCTTATTTTTTCTAGTGAACCCTGACTGATACAAAGACAAAGTGAGCAAAGAAAAAAAGGCACATTTGTTTAAATATTTTTCCACTTTGTTGTGTTTTTCCTAATCTTATGACATTTCTGAACTTTGACAGTATCTAAACTAGGTATCCAACAAACATGAGTCAAGAAACTTAAAAGTTTATAGGTGTTATGGAAAATAATACAGAGGTTCCTCAACAAATTAAAACTACAACTATGCTATGATCTTGTAATCCCCCTCCTGGGTATATACACAGAGGAAATGGAGCCAGCATGTTGAGGAAACATCTGTACCACATGTTTTTTTCCTGTACTATTCACAATAGCCAAGACATGCAGTCAACCCAGGTGTCTATCATTGGATGAATGGACAGAGAAAATATGGCGTATATACACAGTGGAGTACTATTCAGCCCTAAAGTAGATTAAATCCTACCATTTGCAATAATATAGGTGAAACTGGAGGTCATTCTGTTAAGCTAAATCAGGCCCAGGTACAGAAAAACATACCGCATGATCTCACTCTTACGTGAGATTAAAAAGCTGATCAGATAGAGCTTGAGAGTAGAGTGGTGGTTACTGATGCTTGGGGAGAGTGTCAGGGAGAGGATGGGGAAGCCTAAACAATAGCGACTACATTATAGTTAGATTGAAGAAATAAGTTCTGATTCTTCTTGCACAGTAGGGTGATGTTATATTATAGATTGCAAAAAAATTAGTAGAAAGGGTTTCCATGTTTCCACCACAAAAATGAAATAAAATAAACATTTGCGACAATGAACATGCTCACCCCAATTTGACCATTACACAATGTATGCATGTATAGAAACATCACCTGCTACCCCACCACTGTGTACGATTTTTATGTGTCAAAAACCAAAAGGATAATATGGCTTAAGATGTCTAGCTGCTTTGCCAACAAGTTCAACCACATCCCGTGAATTACTAGAGCTCTAGTTCCCACCCCTCGGATCAAAAAAAAAAAAAATGTCCCCAAGATTTGGAGCACAGGCCCTTGCCACTCACAGTGTGCTGTCAGTCTTCCTAATAGGAAGTGCTTCATAATTGCACAAAAGTGCTCCTGGGTGTGTAGGTAAACATGAGTACATCAATAGAGTTGGTTTTGCAGTATATAATATATTGATTCTTTTGAGAAGCAGAGAACTGCAATGCATGCAAACCTAACAAACAAAGCAAACAGTTTCAGGGTGGGAAAAAAAAAAACCACAAAAAAACCAAACTTGCTTTGAATAGCAGGAGACGACGTTTTGGCAGCTGAGCAGGGCAAGAGCTTCATGAGTCGCTCTTTAATGCTGCGCTTGGTGTTGTTCTGAGCGTAGAGGAAACCTAGAAAATACACGATCAGTTCTGTTAATGCTGTCTGCACAGAGGCCCTGGGCTGTGCTGCAGGGGTTATCTGAGAAGCCAGGCAGGCAGGATGGGGGATGCAGCCATCTGCTCAGGCAATCGCAGGCACTGGATTGAGACTCTAAAATATTTTTCTCCTTATTTGGGCTTTCTTTTGAAAAACATTCTTTACATTGCATTAAAAGACAACGATTAACAAGTGAAAACAGAAACATGAATAGTGACATGTGACACTATAGGGTGACAAAAGTGAAATTTGCTGGCTTTTGTTTTTGGCCTTAGATCAGGAAAAAGACCAACATCACTAAAAGAGTTAACTGGATTGAAACTTCAATTCTCAAACCAGCATTAGGAGCCCACATCACAATTTGCTGTTCTCATTGCTCCCCGTCTTTGATTACAGAGGAGATAGATGGCTCTGCATAAATCATTCACACTGCAATCACCTGTTAGTACCTTTGCCTTCCCTGAAAGTGAAAAAACAAATGTCTTGATATGCAGCTTCATTAGCATATGCTGACATGCCCAAAGAAGTGACAATCCTTCACATTTTTCACACATGGACATTAATGAATGGAACTTATTCAAGCAGAACAATCCCAAAAGAAGCAAAATGTGTTTATAAAATGTTAACCCAGGAATAGACGGAGCACCATCTGTGACTTCAGGCAGTTGGAAGGGACTCAAAGAATACGAACAGTAGCCAGCCAGGAAAGCTAGCAAACACCTGAAACGAGTTGCCAGCTGTCCAGCTGCTCATCATCTTCACCACTCTGAGAGCACAGAAACCTGAATTTGCATGTTATTATCTATCGTTTCTCCAGAATCAATTTGGAAGGTGTCAAATAGAAATCGAAAGCAAGAGAACCAATTTAAATTGAGGGCAGACCATCTTTATGGTATGGACATAGCAAGGGTATCACTTGTGCCTTTTCTACTTCATAATTTTTTCCTTGCAATTATAAAGACTCTGCAATTATAAAGACCCCAAGACTGTGGATCTCTTTCCCTTTGGGGATGATTCACCTCTCCATCAGTGTCCACTGGCAAAACTCTTATGCATGGGTGAGTGATGAAATGAAGTAGTAAATATGTAAATTGAACCAGATCACTTTCTTGAAAAAACTGCCCCCTTCCTAGCAGGGAACCCAGTCCCTGCAGGATCTGGCTCTGCCTTGCCCTCAGCTCATGTTTCCATCTGCCTTTGTTACTGCTCCAGATCATTGCCCACTAAGCATCCTGCCGCCTTTGCCTTTGCTGGAACTCATAAAGCAGATCCTCCTCTGGCCTTGGGACTTGGGCCATGTGAAATATATTGTCCACTCGATATCCCACATGCTGGTTGAAGAGCAGACACATAATAGAAGATCAATAAATTCACTTTGTACATATGAAGACCTGATTTCATTCCCTCAATTTGTATCTGAGTATGCTTTGAAATGTGTAATGTAAGTCTGATTTACAGAAAACAGACTCTACTTTGCTTCTTCTTTTCCGTCTCCAGAAGAATGTAACCATCTCAGCATCCTCTGCTCTGTAAACTTCTCTGGGGCATCAGGGTTTTGCTTTACCTCCTCAGGCCTTCTGTGTCTGCCTCGTGCAGACCCCATGCCACCTCAGCACTGCCCCCTCAGTCTGCTCAGCCCCTTACCAGCCATCAACTTGACATCCCCAGGCAGCCTTTGAAACAGTTCAAACACGCTTTCCCTATTGTGTCTCCAATTTGTCTGTGGGGAGAGGCTGCCTGGCCCTTCTGCTCTATCCATCCTTCTTGTTCCAACATCTCACCCTAGTGCCCTGTTGTGCAGGGTATTAGGCCTTATTGTAGGTGAGACCTCATTCTGACAAGGGGCTTGAGAGACAAGTTTCTACAGCCTTCTCTAGTAGGACAGAGGCATGACATTAGCCTTTCACCCACTCCTTTGCTTCCGATTGATTTCTTAACATCTAGTCAAACTCTACACTCATGGCAGGCACCAAAGGAATATTCACTGGTACTGTTCCCCTTAAGTGCTTGGTTCTGCCAAACTCAATCTCAAATGGGTTTCCTGGAACCACAGGCACGGAGTGTGGAGAAGGGAGCTTCTCCTTCCCAAGCACTCACAGGTGCTCGCCTGGCCTCGGCTTGGGTAGGATAGACAGGTTGCCATTATTAATTAGGAGCTAGCAGCCCAATATTTTAGTTCCTGTTTTATTACTTCAATCTGAGTGACTTCCTTCAGGTCATTGAACTTTGGGTCTCTATCATTCCTTTGTAAAACAAAGAGATTTATATGAAAGAATCTTGGTTGTTAAAACAGCACTTGAAAGTCTCTTTTAGGAGCATATTTATATATAATTTGTGTATGACTCCTACCTTGTTTCTATAGTGTTTTTTCCTCAGTGAGATCTTACACTTCTCAGGATTTGGATGTGACAAAATTTCTTCTCTCTCTCTCTCTTTCTCTCTCTGTTCCTTTTCTCTCTATCTTGGATATCAGATTATTTTGCTCTTTTCTTCTTAAGATGTAGTGTTTGAGTCACTGTTCAGGGAGTGGCCCCAAACAGCCTGATTCTGATCTAGCACCATGTGACCTGGGGTTACTTAATTACTAAGTCTCTTTGAATCTCAGTTTTCTCCCTGGTGAAATGAATTAGTAATAGAGTCTACCTCAAAACATCACAGGTATCAAGCAAAATAATACAGAAAACATTTGGCACAATGACTGTCACATAATAAACTCTTCATAAATGTTAGACATAGTTTTTCACTTATTTGAGAATACCAAATTCTCTCCTGTCTTAAGGACTTTCACATGCTCCTTTCTGCATCTGAATGTAAGTTTTACCTCCTCTTTGCCAAGTTAATGCTTGCTTATCTTTGAGATTTCAGTTCAATGATCATTTCTGAGGAAAAATTTACATGACATATCAAACTGGGTTATGAACAACTATTATATGTTCTGGTAGTTTCCTTTATTTCTCCTTCACCCAAGTACAATGAAAACAACTAAAAATACAATTACATATTTGACCTGTTTTCCCCACTGCAATGTAAGATTGAGGATGTCCATTTCCAACTTTTAAAGAATAAATGTTATTGGATGTGCTGTTACACTACAAGCAATCATATAACCAGATAAGTTATATGAACCAAATATTTTTAAACACAAGTCAATTTGCAGTATAGAACTATGATGAGAGAAGACACTCAAGAGGTGACACTAAGAATGCCCTCTCCCTCTGCCCGGGGAATGTTCCTTTCATAATGCAGAGAGATGAAGTCCAAGTTAAGCCCATGCTCCTTGAGCTGCAGTGGCAAAGTAACATTCCAGACTCCTGGCATTTCTAAGGTAGTCAAAATGGAGAAGTAATGTCTGTGCATGGTGGGAGGCAAATGACTTGTGTGAAGATTAAATGTGAGCTATTGATTAAGGGCTGAAGTATGCAGGTAAAGCTTCATAATACTTATCAGGCAAAGATGCTGCATGGCTGAGAATCTAATGGAGATAACAGAAATCCTGTAGTGCTGGGCAGTGTTGTAGATCTGGTCCATGGGTTGGTGGGGGAGAAAAATAAAGAAAAAGGCAAAAGAAAAGAAAGAAATGGTATTCTTCTTCATCACTGGCAATCACATGTGAGCTCAGAAAGACCATTTGTGGAGTAGGGATGATTTCCTGGAGTGAGTGCCACACTGACCAAAATTGACCTTCCCAAACAAAAGATATAACCAAAGCTAGAAAGACTAAAGAGAAACATCAGACAATGGAACATCTTCTAGAACAACATTCAGCACATTTTATATAATATAATATGACCTAAATACCTTCCATTGTATCATAATAATGTCTCTTGTGCTATGAAAAATTATCCAACATGTAAGGGAGCCAAAAAATGTGACCCATAATTGAGATAAGAAAGTAGTTAATAGAAACAGACATAAGATGAGGCAGATATGGAAAGTAGTAGGGAATAACATCCAAGAAAAAGATGATTATAGTAGGTAACAGGTAGAAAGTTTTAGAAAAAGAATTAAAACAGCAAAAATGGTGATTCCACAAATAAAAGTAAAATATCTAAAATAAAATTTATAAAATGGACTTAACATCAGACTGGGGACTACTTAGCCTAAATAGAAATCAGCAGAAATAAATCATCCAATCTAAATAGAGAGAACAAGACTTTGAAAATTAAGAGAGCATTAGTAATTCAGACAGCATGTCAAGAAGCCCAGCATAAGTACAAGTGGAGACAGAAGAGGAGAGAAAATATTGAAGAAATAATGATTTAAAAACATTAATGTAGAGACCCAATGAATTTATAAACCTCAAGCAAGACAAATATAAGAAGAATTATTCACAGCTATATCATAGTCATAAAGCTGAAACTAAAAATGAGGAATGTCTTTTAAAAAACAGGAGACAAGTACACAAACTCATCTGGTACATGAGAATGGTCTCTCACCAGAATCAACAGGGACCAGAAAACAGTGTAATAGCTCATGATGTTCTCAGAGGCATATGCACTATCAACCGAGAATTCTATACTCAATAAAAATACATAGGTAGAATGAAGGTGGAATAAATACATGTTCAGATATACTAAAGCTATGAAGATTCATAGCTAAGAGACCTACACTATAAGAAACACCAAAGGAATTTCCTCAAGCTGAGGGAAAATTATAGGGAAATTTGAATCTACAGCTGGAAATAAAAATCACTGGAAATTGAAAATATGTGAATAAATATAAAATGTTATTTTGTTTTCTTATTTTATTTACTCAAAACCAAAAATGTATTGTGCAGTTTATTATATTTAGAGTTGAAAAATTTCCAACAATAATAGCATAAATGTCTGGAGCAGAATGAACTTTTTACTGGCGTATGGCTTTTACATTTTACAAAGTGGCACAATGTTTATAGGCTACTTAGGTAGCCTATAAAAAGTAAAGGAGACATCTTGCAATTTCTAGGTGCTAGTCCATCAACTAAGATAATACAAAGGGCTATAGTGAAAACGTCAACAGAGAGATTAAAATGGAATACTTAAGGGGCTGGGGTTGTAGCTCAGTGGTAGAGCACTCACCTAGCATGTGTGAAGCACTGGGTTCAATCCTCAGCATCACATAAAAAAAATAAAATTAAAATAAAGGTATTGTGTCCACCTACAACTAAAATATAAACATTTTTAAAAAATGGAATACTTAAAATATTTAACTCAGGGGAAGTCAGGAGCAGAGAAAGAGAGGGACAAAAGCTAGAAGAGACAGATAGACACTATGTGGAAGTATGCCCAACCATATAATTAAATTCTTAACTGTATCTGTCTTATTCATTACTGAATTCTCATTACTTTGCACAGTGCCTGGTATATCAAATGTTCAATCAATATCTACTAAAAGCATGAAATCAGACTATACATCTTTTTTGATGATCTCAGAATGTGCAAATTAGCTTCATGTCAAATAATTAGCAGATTCATTTAGACTTTGCATGATATCTCCCTTGCCAGTGTGTGACGCAGTTCCCTCCCACACACCAAGTGAATAGTGTGAAAGTAGTCTGCTAAGGTGACCCTGAAATAACAAAAGGTGGGACTGTATTCCCCAGTCAATAAGGATAAAGGAAAATTGATGGAGCAAAAAAGTGCTTTAGTATGTAGGGTATTTACTCCCACACAGACTGAATACACTGACAGATTAATTACCTTACAGCCCATTAACACTTATCTATTCATTGATTCAAAAATATTTATTATAATGCATATATCATAAGCATTGTAAATAACATTCTCTGAATAATTATGGATACACAGTGGTTTTTATAATGAGTCCCTACTTGAGAATCCAACCAGCTATCTCTATCATAACACCTATTACAATGCAAGATGGATTTGTTGATTTCTCTATTTAAACACTGAATTTGTTGAGGGGAAGATTCTGTTCATTCTTTCATTCAGAAAAGATTATTGATTGTCTGCTATGTACTACACACTATCCCAGGTGCTGGGAATAAAACCTTAAGAAAACAAAAATTCATAGTTTAATGGCCTTACATTATAGTTGAGGAGGAAAAAAAAATAAACAAAAATAGATACAAAAACAAAGTATATCAGACAGAAATCAGGGATGAGGCTTCGAGAAGCCTTGGTGGACAGGGTGCTAAGGGTGGGAAAGACTTATAATTTTAAATATGGTGGATGGACAAGGCTTCATTAAGGTTATATTTAAGCAAACATATCTAAGTGAGATGAGCAAGAGCCTTACCCTATTTTAATTACTAATAATTAGCATAGTATATTTCATAGATTATGTACTAACATATGTTTGGTGAGTAATTAGTAGCACTCATTAATTAATTTGTTAAAAGAATATATATTCGCACCTACGCGCACAGGGTAATATTTTAAATTAATTGGCAACATAAACCCCCAAGCCTAATGATCTTTTCATAAATTCATCACTTTAGAATTCAAAATGTAGTCAACTCCTTATCCCTTCATCTCCCATGCAAGGCCAACTGCTTATGTACTGTCCCTTCAAAAATAATGAAAAAAAAAAGTACCAAAAAGAATCAAAAACACGTGTACAAATATGTAGGCCACTTTAATTATAATATAACTGCATGAAAGTGCTTTTATTTTCACCCAGGGGAAAGTTTTCATCTGCTAGTGCCTGAGCTTTCAGGAAACAAGTCAATCCTTCATCTTCTTGGCGCCTCCCTTTCTCTGACCATGAAAATTTCAACAGTAGCACATACAAATGGTCGTTTTTCACTGGCTGCTTTCGCTAGTAGACAAGAAATGCCATTACATGTAAATGTCAAGTTTCAGTACTGAGTGATGAACCATAAATTAAGAATTCAGCAAGTACTGATGATGGTAATACAAGTGGAAATTTCACCATAATGAGAATTATGCTAGTCTTCCTCCTTTGTGTAGTACAGCTGAAAGCAAAAAGTTATATTTCCTGTGGTTTTGCTTTGAAATAAAGGCTCCTACTCCATAATTCACAGCTCTGTTCAGCTTCCATCTTTTGCTTCTGAATTATGAACAATGTTGTTCTTCCTAGTTTCTAAGCTTGTGGATATCTAATGGGAAAAAAAAAATTGGCTTAGAATATTTCAACAGAGATGGTATCTTCCAAGGATCAATAACTGACAAAAATCACCAGGAGTTTTAAAAGCACTGTGATTCCATCTGGGTCCTTCTTTGAATCGGTGACAAGCTGATTCATTAGCAGTGACTTAGAACTAGGGGTAGGAGGTATGTTCTTCACTACTCGCAAATGTAATTTGTCTGCTGGGATGTCTGCTTAAGTGAGATTACAGCTCATAAACACACACACACACACACACAGAGTTCATTTCATATTTTAAAACTTATTCCTGAAAACACAGGGCCCCAGATTATTCAGTGTTCATAGTCTGGCAATAATTTTTGCAGAAAGTTGCTGCCAAAGCACACAATTGTTATTGGGTCTTGCATTCAAATTGTTCCCTTATAAGAAGCATAACGGCAGTGTTAGTGACAAAATACGAGAAAAAATATCTACATTTCATTTTGTGACCTGAATTTTGGAGGCATAATTCTAAGCTTCCTAATGGACCTGTTTTATTTTGTCTGATTGTAAAACAGGCACCTTTTCATCAGTTAATTCAGAAGGAGGCAGCCAGCAGGTGCTTGAATTTGCTGAAAATTATCTACAGTATCTAAATGCAAATAAAGCAAATTTTATTCCACTTAAAGCTGCCACTTAAAGACATCTGCTTTTCAAATGGTGAATGCTATCTTGCCTCTTAAGTCTCTTTCCCTGTTTCTCCTGGCCTGTCTTTGTCTTTTCTAGCAATCTCTCTTTCTTAGTCCTTGTACCTTCATCCCCATCTTTGCCTATCTCCCTCTGTTACATCCCTGAGAAACTCTGTCCATGAGTTTCTCTGATTCCTTGTCTCTGTCTCTTCATTCCTCAGTGTTTCTCTGTTCTTTTATCATTTTTTAAAATTTTATTTATTTATTTTTATTTAATTTATTTATTCTACTTAGGTATACATGATAGCAGAATGCATTTTGATTCATTGTATACAGATGGAGCACAGCTTTTCATTTTTCTGGTTGTATATGATGCAGAATTACATCATATATACAGTCATATATGAAGCTAGGGCTACGATGTCCATCTCATTCCACCATCTTTCCTGCCTCCATGTCCCTCTCCCTCTCCCTCCTCTTTGACCAAATTTCCTCCATTCTTCCTGTGTCCCCTCCTTCATTATGGATCAGCATCCACTTATCAGAGAGAATATTTGGCATTTGGTTTTTTGGGATTAGCTTACTTCGCTTAGCATGGTATTCTCCAACTCCATCCATTTACCTGCAAATACCATAATTTTATTCTCTTTTATTGCTGAGTAATATTCCATTGTGTATATATACCACAGTTTCTTTATCCATTCATCTATTGAAGGGCATCTAGGTTGGTTCCCCAGTTTAGCTATTGTGAATTGAGCTGCTATAAGCATTGAAATGGCTGTGTCACTGTAGTATGCTGTTTTTAAGTCCTTTGGGTATGGACTGAGGAGTGGGATAGCTGGGTCAAATGGTGGTTCCATTCCAAGTTTTCTAAGGAATCTTCAAACTGCTTTCCAGATTGGTTGTACCAATTTTCAGTCCCACAAGAAATGTATGAGCGTGCCTTTTCCCCTACATCCTCGCCAACATTTATAGTTGTTTGTATTCTTGAAAATTGCCATTCTGACTGGTATGAGATGAAATCTTAGAGTAGTTTTGATTTGCATTTCTCTAATTGCTAAAGATGTTGAATGTTTTTTCATTTGTCTGTTGATTGATTGTATATCTTCTTCTGAGAAGTGTCTGTTCAGCTCCTTAGCCCATTTCTTGATTGGGTTGTTTGTTTTTTGGTGTTAAGTTTAGTCTCTCTGTATTTCTCTCTCTACCCCAGACTCATTTTCCCACTCAAGGTAGGACCCCATGTGATCTTGTTTACTTTTTCTTCTTGTTTTTTTTGTTGTTGTTGTTTACTTTTGAGTTGGTTGTACTTCTTGAAACATTTGGAGAGAGCTTTCATCAGCAGAGTGCACAAGAATAATTGTAAATTATTCAGGGCAAATGTTAGTGAACAACAAAATTGTCAAAGCTACAGTGTTTTCAAAATCCAGTGCAGGTTGAGTATCCCTTATATGAAATGCTTGGGACCAGAAGTATTTCAGATTTTGGAGTTTTTCAGATTTGGGAATATTTGCATAGGCTTTACCAGTGGAGAATCCCTACTCTGAAATACAAAATGCTGGATTTTCAGATTAGGGTGCTCAAACTGTCCCAAGTTCTAGTGATTGTCATTCTGTACTGCTCTCCTAACTCAACTAGCAAGAGGATACTAGCAGAAAACAACAACATGGAAAAGGCATCAACTTTCCTTGGAATCATTTAAGATTTGTCATTGAAATCTAATTTTCCCTTCTTTTTCCTACTTACCTGAGGAGAGCTTTTGTGTGGGAATTTGGAAATGATTTGTTACTTCCTATAATCAGAGTGATAAGAGATTTTTGGGTGGTCCAAGATGGTGACAGTTTATGAGAGTTGTCTTAAAACTCTGTGTTATCATCTCTCTTTTTGTGCTCAAAAATGTCCTGGTTTAGATGTCAGATTATATAGCCACACAGTATTGGCAGTCATTATGGTCTGTTTTCACAGAATTTAATGTCACTGGCTAAATGTTCACTTCGTTACTCTGTAGACAATGGTGTAACTTCATTTTAAGAAATGGTATTTTAAAAATAACAGGAATTAGTGGTAAAGATGAAATAGGGAGCTAAAAATGTAAGTATTGGAGAGCATATCAAAGATAACATTTACAATGGAAAAATTGTGGCTTTGCAGTCAAATAACTATTTGGAATCTAAGCTCTGCCACTTTTTGTTTGTAAGACTCTGAAAATTAACTTCATCTCACTGAGTCTCTTTGATCTCACTTGTATCATGGGAATAATAAGTATGTCAGACTCGGCTATTTCTTGAGATGGTTAGGAGGTTCACATGAGGTTACACAGACACAGCTCCTGGCTAGATAAGGTTCTCCTTCCTTACCCATGGATATTGAGAGAAATGTGTCTAAGGCCTAGAACACAAATAAAAAGGAACATTTCAAAAATAGTCACAATATTTCTTTGCTATAGCCATCACAAAGCACTTTACATGACTGAATCTCTTAAATATTTTCTCTTTCTTATAAACATGGATATATGAATTAAACCTAAATCTTGGTGTACCATTTCTCTTCTTCAACCTAACATAAGTAACTCATGCTTAATTTTTAAAACGTTTAAAACACTAAACATTTTTAATAATTGAACATTGTATCTTCAGATTTTCCTTTTTGACTGGTTGGAATCAAAGCAGGCTACAGCTCATCAAGGCCAAGTCTCTTTATGACAAGGAGATCACAAATATAATTTACAAATTGATTTTTAATAAGATTTGGGATTTTTAAAATAAGATTTGGAATCATAACATTCATTTTCTAGCCCAATTGAATGTTGATTATGTAATGAATCTTTCTGCTGCTCCATCCTTGGTCACAGGAACTGGTGTGTTTAGGCCTACCTGCCCGTTCATTTTATGATTCATTCATTACCTGACCAGTAACTTTTTATAACACACTTGAAAGGACTTTTGAGGGAAATAGCTTGTTTGTCTTGTTCATCCTGTCCAGTCTCTCTTAATATAAAATCCTACACAATCTGAGAGTGCATTATAAGAACTTAGGCTTTTATGCAGAGTAAAACAGGGAGAAAATAGAGGATTTTTGCATAAAAGAGTGATATGCTGTAACTTAGCATTTTATTCAACAATATTCATTGAACACCTGCTATGACCTGGCAAAAACATAGTCTCTGCTCTCATGAAACTTAAAATTTAACGAAGATGGTAATTATGAAAGTGAGAAATTAAACAACAGTACAAAAAAGTTCACTAAATTTCACTTTGAACATGATCTTGTCCTAAGAAAGATACAAAGAAATAAAGCCTAAAATGCTGTGCTCTGACAACAATAATGAGAAATACTTTCTGTGTACCAAGTACTTTCCAATGTATCATTTAACTGCACAAGAGCCCCCATGTAGCACATAATATTGTGAAAGCCAAATTGTAGCCAAGAACGTTAAAGTAGATAGATACACACAGCTTTCGAGTGTTAGTGCCAGGCTGTGAGGACTTGTTCATCTGCCCAGCTCCTGGTCTGACATTTTGATTTCTGTTCTACACTAATGGTGACTCCATTGAATGGACTCCTTCAGTGACCAGATGGGTCTCACTGCATAGTCTTCACTTATAGATTTTTATTTCCTTCCCCAACTCTTGGGTGAGGTTTCTTAATGCATACTGCCTTGAACATACTCCTGAAAAAAATGGTGACTACATTCTTTTGCTAGAAACGCTATCTCTAATTCCATTTTCTGTAGGGGACATCCATCACATTCTTAGTGGAATTAAAAAATAATCATGCAGAGAAAGCTGCACTAGGAGATCCAATTTATTCATCTAAAAAATGGGGCTAATAATATATGACACTTACTAATCTCAAGGAAGTTAGGAGATGAATGAAGTAATTGTTTCTACAAAATCTCTCACTTGTCAGAAGAAATAACATATAATCCATTATAACTTCCAGAGTGAGATGCTTCTTTCCTATTTTTAGTGTTTTGGGGTTGCTATTTTTAATCTTCATCTCTTCCAATGTATTTATTCTATGAAAGTATTTGTTCATTAATTGAACCAATAAATGTGTATTTAATATATAATCAGGTAGAGCCTGTGCTAGGTCATAGGCTAGGAATAAAAGTCAAATAAAAGATTCGATGATGCTGTATATTTACAATCTTGTTTCTCTGATTGCTCATTGCTATTGTTAAATCTGGAATATTCCTCAAAATGCTCATGTGTTTGAATTATGGTCCCTGAAGCAACAATGTATAGAGATGGGGCTTTTAGGCCATGATTGGATCATGGGGTTTAAACCTCATTAGTGAATGGACTCCTGGGAGATGGGACCTCATTGGAGGAAGCAGGTCACTGGGGGTGTGTCCAGGAAGAGTTAATCATGTCTCAGGACCCTTTATTTCTCTCCTTGCTTCCCAGTTGCCATGAACTAAGCAGCTTTCCTCTGCTACACCCTCTGCCATGATATGTCTGCCTTGGAGCCAGCCAACTATGGACTGAATCCTCTAAAATCACAATCCAAAATAAATCTTTCCTCTTCTAAGTGGTTCTTATCAGGTATTTCAGTCACAGCAATGAAAAGCTGACTAACATATCACCAGGAGTGGCTTAAAAAATTCAGCCATGCCTGATCACTCAAAACTAAGACAACTCAAATGGGAAGACATACTGGAGAACCACCGTTCTGTTCATAGCCAACCTAATGCCAGGTAGGTTTTCTTAAGAACTATAGTTTTACAGTTTTGATAGAGCAGATTGATCTCGGGTGGGCTAGAATTGGGGCTCTTTAGCTCACTTATTTCTTATTCATTGAATATTATGTGTATTTCATAATATACATAAATCATGTAATTTCATATATTTTATATACATATAGTTCACTTAACTTTTGATTTCTGGATTCTGATGAAAAATGGTGATCTGATAATACTCTGTCTTCATTTTTCTAAGGAAACAATTGAATGGGCGTGGCTAGGAGCTGCCTCTTTGAGATAGGATATGTACTTTCAGTTTGCCACCCCTTCCCCACCTTCTCCTCTCACACCCATGAAGAGGCAAGTCAACTACTGTTTATCTTGACTAATTTAACAACTTTACATTAGCTGTCTGGTCCCCATAAATAGTTAAGGTTTTTTTCTTTTTTTGTGGATGTTGCTCTGGGTTGAATTGTGTCCTTCAAAAAATTCATGCTCATCTGAAACCTCAGAATTTGACCTTTTTGGAAAATATCATCTTTGCAGATGTAATTCGTTAATTTGATGTTGCACTGGGTCAGAGTGGGTCCTATTATCTAATGGCTGATGTATTTGTGAGAGGAGAGGACACATATGCACAGAAAGTGCAGGCAGAGACTGGAGCAAGGCCAGCTACAAACCAAGGAGGCCAAGGATTTCTAGCAACTCAGAAGCTAGGAGAGAAGCAAGGAACAGACCTTCCCTCAGAGCCTTCAGGTAGAACCAACACTGCTGACACATTCATGAAGACCCATGGCCTCAGAAGCTATGAGAGAATAAATTTGTTTGGTTTTAAGCCACCAGCAGGTAGTAATTTGTTACTAGCAAACTAATTTGTCCTAGCAAACTAATGGAGACATCAATGAACAAATTTTCAAAAACATGACATAAGGGGCTGGGGTTATGGCTCAGCGGTTGAGCGCTTGCCTCGCATACATGAGGCACTGGGTTCGATCCTCAGCACCACATAAAATGAATAAAGATATATAAAAAAATAATAGCACATTAATAAAAAAAATTAAAAAAAAACATGACATAATGTCAAATTAAATAAAACCATATATTCATCCCTTACTTTATATGGAACATCGTCTTCATGCAGAGTCCTCCAACTCTAAGACATGGTGCTAAACTTGGGATGCTTTCTTTTCAGTGCAGGTAGTTTTTGAAAATTGTTACCAAGCATATTCCTCCCAGCTACATTAATCCATTGAACACTATAGAGTGGATTTCTACCTGTGTGGAGTTGACATATTCTATGTTCTCTACTTTTGAAGTTTGTAAGTTCTCTTGGTTGAGGTTAAGCATTTAAGAAGAGCTAAATAAGAAGCAAGGATCTTCTGGTCTTGGTTTGAATCAATTAATTAATCCATATTTATTGAATATAAGAGGCATTTCCATAACACTGAGACTAATAGCCAAGTTCCCAAGAGTGATCTCCAATATATGTACAATCCCTACAGCTCATCTCCTATTTCTCCATCTCAACTCCTATTTTACTCTCATGTTTGTCTCCCTAGTATGGCTTTATTTTATTCTATATATTGGTTGTATTATGGCTTGGATTTTATTCCACCAAATTCATATGGTGAAGTCCAAACTCATCATACCTTAGAGTACATTTGGAGATAAGGTCTTTTAAGAGGTGATTAAGTTAAAATGGGACAATTAAAGTAGAACCTTAGTCCAAAATATTGGTATCCTTGTAAGAGGAAGAAGAGACATAGGAAATGCATAGACATAGGAAAAAGCCTGAGGAGAACATAGTGAGAAGAAGGCCATCTGAAGCCAAGGAGAGAGGCCTCAGGGAAACCAAACATGCTGACACCTTGATCTGAGACACTGAGCTTCCAGAACCATGAGACAATACCTTTTTGTTACGGAAGCCACACAGTCTGTGATATTTTGTTAAGACTGCCTGCAGTGGTTAATTTTATGTGTCAGTATGATGGGGTTAAGGCAAGTCCTAGCTGGTAAAACTTTATTTCTACATCTGTCTGCAAAGATGTTCCAGAAGAGAAAAGCATTTAAATTAGTTGGCTAAGCAAATAAGCTCTATCTTCATCTGTGTAGGTCCAATTCCATGAGGGCTGAAATATGAAGATCAAAGAAGGGTGAAGTCTGTCTCTCCTTGGTTGGGACATCTGTCTTATCCTGCATGTGGCTAGTTCTTAGACTTTTGGGCTCTAGAACTGAACACCAGTGCCCAGGTTCAGGCACTACTGGTTTTCTTGGTTCTCCAGCTTGCAGATAGCTTGTCATAAGACTCCTTGGCCTCCACAGTCACTAACACCAATTCCCATATTAAATCTCTTTCACTTCTATATTATTTACAGATAATAACTTATATAGGCAATCCCCTCTTCTCTCCCTAGTATTGATTGTTTCCCTAGAGGGCCCTATCTACTAGAGAACACAGCTTTAGCAAACTAATACTGTAAACTATATAACTTACTGCCCAACCAGAGTCACCATTGAGAATAAAGGGAGATTATTATGATGATTGGCATATACTATGACTTCCAAGGTATATCAGATATTTAGTAGACTTATTCATAGTACCTGTCACTATTAATGTACAATGCACTTTAGTTATGTTTATTGCTTGTGTGTTTCCAAAGCTAATAAATTTTTTGAGGGTAGAGATGTTTGTGTTTTTACTGTTTTATATCCACTGCCTAGGTACCTGGCATATAGTAGCTTCTCAATAAAAATATGTTGAATATATAAATATAAATTTTAGAGAGGTAGTTGATGTTTACTGGTATTTATATAAATGATAACTATCTCAATATGACTGCCAATTGTTTTATACCTGCTAGTAGGCAGGGACGAGGCATATTACATATGTATCACTCTTACAACTTTGCAAATTCAGTATTGTTTGCATTTGATACTCCACTTAACTACATTAGATAGTTTAGGTCATTTCTGTACCCTGCAGCAAGTAGCTAAGAATTCACACTCAGGTCTGCATCTCTGAATGCTACAAAAGATGTTTGCATATTTTTGGCAGTTAGAAAATAATATAAATGCAACTGATCAAATTCATTTAAATGACCTATTCTTACTAGTTACATTATTGTTAACACTACATGTTGAGGTACAGAAGATATCTGTACAGTTAATCAATGTGAATACAATTCACATTTATTAAGCTGTGTGGGTGGGAAGACTCCTAAGACTTCAAGACTAAATCCTCTATCAGCACAACAGAAAAATCAAGGACAACAAATCCATGCTCCTGAGATGGATGCTCGTAGCTCTTCCTGATAATTTGATTTTGAGTAACTAATGTGTTACGTGGGCACACAATGTGAAATATTGTCCTTGAAAACAGGCCACTCTGCCTGCTGCTCAACATTTTTGTTTATTAGAAACTAAGCCAGAAAAATCTAATGCTGAAGTTTATCATAGCAGCTGAGAAACTATATCCTGATGAAGAAAAATAATGCTTTGACGAGTTAATAGATGTTTTCTGATTCTTTTTATCATTATCTGGACCGCATCAAAATATTCTTAAGAGAACTCTTTTGAGTTACACAGAGTGAAGTCACATTTTGCATGCAAACTTGAAGGAATCCTACATGATGTGAAAACTGAAAATAATGCTACATTCAAAGTTTTGTGACATTCACTGTAACTTCAAGGCTGGAAGGTGTAATGAATGATGGCCTGTTTAGGATATTGCTGTAAGGTGACATCCCTTAAAATTTGTAAACAAACTGGTCTTTCTCACTAGACTTGTAGAAAAATCTATTAAGATCTTCCATTACTTGATATATTCAGGTATGTGTTCTTTAAATAAAACAGAATCCCTGTATAATTCACTCTGATGTTATCTTAAACATGGTAGGACTAAAGTGTTAATCCTGAAAAAATCCTAGTATCACACAATTCAGTTTTACAAATGTCTGTTGATGATTAAGACATTAAGTGCTCACTAAAGCTATTTTCAGGATCTTAGGGTTTTACTGAAGAGAAGGTGAACTTTTTAGACATAAAAGTGAAATGAATTTGAAAAATCACCCCACTCCAGAGCCCAATTCTGTATCTGGTTCTCTCCTTCAGACCATGTTACAATATATTGGATCTAACAGACACTCTGGCTTTTCCAGATGTTTCCATGAAATAGAATATAAGCCTGCACAGGAAACCAAAGCCCATCATATTTCAGAAATCCACTATGGCTAAACATTGCAAAAGGTACAGTTATAAATACTGTTATAATAAGCTGCATAAGAATCATTTATAAAGCAAGAAAATGAGCCTAGGAATGTTCGAGCTCTCCCAAAATCAGTCTGAAAACTAATATATACATATATACACATACCTGGTTTGTGAGTACACTAATGGAACCTGTAAGCCATATGTGTGTGTCATCTTTGTGTCTCCAGCATTGTGCACAGAACCTGACATTGACTCTTCAATATGTATTTATTACATGAATGAATCACTGTTGGTTGAATTTCAAAGGACAAAGGGAGGTTCCTCCTTATGAATAAACCATGGCTTTTTCAAGGCTCCAAGAACAATTAGCATTTCCTCAGGACAACCTAAAATGTCAGATCCTACCAAACCTGTCACTTAAAGATGAACTCAATCAGAAAGCTGAGCCCTGAGAAACTGCAGAGCCAGTGCTCACTTGAGGGACTCTCAGGATAAGCTACCAGGAGCAGTGGGAATTGGGCAGAGGGAACCCAGTATTGTCCATAAACTTTAATAGTCCAAGAAAGTGATGCTGTTAAAATACTCTTGGATCATAAAAAGGGACAGACGGAAGTTATGAGATTGAGATAAGCTATCCTTGCAGAGGGAAAGCAATATTGTTCTCTCAGGCTAAAATTTCATAGGAAGCTTGTGAAAATGACTTCCTGGGTAAGAAAAATTATGGATTCTATCTTATTTTTTGGATGAATAAATCCTCAGAATCCAATATGATCTCAAGACCTCATGTGCATAGAGCCGAGGAAAAGAATCATCTGACAACTGTATTTATAGCAAAGATCGATGTGAAGTCGATGTAGGCTTTGGGACATCGAAATGAAGAAGTTGGAGCTTCATGTTGATAGTAACACATACTCTTTTTGCTTGTTTTGTTTTGCTTTTGAGTAGTTTGCAAAGCACAGTCTAATTTGATCATTAAAACACAATCCTATCAGACAAGCATATTTGGTATTATAGTTCATATTTTACAAATGAGAACTTTTGGGAAGTTTTGAAAATGTACTATCTACCTGAGACTCGCTTTTCCAGGTCTTCTCACACTGGATCACTCTTTTATGACCTTGCTATTTAAAACGTGATAGACCATCAGCCTCCTCTGCTAGTTTATTAGAAATGCAGAATCTTTGGACCCACTTCTGAACTACTGAATCAGAATTTGCATTTTAATAAGATCCTTGGGTGATTTGTATGCACATTAAGTTGTGAAATGCACCATATACATCATGCCATATTAGTCATCTGGAATGACTCAGTTTGGGGATTCTTATCTCAATTAATTCTGAATGAGGGATAAGTAGAGGGCACTATCATAATTTGCCAATCTATGAATCTTCTCTAAAGGTAATCAGATTTAAAAATTAATGGCACCAAAAATACCAATATATGATAGGATAAGATATAGACTCTGAATCCTGTTTTTGACACTTCTGTGTGACTTGGGAAGCATAATGTAACTAATGAGGATAATAAGCATGCTGACCTCAGGAGGTTAGTGTGACGGTCAAATGAAATGAATGTTCAGAGCCAGCACATGGTGGATATGCAGTAATGATCGTTATTTGAAAAGCATCATGTGTAATAGAGATTCATTCTGTCAACCTTACCAAGAAACTAAGAAGGAACGCTTTCAAGGAAGCCTTCTTCAGGTCAATCCCTTGAATGGTATCATAGGGTCTCACTCCAAGGTACCTCTGATCTATGGAATTCTGTTGGATGGCCAAAGGTCATTGTGAGTTTCCAGTGACTTTTCCTAGAAAAACCCCTTGACACATTCCCTAGTTTCTGCACTTTGGAAATTACTCATTTCTGTCCATTCTAAGGCAAAAATATTTGGTAATAAGATGATTTGAGATCTCTCTTTTTGGGACCTGCAAGGTCTGCCCCTTTTAGGATTTAATAAACTTTTAAACATTATTCTTAAAATCTGTGGAATAAGTGAGAAGCAGCTCAGATAATTTCTCTTCTTCAGGGGTCTGGAGACAAGGAGATAGAGGAGAAGCAGTTTGCACAGAGTCCCAGGGAAAGGAGCAGATCACGGTGAAGCCAGAACTAGACAGGCAGTCAGTCTAGACAGGTAAATCCAATCGGGTCTGGTCAAGGAGGTCAAGTTAAATGAATCAGGGAAGTTGGAGAGGAATTGAAATGCTAATGCATTCAGAGTGCTTACTCCATCCTTATTAAGATCACCTACCCCTGCTCCAAACTGTTGCTGAGGTAACCTGTCCCAGGGATTGGCCCTCCCTACAGGGAGTTGTTAATTATGCCTTCCTGCCCAGATCACTCCACCTTGGGCCTTCCTCCTCTCCATCTGTTTCTAACCTTTTGGCCATCCCACCTAGCATCTCCTGGGCCTAGTCACTTATGCAGGAAGGAGAGAGAGAAAGGGAAGAGAGCAGGAGAACAAAGCAAAATACTCTCACTTCTTGGATACCAGGATACCAGCTATGGCCCCCTTCTACCTCCCAGGAGAAGTCTATGTTACCCCTTTTGAAATAAACTCTGCTTAAATGCTTGCCTCAGTGTGCTTCTCTAATGTTCAAAGTTCAACATGTGAAGAAGCAGAACTCATCACCAGTAACCTGAAATGTCAACAGCAGGGTAAGCTAAAAACAATGAATCCTAGTATTCCCAATGTAGTTCCTCACCCTGTTGATGCATTTGAGTGGTTAAGAGAAAGGATTGAGAATAAATTATTGGCTATGCTGCCTCTGGTTTATGTAGAGGCAAAATGAAAATCCAACTTTGGTTTTGAGTGAGATAAGAAACATGGAAAATTCTTTACTAAAATATATTTAACAGATATTATGTTATTATTGTTCTATTGTTTCTCTGAAAGAATTTTCTAGCTTCAATATATGTGGTGTGCATTTAAAATATCATCATTTCTAGGGTAAAAATACATGAAGCCAAAACCGGTTTGCTGTTTCTGCATACAGACTCATTATTCCTTATAGAACTAAGAAATTCTTAAAGGACAGGTTTGAGAGTAAGAATCTGAAGATAGTGGAAATAATCAAAGCCATGCAATGAATTTCACATGCAATATGAAATTTAAGTGTTATATCTTAGTTCTTATTTTTCCTCCTAAGATTTTTTTTTGCACTACTATTTTATTTGATGATTTTAATCCACTAATTTTTACAGGGGAAATACTAACAGAGTAAGTGAGTGCCTGGGGTGGCGATTTAAAGCTGGTCCTCCTGCTCAGCCAGGGCTGCTCATTACCCCCAGTTCAGTGCTCTCCTCCTATTGAAGGGCCTTGAACTTCAGCTAAAGGAAAAGGAAGCAACCTTTCTTCTTCATCATGAGATTCAAAAATTATAGACCACAGAATTTTTCTAAGTCTGTGATGATAAAACTTCTATTTTCAAATGGAGAATTGTTAAGAAGTAAAATTACTTTAAGAAGAAAAATTGGATCAATTTTAAATGCTCCATATTTTTAAGGAGCTGAGAATTAAATTCAAATTATTACTAATTACTTGATTCAAATTTTTACCTGTATTGCTCTTGTTTGGGGCTTCTTTGATAGTTAATTTTTGATATACCTGCCTGTTTTTATTTTATTTTTTACCTTTTTAAAATTCTTTATTTGAGATTTTTGTTTATTTCTGTATTTTATCTTTTAGTGGCTATTTTCACTGAAAAATGGCTTATATACTATCATATTATAGAGAGTTTTGCTTTCTCCTTTTATTGTTTTACTTTGGTCTGTTCCTTTTTTTTTTGGTACTAGAGATTGAACTCAGGGACACTCGACCACTGAGCCACATCCCCATCCTTATTTTGTGTTTTATATAGCGACAGGGTCTCACTAAGTTGCTTAGTGCCTCGCTGTTGCTGAGGCTGGCTTTGAACTCGTGATTCTCCTGTCTCAGACTCCCTAAGTGCTGGGATTACAGGCTTGAGCCACTGTGCCCAGCTAAGGTCTGTTGCTTTTATCTAGTTATTCATCAGTTTGAATAGCAATATTTTCCTTGAGTGTTTAACGTCTTGTCTCTTCTTATTCTTTTTTTAGTTTGTATAGCTTATCTATCATCATTACTCATGCCCCCCTTAGCTTTGCTGTTCTGAATAGATTTTTTTTTCTATAAGTTCTAGCCACTTAAATTGCTCTCAGTTTATTTGCTTGTTTTTGGGTTGAACTTATATTTCATCTTGGAATTGTTTCAGCTAATTTCGCTTGGTTTCATTGAATGTTTTCAGTTGTCTGCTCTTTATTTGTGATGACAGGCAGAAAGAATGAGCAGTAAAGTGGTATCCAGGGTGGAACCTCGGATCCTAGCAAGGGAGCTTGAAATAAGGAACGTTCCCCGCATTCTTTTGTTTGCTTTTCCTTCCAAAACACAAACTCTCTGAGAACAATGGGCCTCTTTTGCTCTTGTTCTACCTCCAGTGTCTTATTTCAAGAAGGAATTTAGTAAAAACCTATATAGAGAGATCATGATTCATAAGGATTGCGTGAGCCTGTTAACAACAACAGTGACAATTTATTAGCCTTATCCATCAGGCACTCTCCTGAGAGACCTTGCCATGTATTAACTCACTTAATCTTCAAAACATCCCCCACGGAGGAAGGCATTATTATCACTCACCTGTACACAAGGACAATGAGACCTGGAGAGATGTTAAATGTCTTGCCCAGATCACTGAGTAACTGGGCGAGCCAAGATTGGAACCTTCATAATCTGTCACCAGGGCCAAGGCTTTTAACAATTAATTTGTCTAGTGGGCAGAATGTCATGTGCTAACTGGTCAGAAACAGGCTGAAACTATGGGAAACAGATATCACTAAACAGTCCTTTATATGATTACAGTACTTTGGCAGTATCCATGGGCGTGGATTCCAGGTCCAAGGAAAACAAATCTACTTACGTGAAATCTGCATATAACCTATTCCCATACTCCTATAACCTTTAAATCTCTAGATTACCTACGATCCCTTATACAATGTAAATGCTAGGTAAATAGTCATTATATTATATCATTTAGGAAATAATGACAAGGAAAATAGTCTGTAGATGTCCAATAAAAGTAGCAATTTTTTCCCCAAGTATTTTTGCTCCGTGGATGGTTAAATCACTGAATGCAGAATTTGTGGACCTGGAGGGCCGGATGTACTAATAAGATACACCAAAGGCATGTGGCCCCTCATGAATCAACATAGGCCAGCTAAGCAAAGAATAGCCTGGATCATATCTAGGAAATCAATCACAAAGGGACAATGCCTTTATTGCCTGAACTGGTCGCTTGAGCAAACTCTTATCAGCAGTCCCTGCTCTGTGGCAGTCTTGCAGTCTCACTCTATTAGATTATCAATTTTAAATCAACCACAGCAGGTGGTACCTGGCTCTCTTTGATAGGCTCCTCTCAGTTTGCCCAAGATTTATAGAAGCAACATTTTAAAGAATGAAGTTTACCCACTGAGCTAATTTTCTTCTCAGTTAGAAATCCATCATTCTTTAGCTCTAAGATTGAAAACTGAATGGAGAATGGTCTCAACTAAATATAGAACTTTCTACATTTCTTTCTGTGCCATGTTACCCCTCTTCTAGTATAATAACCTCTCATGGGCAAGTTGCTGTCACTGAGATGAGATTAATAATCCAGAGAAATTTTTCATATCTGATCTATTTTATGGTTTAGTTACATTGATTTTAAACTACAGACTATTCAAAACCCTAGCAAAGTCCTATAGGTGTCAAAACTTTCACTTTGGAACTATTTGTCAATTCAGAAGCTTTCTAGAGTTTTCTGAAAAAAATTAAAACTATAGTTTCCATATTATCTGTTTGTGGTGAAGATAGTGCTTAAGTAGAACAGAGAAAAACTTTATTCTAGATTTTTAAAATTAATGCAACATGTGCTTAGCTAATGCACAGCATTGAAACAACTCCTCTATTTCTGCAAATGCACCCTTGATTACAGAGTCCTTAACAAATGCTAATTTAATTAAGTCTGTTTTATTCCTGTATCTTGATTAGAAAAATGCTCAACTAATAATATCCTAAATACAAATGGTATTCTAAATTTTATAAAATTTGTACAAGGACTCTCGTTTCAAATTTAATTTCCTTCCCATCTAAATAAATCTATGAGATTCTGTATAATTCTACTGTTCATCCTTGGTTGTCTGAGGCTTTTGCAGTAAGGAGATAGTAGTCAGGTGTTTTTAGAAGGAGAAGGAAGAGGAAGATATGGGAAAGGATGGACGAATGGGAGTAGTAGTTGTTTTTGAAAGAAAGGGTCTGTGGAAGGCATTTGCAGTCCAACTCTGAGACAGTAGATGAAGTTATTAGAAATTACAATAAAAAATACAGGTAGGTATTCCACATATTGGTTAAATTGAGTATATGTTTGTAGTCTTTGGTGAATATGGAAATGATGTTATCTCAGAAGTCATAAAAAAACAGTAAGGGCCTATTTATTTCAAAAGATGCACAAATAGATAAATTGCCAACACCACAGACTTTACCTTTGAAGTTTATATTAATAGAAACTAAGCTATAAATCTTAACACAGGTTAGAACTGAGATACTTTATTATGGCATTTTGGAAATGAAAAGAATCCTTAATATGATTTTTGGGGTCAACCAACTAAAAGTTTTGGCCCCAAATTTAGACACTCTTGTGTCTAGATTGTTTAGCACCAGATTCAAAACTTTGGTTAAGTCATTGAAATTATCCTATTAAATTGACATGAAATGTAGACACATCATCTACATGCCTCATGATATTATTATGAAAAATCCAATGGAATAACAAATGAGGAAATATATTAAACCTGAAAATGTCACTATGTATTATATATAACAGTGCTTACAACAACAGGCATAGAGTTGGTGAGGAAACTTTTGCTGTTGACAACTTAAGGTACAAAATATTTTTTCTTTTTCCTGTTCTTTCTTTCATGGTGGGGATCAAAACCAGAGCCTCATGCTTCCTAGGCAAGTGCTTATCATTGAGCTACGTCCCTAGTCCCTGAAATACCTGATTTTTTAAAAAGCATATTCATTGGAAATTTAAGATAGATTGGTAGTTTGATAATTTAGGAATATGACTAATTAATTCCTTTAGGTCTTCTTTCTTACAGATTAAGGACTTAAAAATAAAATTACTTTGAGCAAGTGGATTGTTACTGATCATCAACATTTTTTAGCTAGTTCCTCACTGATATCTTCTCATAAAAACTTGTTTTGACACAAAAAAGATTTCTGCACCAAAATATTATTAAGTTCTCTAATGCCCCTGAGTAGCAGCTGAAGGTATTAATCTAATTAACTAAATTAGATAAAACTTACCCAATCTCTTTGGGGAAGTACTTATTCTTTTTGAACATCTGTTAGCTTGAATGTAACGACTGTCATTATATTCTTTTCAGACTACTGACTATGTTGAAAACTGATTTGTATTTTCCCCACCTACATGTCTTGATATATTGTCCCCTAATATTTACTTATTGTACAGCTGGTGAAAGTTCCCCTCAAATGGTTGAATTAAAGTTCAGGTGGAATGACCTATTATGGGTATTTTCAAGAAAGAACAGGTCAGGGATAATTTTTCAGTTAAGAACAGATTTTAGTGACTCCTCCTCATAAAACCATTTCCTGGTGCCCGTTCTCTTGTGCAGCTGATCATAATTATAATAGCTTCCATTTATGGAATTCAACATACAGTAGCATTGCATGGATACCTTACTTAAGCTTCTAAGGCTCAGTATCCTCACAGGTAGAGAAAAGATAATAATCCCATTGCCTCATTTAGCTCTTTGAGATGTTATGTGATATAATTAATAGAAAGTGCTCAGTACTGTGTCTATCACTCAGAAAGTAGACCATGAATATTGACTATGGTTACAAGTGAGCATAAAAATTTTAACCATAGCAAATTGTGACATGCAACAAATATAAACCACCTTGTATTCCAGAAGCAGCGATTGGTTGAATTAACTATGGAAACCTCAGATGGCCGAAATAACATGCAGCTATTAAATATTCTGTTAGAGAAGAATGCATGTTGACATGGGAAAATGCCGGTCCAGTGCTAAGTGAAAAAAGTAGGCTGCCAATAGGCTTCCCATAGAACAGGCTAGAAAATCATGCCAAAATGTTACTAGGGGTTACCTTTATATTAGTATTTTAAAATTTTTTCATCTTATTTTTTATTTTTCTACTTTCTTCACTATTTCTCATAGAGTGCTATTTCATGAAATGGATTCATTTATAAGAAATGTATATCTTTGTCACTTGGTGTATACTTCCCATTAATAGATGTCCAGTTAATGATGAAATTGTCTGTGCAAATCATCCTTGCTCACCATCCCAGCAGCTTGTGATTTTATACCATACACAATTTTGTACTGAATTGCTTATATAAGGCCACACAAAACAGACTGTCAACCCCTTTAAGGAGTCCAATAAATGACCCATCAGGGAGTCTGAGGTCCACCGAAGCCAGAATCATACAGGCCCCTGTGTTCCCCACAGTTGCTGTGTTACTTGGAAGACATTGGTTGGCCATATTAATACCTATCAATTCCATCCTTCTTTTCCTATGCCTGACTGTAAAGATTGTAAAAAGTTAATACACACTTTGTCTTCTTTCTATTCAGAACTTGTAAGGTGACACAATTGAGCCAACAAGGCATACCAATGTCTATTTAGTACTTTTCATGGGTGGAGGCTTATGCTTTTATGATGAAATTACAGTCACGACTGGCACATCCCTCCCACGTGTTTGGTGTGCAGGTGCAATTGAGCCAATGTGGTTATCTCATTACCTTGCAGCCAGGAGGGAAAGGCTGAAAGATTCCCACAGAAGCAGTTCTGACATCACTGAGCCACTAAATCGATGCCAACAAAAACTTCCTACTTCCATCTTCTCATGAAATGAGAAAAATAGGCTCCTAGGGGCTTAAGCAGCCACTAGGCAGTTTTTAAATCATTATAACCAAAAAAGCTTTCTTAATTGATACATCGTTCTTACCTAATTCCAATGGGATCTAGACTCTGTTGGGTTTCTCTTTTTATAATCATGACTTTTTTTTAAAAACAATCATGATTTTTTTCTTCCTTTTTAATTGACCTGGATTCTCCTTACTTTCTCATTGCCCTTTAATAATTTTAGTTTTGAACATATTTATTTTTTCATTCAAAGAGGGGAAGAGTTTTGTGTATGATTGTGTATGTGATTTGATGATTTGAAGGGGAGAGCTTTTGGCCATCATGTGCACATTTTGTGGATAACACCCAGCCAATAAATCTAGCCCCTCTCCAGTATCATCACCCTCAGATCTGTGTCACTGTTCAGTGTTCACTTCCTCCTGTTTTCTCCCTAGCATCCTGCCACATCACTCCAGGGTTAGGAAAGTAAACTCTGGGGCTCTGTCTGCCAAAAATAGTGACCATAATCTATACCTCGAGGAGAAAATGAAGTGGAACAGGCCTAATGAAAATTTCAGTTGAAAGTTTTTTACTTTTTTATCCCTTTTTTAAATTCTAACATAACCATCCTTTTGTACAGGTCATTGATCTTAAAGCTGTCACTGATTGACTGAAACCTTCGGTATCTTAGTCAGATTATCTATGCCCATACTCCATGTTACAATATAATGACCTCCTCCACAGCCACCTCTCCAATGAACCTCCTCTACTCTTAGTTGAAAGGCAATCTGACTCAAATTCTGCACAGAATTTGCAGCTGCTCTCATTGTTGTCTTGATCCTCTCGCCTGACCTAGACATTGCTGAGTGTGGGATTAGTCCAAGAGGCAGCCCTCTGACCTGGTCACTAAGGAAGCTTTCCCTCTGGTTAACATGAGAACTTGATTACATTTCCTCCTGGAGATTGAATTCGCACACCTGTGATATTCTGGGAAGATCACAATGAACATATTTATCTCTCCCAGAGAAAAAGGAAAAGGAAAAAAAAAAAAAAAGAGCTCCAGTGTAAACTCTATAACCTGAGAGAAAGTCACATCTAATACATTAGGAGAAAAAGTGAAACAGAAATCTGGATTTGTTTCAGCAGGATTTCTCTGTCAGTTTTTCATAGGACTTCCATCCCTTTTTACTAAACAAGTAAATGGCCTATTTAATTCTAAAAAAAAAAAAATTACTAATTTTTCTTATTTATAAAAACGAACTCACTTTATGATCAAAGTTACAATGTGGCAAAATGAGCACCATGAATACTATTATTCAAGTAAGTGTCCAGTTAACTGTAATGCACATTGTACTGGCCTCCAGCACTAGCTCTGCTCATGGTACTCAGTGTCCCTGGCTCAGTATTCCAGGGACATGCTCACTGTGAGGCAAGAAGATAGGTGTTCCATAGGCATATAGGATAAGAGCCTTGGAGAAGGACAGGAGGGGAAGGGACATCAGGCCCATCGGAAAAGGAGACAGCAGGTCTGAAAGACATCCTATGACTCGCTACTCCTTGCCAGCATTAACCTCCATGCCTTCTGAGTTAGAATACCTGCTTCTGTTCCTCATAGCTGCAACCACACCGGCCACAGCAGCCCTTACTCAGTTACCCTTTCCTTTACCCCTTGCAACAGCCAATCATAAGCAGACCCCTACCCAAAATGCTCCTTTCTTTTCTGGGGGGTGCCAGGGATTGAACTCAGGTGCACTCAACCACTGAGCAACATACATCCCTAGCCCTATTTTTTATTTTATTTAGAGACACTGAGTTGAGTCTCACTTTTGCTGAGGCTGGCTTTGAACTCATAATCCTCCTGCCTCAGCCTCCTGAGCTGCTGGGATTACAGGCCTGAAATGCTTCTTTCTAATAGATGCTATCAAAAACTACCAGTCGAGATCTGTCCTCTAAATTATGTAAACAAAGGATTGAAATTATGCACTTATGATTGGCTTATTAAAGTCAGAGCTTGAAGAACTTGATTGGCCCGTGTTGGTGTCCTTCACCCCACCAGGCCCCTGTGCTGAGACATCAGATATGCCTTTATAAACCCCTAGACAATGGATACCAGTTGACATCCCCCTCTAGAGGACCCTCCCTCTTGGGAGCTCTGTTTTTTTTTCTTTCTATTATTCTGATAAATCCTGTTACTTGAGTTGCACCCTGTGCCCATGGATTTCATGCCTCGAATTTGCTAGATAAAGAACCCAACTGCCTAACTCCATTTTACAATTGGTTTGTTACAAATTGTACAGAATAGAGGGAACCTTGATAAGGTGTGTGTAGAAACAAATTGCCTTTGTTTTACTTTGATGCCTGAAGAGGGGTTTAATTAGTTTTATAAGACATTAAAAGAGGAAAGGAGGGTAGCCAAATTTCTGATAGTAGTTCACAGCACCAGTAAACACCCTGTGCCTCCCCTTAGAAGCTGAGCACAGTGGGGCTACACTACACTGGTCTCCCCTCCTCCAGATGCTTTGATGATCCAGGATAGCAGCAATTGACTGGAACTTCCACTCCATGTTTTATTTTCTCTGCCATAAATAAACTAGTGTTGAAATGGCTTTGCTCCTTGGAGTTACACTCTGCTTTAACTCAGGAAAAAAACTAAGTATTTCTATTCCAAGTACTTATGAACAAATTTGTAAGTCCATCTAATGGAGCTATGAATGACTCCATTATCTGCTACCTTGCAGGAGCCATAAAACTGGGTCTCCTTACAGAGGAATTTTGCCTTCAGTTCATCCTCCATGTGGACCTCAGATTGAATTTTCTGAAGCAGTAATCTGGTTACATCTGAATTCAGCTCACAGTGCACCAATGCTCCCTCAATATTCCTTTGCTTGGCATTAACATCCTCTATAATCTTGTCCCTTATTTACTTAGTCATCACATAGTCATCTCCAACCCAGGACCTTCATAATTTGGCAGTAGTCTGATTACAAGGAGGCAGATTATTTTACATTTCTAGGGTTTTGACTCAAATTTCTTCTCTTCCTATAATCCAGGTTGACCTACCTATTTTTCAAAACTGAGATTAATCCAGATTGGAAAAGCAGTAAAACTGTCTCTATTTACACAGGACATATCTTGTATATAGAAAATTCTACAGAATCCATGCACCCCCACACATATATACATACATACACACAACAGTTAGAGATAATAAGATTATCAAAGGACCAAGAAAGGCCAACCTACAAAGCCAATTGCATTTCTATATGCTTGCAATGAGTGGTCAAAAAGATCAACTAGCATCAAAAAGAATAATGTTTAGAGTAAGTTTAACTATTGTTCACTTATATTGAAGTGAAAGACTTTTATAATAAACATTATTAAACCCTGTCAAAACACATTAAAAAAGACCCAGATAACCAAAATGTCCTTCAAATATTTAAAAACATGGCAATATTCAAATTGATACACAGATGAAAAGCAATTTCTCTCAATAATACTAAATGATTATTTTGCAGGCATATTCATTCCAAATTGATTTTAAAATTCAAATTAAAATGTGAGGGACCAAGAAAACTGTAAAAAAAAGCCTTGAAAAATAAAAAGAAAGTCAGAGGACTCCTACTTCCTGATTTCAGAAATTACTCCAAAGCTATAGTAATCAAGACTGTGTGGTATTAGCCTAAGGACAGATGTATAGATAAATGTGCCATAAGTAAGAGTTCAGGAATAACAAACTCATATGTCTATGGTCAATTGTTTTACAAGGGTGTCAAGATAATTCAATGGGGGAAAGAACAGTCTCTTTAAACAAATGATCCTGGGACAAATGGATGGAACTGGAACAAGCCCTAACCAAACACCAAATCTGTCAGTGCCCTGATCATGGACTTCCCAGCTCATAGAACTGTGAGCAATAAAATTCTGCTGTTTATATACCACATAGTTTATGTTATTTTTTGTAGCAGTATGAACGAGGTAATCATTATTATTATATGGTTATTATCTTCTGTCTGCTAAGCATGGCACCCTATTATCACTGTAGGCCCTTAGATATTTTTTTGTTTCTTTGTGACTATTTCTTTGTGATTGATAGCAGGGCATAACAGATGTCATACCCCTGCCTCTTCAGTGTCAACAGCTCAAATATAGCTGTGAAGGATATCTTTGACCAAATCATAATGGTCAAGATGGAGGGTTCTAATCCTTGTTAGAAGTCCACTTGGTTAGTGTCTTGCACCTCTCTTCTTCTAAAAGAACTTATTTGCCTATGTGACATAGAAGGAACTTGGCCTTCCTACTAGAGTCTTTGGGAATTAACAGAAAGTTCTAGAAGAGAATATTTCAGAGAAGTGTTGAATCTTCCAGATGCCTGGGAGACAGCCTGCCCATCCTTGAAGTTAGAGTCTAGGAAGACATGCAAAGTGCTGTGCTGGCTTGTGCTCCTTTGCCTGGGGTTTTCTCTCTCCAAATGACTGTTTTACTGATCAGTTTATAATCTTCTAGCATGACATATATTTTTTAAAGTGCCAACAAATGCTGTTGATTCTCTACATGAACATTTCTCTTATGTACCCCAGGAAAGAAAATATTATACTCAAATGAGTTCCACTTCTTGTCCTATACACCAGCCCTTGAAATGGAGCCATAAGCAATGCTTTTTGAAGTTCACTCTCAGATCTGCTCAGCAAGAGTGCAAAGCAAGATGAGAAAGTGTCTCATTACTTATTTTTAGGGAGGATAAGTTCTCGAAAGAAAATTAAAACCATGAAAATATTTGCCTTGAGATATATATTTTCAGATCTGGCAAAAAGAACTGAAGGAGATTATTTTTATTTATGTGGCTTTAACAGGCAATGTACTAAAACTATATCAATTAATATAGCATGTTAATTTTCTTTCTAAAAAATGCTGAAAATAACTATACATTAAGTATATTTTTCTGAAGTCATATTCTACTAAAATTAGCTGCTAACTTCTCAAAGATGAAATGAATTTTGTTCTTTGTTCAATAAAGGATTTGACATTGTCTAATGTAGAACAAGAAAAAATGCACACCTACAAATATGTAAGCATACCAACACACATATATGGATGACACAGATTAGTATTTGATGTGTTCATCAGTGAAAAAGAAAATGTTTTATGATTCCACATGCAATATTTAGCACACACTCAGTATTGTCAAACATTATTCTGATTTTGTTTTCTTTTTAAGAAAAACTGTAGTGTTTTCTCCCAATTCAGCACTGTAAGGACTGAATGAGACTGAATATTTCTTTAATACCATGGGGGACAAAAAAAAATTCTTGGGCACAGTGGAGTTGAATGTCCTTTTCAAACTGAATTTTTAAACTCTCTGTTTTAGATTTCTTTCTCTAATATTTGCACAAAGGGAAGAAATTTGGTTATGTCCAGAAAAACATATTCTTGAGTTTATTCCTGGGGGAAGTAGTTTATGGAAAGGATGAATGGGTTCAATTTCCAGTGTCCTCCCAGCCCTAGCAGCCATCACATTGCTCTGTGGTCACACCGTAAGCAGCTTAGCCCACCTCTGCTCAGAATCACCTCTCTTATAAAATGTCCCCTCACTCCTGCTAGGCTCCCTTGATTATATCAGCCCAACAGAGCTCTTTTTTTAAAAATATTTCTTTAGTTGTAGATGGACACAATATTTTTATTTATTTTTATGTGGTGCTGAGGATTGAACCCAGTACCTCACAAGTGGGAGGCAAGCACTCTACCACTGAGCCACAACCCCAGTCCCAGAAGAGCTCTTTTATCTGACCTCCACTAACACTTCTTGTCTACCTAACCCCAGAGTGGCTTTTCAGAAGTGTTTACCTGTTTGTAATTACCATGGCACACTTGCCTCATCCAGCAAACAAGGGGTGATGTTGCCTATTTTTATTATGAGATTTTCAGTAGGTTTACCCACTAATTGAAAATATGTATGCAGTCTCTGTGTGCCTCTCAGGAGGAAAAGTACTAGCATTATAAAATAGGAGAGGGAAACAGTGGGGAAGGGAAAATGAATTTTCCATGAACAGATGAGTTCAAGAGATTTCAGGAGCTCATTTTAATTGGTAGCCCTTAGCATCCACTCAAACAATCAAAAATAATATTACTTATAATCACAGCATGTTCTAGATGCAGCTTATATTAGCTAAATAGAAATCTAGGTTAATATTGCAAAATTCTCTTTTCCTCTCTTGGCAAAGTTTTGCTTACAGAAAGCATGGATATTGAGCTGCTAAAGCCATCTATCTTGAATCTTAAGTCTCCTGCAGCAATAGTTAAGCTGAAGTCAGAATGGATAAGTCTTTCCCTAATGACCACTGATATGATTAGCTTCTCCAATGTCCTAAAGTATTTTTGCTTAACTCCAATGGACTCTACTGTGGCCACGTTCATGTGGTCATGCTTTCTTTCTTGCCCACGCCCCCTCCCACTTTGTTTCCCTTCCTTCAGCTTCTGTGCTGTTGGTGTTCTTATATCACTGACCATGTTATTTCAGTCATTTGTATTTTCTGCAGGACTCTGGCTTCAACTCTTTCCCAGGGCGGGGGGCATACACACAATTCTTCAAATTCCTTCTTATTGTTTTGAGAAATGCTCAAAAAGGACATACTGAGCTAAGCTGTGCTTTGCCCTAGAATGTGATGATGAGCAAGACTAGACCTGGTCCTGCCCTCAAGAAACCTGTGGTCCAGTAGGAGCAGCTGACTCATTCACAAGAATAATTACATAACCCCAAATGAGACAATGTCTTGAAAGAAAGGAAATGGGGTTCATGAGAAAGAATAAGAAAACAAAGTAACATAAGTTTTTGGGGAAAGGCACATGATGATATCTCAGGGCTGAGTAGGTTATTCTGAAAAGCAATCTGATTCATCCCATCTCCATCCCAAATGCAATATAATACTTTCAGTGTCTTCCCATTGCTTTTAAGAATATAATCATCAATGCTACTTATTACTAAAGGTCCTCTTGCTTCAATCCCTTCTTCTTTAGTATGCTGGCCTCTTCAGCATCTTTCCACATATTGGATGCTCTGTCTCCTGACACAGGGCATTGCATCTGCTCCTACTTCCCTCTGGAACAATCTGCTGTGATTGGTCAGCTTTTCATTCACCTCTCTTTCTTAAGGAGCCTCTCTCTGACAGCCTTTTAGAGCTTTTCTGCCCCCTCTTCCACCATGCTCCCAAATCAGTCTTCACCACATTGTCCTGGAATATCTTCTTTGTATCACTTTTTTCCACCTAAAATTAGGATTTTTCTTTTGTTTACTTATTCAATCTTATTCTCTCCTTCACTAGAACGAGGGCATGGGGAGGAGGCACTGGGTTTTTTCTTGCTTATCTCTCAATTGTAATGCCTGGAATAGTCTCTGGCAATGAATAAATGAATCAAAAACTGACCAATCACAATAAGACATGTAAGTGACAATGTCTTCATTGATGTTCCAGAGTACTGTATAACTTGATGGTTAGAACTCTTGATTTATTTTAATTCAACAAATATTTATGGAGTGCCTATTATATGCTAGATGTTATTCTAAGCCCTAGAAGTTAGGATCTTTAGCAAGAAAGCTGCAAAAATATTTACAAATATTTTAATATAGAAAAATGTGAATGCCTGTGACCATATGATCATTGACCATATGATTATTGACCATATGGTCCTAAATGAGGAGAATAATCTTGAGAAAGTCATTATGTCTCAGCATCTTAGTTTAATCTCTAAAATGTGTAACACTATATATGAATTAAATTAAATTATACAATTCAATTTCCATTGAATGACATAATAGGAAATATTTGGAAAATGAAAAGCTCTATTCCTTTACTAGGTATTTGTTTACAGTGTGTGTAGAGTGATGTGAGATGAATGATTCTTTCCCACCCCACTGTGAAATCCCTTATTTACCATCCCTGTAATTTATGCCTTAGCTGGCAGCAATGATAAATGCTTGGAGATTTTAAGAGAGCCACACTATGCTTATATACATGGTGTAGAATGCTCACTTGGTAGCATTCCAGATTTCTTATGGTGCCCAAGATAGAATGGGTAAAGAAAGAGATATTAACTGCTAGATTTCCACCAGAACACCCACATTAGGGGTTGTCTCCTCTCTCCTTAGTCTCCTTCAAAATCCAAACCTTGAAGTCCTCCCTTTCACTAGCTTGAGAGTGAACTTATTTGAAGATGGTCTTTATAGAGATAATGAAAGTAAAAGGAGGTCATTTGGTTTGGGCCCAATCCAATGACTTACTTCTTTAATAAAAAGGAGAAATTTGGACAGAGAAAAATATACAGAGGGAAGACAACATGAAGAGACATAAGGAAAGGACAGTCACCTACAAGCCAAGGAGAGAGGCCCGGGATAGGTCCTTCTCTCACAGTTTTCAGAAGGAACAACTTATTGACAAATTGACCTTGGAGTTTTAGCCCCTAGAATTACAAACAAATAAGTTTCTGTTGTTTAAGCCTCCAATGCTGTGTGGTCCTAGAAAACTAATATAGCACATGATAGGACTAGTGAGGGTCCCTACTAGAACAGGGCAGAGGAGGAAGAGGACAAAGCAGAGCTGAAATAGACTTATAGATTCTGAAAAGGCAGACTGGTCCAGTGCAGAGTGCTCTGATTCCAAAATAAGGTGAGTTAGAATTTGAGCCCTTGCCATGATATTTTGAGAAATATAACTTCAGATATGATATCCAATCTCTCCAAGTCTCATTTTTTCAAACAGGAATAATACCTACTGTGTGGGTTTGTTTTGATAACTTGTGATTGTATTTGAAAAATGTTCAGTCTAATGCTTAGGATACAAGGGATGCTAAATAAATATTGCTGCTGTTTTGATGGTGCTAGGAGTAATTATTTTTAAACTTTATTATTTGAGAGTTATCAGTATGTACTACAAAGTCTAGAGGTAATAACCCAACATTGGACAATCTTTCAACCATGTCAGTTCCACAAAGAACATTCCTACATGGGAGGTGTATTAGCAAGGAGAAATGCTGCATTTCACATGAATTCACTGCAAATATTTTGTAATATTAGTTCTAAATGTTATTTTCCATCACGATATCCAGAAATAAGATAGCCTCATAGCTATTCTCTTCCATGAACCCAACAAAGTTAATAAGAGAGAGATAAAGAGGAAGAGTGTCACATGTTTTGACATTTGTTTATTGTTTATTTGGGTATTGATTTTTTCCTAAGATAGTTATCGAAGGACAAACGCCATGTTTTAGTCATTTTTCCCTAAATACCTAGCAGTAATAAGATCTCAAAAATATTTGATAGCTGTAGAAATGTAGAACTCCATCTTTGCCTTCTACTAGGCAAAAACATGAACAAAAAGTACTGAATCTCTTGAAGCCCAGTAAAGAAATTTGGGAGTGATTTTCTCAATGGAACCCCTCTGTGAATTCCAACAATCTTATACTAACTACACATAGGGTTCTTTAGGAACACAGTGATAAAGCATGAGTCTTCGGGGAAAATCTACTGTGCTCAACCACAGAGCACATTTGAGTAAAGCCCCATCAATGTAGACACATGGAGGAAGCCACCATATTGGATTCCTCTTGTCTTAACAACCTGGCCTTCCCTTAAGACTGAGGCTTATCTCCACATGACAGAACTCTCACTTTTTGCAGGTTAGGACTTTTAATATTAGTTTTCTTTTGCTCCAAGGAAAGTCTCGGGCATTATTAAAGGGAAATGTCTTGAAACACTTCTGGCAGAATTTTTTTTTTTTGAATTATTTATGTTGGAATGAATTGTTCAAAATCAGAAGTCACAGAGTTGAAAGGGATGCTAAACAAGCACAGCTCTGCTGTTGCCTCCAAACAGACAACTCTGCTGAGCCGTCAAACAGAAGGTGCTAATGTGATAGAAGCTTCCTCTGTCAAACGTTTTGAGGCTTCACAGCCTCTCCCCTGGGAAGCTACTCAGCATCTTACTTCTGCTTTTGCAATCTTGGTCCATTTTCTTTTTCATTGTAAGTACAGATGATGAAAAACTCTCCACCTACCTAATAGTAAGTGGTCTCTCAGATATTATGAGAAGCCGCGTATTCTAGAATCGGCAGTGGATTGAGCTCTCGCTGGCATAGATTAGGGCTGAACCTGGAGTATCCTTTTGTTCTTTTCTTTTTTGACATTTTTTGGGCAATATTTATCTTATTCCTTCTGAGAAGATGAAAAGTACTCCATAATCCCAAAATCCTCCATGGCCCTCCTTGCCTTCTGCCTTAGTCTTTCAAGGTGTACCTGTATTAAATTCTTGCTGGGTTCCTGATGCTGTGTTGAGTCCTAGGAATTGGGCAGAAACCAGGCAGCCATGTTTGCCCCCCTCCTGGAGCCTGTGGTCTAGCTGGCTCTATTCCATCCCTCTATTCCTTTGTTTTACTTGTTCTCCTCTCTACACACTTGACCTTTTCATTAGGGATGTTTTAAGTTTAGAATTGGAGGAGATAGTTCTCACTCACAAAAGAATGGCACATAAAAATTATGGACTGTATAATTCAGCGTAGGCTTAATCCAAAATATCACAAAGGAAGTCTAAATAATCGGGAAAATCAAAACCAATCTGTGAGCAAGAAGGTCAATTCAAAATATGATATAATATGAACCATAAGTCTTTCAGGCTAAAGTTGTCTTCTTCTAAGGTGTAAACATACAACCGAGCACTGAGGTGCACACCTGTAATCCCAGCTACTTGGGAGGCTAAGGCAGAAGGATGGCAAGTTCAAGGCCAGACTCAGCAACTTAGTGAGACCCTTTCTCAAAATAAAAAGTTTAGAAGGGTTGGGAGTGAGGATGTAGCCCAGTGGTGGAGTGCCCCTGGGTTCAGTCTTCAGAACTGCAAATAGAGAAGCATATGCAATAGCTATTAACATCTATAACATGTAATAGTCTACTGGTGAGAAGAATCTCTTTACTTTCCACCTTCTCTCTTTTGTAAGTTACACAAAATGATGAAAATTGGGGGGATCAGGATTATTAACAGGGCAGATGTGGGAACAAAAATGTTCATAAGGGTAATAAATGTAAAAACAGCAGAAGTAACATGTTTTATGATGACATGCTTTCTTCAGTGTGTTGCCATGTAAAGAGGCCAGGTGAACCTGACTTTCAACCTCACAGACATTAGCCCTTGAAATGCAGGGTCTCTGGTGTTCTCCTCCGTATTCCAGGCCCCCAGTACTAAACCAGAAGCCTGGCAGGCATTCAGTTGGTGGGTGTTTTATGCACAATGATCCCTGGCTGTGCTACCTTAGTTCAAGGTGACCTTGGAGAAGTCTCTGCTCTTCTCATGCTCTCATTTTTACCACATTAAGAAATAGTAACTTTGTGTGTCTTAGTATTCTTTTTGAATATTAAAGGGTCAAATGAGAAAGCCCCTAGCACATGGAAGATGCTCGACGAATGTATTTTAATCATATCTAACCCTTCTACCACCCAAATTTAGTAAAAAAGCATCTTAAAATTATTAGTGTTGCATAAATCTTAATTATTTCAAAATCTTATACCAGATATACAGGGAAAATTGATTTTCTAGTCTGTATATGTAGGATTATGCAGGAATTGTCTGATATGACATTTAGCCTAAAATTTTGGATAGTGAGTGGTTTGAAAAACTGAATGTTTGGCCAAAAAAAAAAAATTAGCAGGTTTCTCCCTTAGATCTCTTGGAAATTACATATAATTACATATAATTTGATATTATAAATTTTGGTGCATGAAAAATTACACTTTGAAATAATTTAATTACCTAAGAATGGTGTGATGATATGTACTTTTCATTTTTTCTAATTCCCTTATTCCAAATAGCCTGAAGCCCTTTAACAAACATTTCTGTGATCGACATAAGTAGAGAACTGTTCCTCTTTATACTTCAAAGCAAGGCTGTTGAAAGTGAAGATGATCATTAATTACAATCATTTCTTATTCTGACAGTTAATATGAGTGCTTCATGGAAATGTAACCAAGAGATGACATTCAGTGAAATTTTGTTGTTTTATTTTCAAAATTTGAAACAAATGATTGTTTTATTTTAATTATTATTTTTTAAATGATGTTTTGTAAAGTGTAGTACTTCCTGTCTAAAGATGCTTTTATTTCTATTTTTATAATCAATTGTAATTTTATCCCCTAAAGTCATAGAAGTTTTTTTTCAATACTAAACTGCAATTCATATACATAGATTTCTTACAAAGAAAACTGAAATCAAAATGAGTAAAATACTTTCAACCATAAAAATATACATGTTACATTTAGATACATTTCTCTGCAAAGTAGAGAAGATGAACATTTTCAGCTTTTAAGAAAACTAAGGGATACCGGGTGTATCCATTTTCTATAGCATTGTTGAATTTGTAACAGTAGCATTGTTGAATTTGTAAAATTTTTGTTTTGTTTTGTTTTGGTTTAAAGTGTGACTACAAAATATGGAGATGGATTTTTCCATTTGGATTGTAAACTGGCTTTGTAAATAATTTCAAAAAGGCAATTTATCAAAAGACTGTCACCAGAATCAGAAAAGTTTTTAGGTCATCTCATTAAAGGCTAAGAAGCATTTGCATGTAGAAATCCTGGTATGTTTGCTAAAACTGTCTTTACAATTACAAGTTGTATTTTTATTTTCTTATTTATCTGCAAGAAAAAAAACACCTCAATTTGCACCTACCACTAAGTTAACATCATAAGCAGAACAGCAATATAGTGACATAGAAACAGATTTGAAATTCACTCAAGAAACTGAACTGTTGTATCAGTTGTGTGGGCTTGTGAATTTTCACGCCACCCTTACTTTTTCTTGTTATTTTTCCTGTTTTGGAAATGGGATATCTGCAAGGGACATCCAATCATCAGAATCCTTTCTGTGACACCTTGTCTACATTCTTTGTTGCATTCAATTATGTAGATGCAACACAAAAGCACTCATAGACACCTAGTTCATAGTTTGTAACAGCAAATTTAGGATGCCTTTAGCGAGAGACAGTCTCAGAATAGTAATGTGATGAAGCAACAGATTATACACAAGAATCTAATGTGTATGAGTTGGGACTAGTTTCCAA
>CM053408.1:105967481-106067351 GCA_028644305.1 Xerus rutilus | reverse complement strand
GTCTTAACAAACTCCAAATCTTGTCAATCCTAATCCTACCCCTAGAATCTCTCAAGGTATCTCCACACCTAACCTCACTCCTTTATTTAGGCCATTCTTATTGCTGTCCCAGTTCTCCATTGCCATTCCCTACCCTGCCTTAGAAGGAAATTCTTATAAGAACAACTCTACCATGTTACATCCTTTTACAATATCCTTTCATAATTCTACAGCATTTGAGAAAATCTTTAGTTTCCTTCCAAGTAAACAAAATTCCACATAGGTTTTCCTAAGGATGCTCCAAAAGACGTTTTCATGACAAAAATTCTCTGCATGGCTTCCAAAGACCTGTTTTTAATCTCATATGAACCAGTAATCTCTGTTCTTTTCCTACCACTCTATCTAAACAATCTAAACCAGTCCTACTCTACCAGTTGCTACTTATTATGCAGTTACAGCAACCATCACCGTCACCTGCTCCCAAGAAAGAGCACCAAAAATACATGTGATAGTGGTTGAGCATTTTGTGTGTGATTTTAATCCATATAACAGTCTTAATCAGAGAGTTATTCTGATTTATACATTGTACTTAAGAAGAATGGAGCACCAGAGTTTAAGTTTCTTCTCTGTAAGAGCCTTACCATGTACAAGACATGGTTTTCTTACCTAGAAATTGAGGTTAAAGGGCTGGGGATGTGGCTCAGTGGTAGACTACTTCACATGCATGAAGCCATGGGTTTGATCCCCAGCATCATAAAAAAAAAAGAAAGAAAGAAATTGGGGTTAATAATATCCACTGCATAGAACTATAATTCTAATGATTAACTTAATTTATAAGGATACCTAATACAGATGTGAGAGTGTAGCAGGCCACCTCTTAGACTAGGGGTCCAGGTGAGGGGAGATTGTCTAAAACAATCATATTATAGGAGAGAGTTGAAGATAGATTGCTCCAACATCCATTCATTCAACAAACATTCCTTTGGGTCTTTTGTGTGCCAGGTACTAAGATTACAAAGATTTATTTTGAAAAAAGAAATGTCCTCTCCTAAAGATTTCATCACCCAAAAAGTTATATTGGTATATGAATTGATTTGATCAATACTGTTTCTTGTATTCTTATGTGATCAATACTGTTTCTTCTACAAACGTTTATTGAACATTTCTTACTCTAAATCCAGTGCTTTAGTAGGTAAGAAACTCCCCCAAACTTCCAATCTACCAGGTAGAGGTTTTGAATGTCCTTAGATGGTACAAGGCCCTCCTTATCCTGTCCACCTCCGCTTATCTCTTTCTTCTTCCACATTGCTTGCATGTGAATCTTTCCTGAGTTAGTTCATCAGTAATTGCAAGGAAAAGTGTTTCTCTTATTTATTGTTGAATCCCTCACCACTTCCCACCCAGTGCAAAGGAACACAGAATAAAATTTAGCCCAAGGCTGGTACCTGAAAAATGGCTAGTAATAAAACCAGTTATTAAAGATAGAATGCAGACCTGAAGAGGAATAATAGTCATTTCTGCAAGTCTGCCCTGTGGCTATTCTGGGATCTTTGTACTGTCTAGGGTATGAGCTCAGGCAGGCAGATCCTTTTATAGATCTGTTGGCTGATGGGAAATGATGTCAGTTTTATGGACTGGTCTACTTGCCTGTACGGCTTTGGTACCATGAAAGAAAATATCAGGGGACATTCCCTTGGGCATGGCCTAGCATGGAATTAAAACATGTGCCTGGAGTGTGCAGTCACTGTTGCTGGACCATCTCATCTCCACTTGCTTTGGGCTCTAGCAACAGGTGACCCCAAGGAATTTTTTAGAAGAACTGATATTTAAAATTGAAGGAAAATAAAGTATTCATGTGATAATTATAGGAAATGTGAATGCTGTTCAACTTTCTTGTCTTTATCATTTATAATTGATTTTCATTACATGAGGGGGAAGTATCACAACATTTTCAATTTGTAGGACTTCAAAAATTTTCATGTCTCTGATTTAAATAAAAGTTATCTATTATTCTAATGTTTCCTACCCTTCACACAGTGAGACTCCTCTCTGTTTATAATCTAACTATAATCTGACCAGGGAAACTCATAGATGACCAATTATTTATTAGTCATCTCTGCATATTTATGTAACTTAATATTTGCAAATTTTTTAATGCAAGTTGTAAGGCCAAACCCTGGGTTTAATCTTTCTTTCTTCAACTCACATTCTTAACCATAATTTTTAAAAGATAAATGATTCTATTTTTTTCCTTAAAGACACCACATAAAGATTTTTTAAAAGCTACAAGTAACTGCATGCTCTTTGGTGGATTTCAATTTTAAATCATAACAAAGGAAATAGTCAACCAAGCATGAATACGTTTTCGCATAAACACACATTTTTAAGTTCTAAAGATAAAAGGCACATGCAAATGTCACCTTGAATGCTAAATAGAGCTTTTGATGTTGAAGTTCTCCTAAGTTTTTCTCATACAAAAGATTTTACTAGTGCGTTTTCAGTGTAAATTTACTGCTCAGTTAAAAGTTGGTGCAGACTCAGAAGAAAACAAGAAAAGGAGAAGCCAATGAAAGTTCATGCATTCACTTTTGGTATTAATTAACTCAAAGATTAGCTATAAACCAAAACAAGTGTAGCCAGTGTTCCTACCACTGTTTGTTATCATTTAATAACCAAATTGTCAGCTATTCTTTTTAATGTTTACCGATCTTTGCCACTATTCTATGTTTATGACTGTTATCTATTGTCACCTGAAACATTAACATAACTAGCCTGGAAGTTACTGTATTTCAGAGCACATGCCTCCAAAATGTCACTGCTCTGTACTGTCCTCCATCACCAAATCCTCCCTCTACTTCATTATACAACCATCTCTAAACTCCTGAATGCCTCAGAGTTTCACCAATTCCTCCAGCTGCCTTTCTCATCAAAACCTTTCCAATGAGTTTTCTGGGACCTCTATTTCATCATGAGAATGGAACTAAACCAAGCCTACATTCCATGTTCTCCAATATTATAGAACATTCTATTGTCTTTCCTAATACATGGGTTAGTTTATAGAAGGCATATATACTCCTGATGATATTCCAAGAGTTGAACTTCAACTACTTTCTCCTAATCAATACATGGAAAAATTCAAAAACTTAATATTTATCTTTCCAATTTCTTGTTTCTCATTCTCTAACCAATCAACTCACAGACACTTCATTCTTTTTATTTGAGAAGGAGTTTTTGTTGTTGTTGTTTAATTTTTTTTAGTTGTAGATGGACACAAATATCTTTATATTTATTTATTTTTATGTGATGCTTAGGATCGAACCCAATGCCTCCCGCATGCAAGGCAAGCGCTCTACCACTGAGCTACAATCCCAGCCCTAGAAAGGTTTTTGATACACTCATCTATGATCTAGTTTTGAAATTCCACAAATCATTTTCTAATTCTCAAATTCGGTATATCATTTCCCAGTGTCTTACTTGATTCTTTTGTGGCATTTGGCACTGTAAAAATTCCAGAATCTCTAAGCTTTCCTCATATCTCATTTTAAGCCCCTCCGGGTTCTTTCTTATCTTCCTCACCCTGAAATATTGCTTTAATGCATTATGTCTTCCTTGGCCTCACTGTATATGTTTCCTGTAGTACCCAGTCTATGTCCTCATTTGCCATCTAAATGCAGAAGCCTGTTCATCTAACAGCTAACTAGGCAGATACTTGATTTCCTACACTGCCCTCATTGCTAGAAGTCAAAATTTAAACCTATCATCTTCTACACTGAACCTCATATCCATGCTTTCTTCTTATCTGAATTGAATATACCATTTTTTCATATAGTTAGCCAATAGTGCAAATCTGGAATCATCTATGACCATCCTCAATCTCACTGTCAATTAATCACCCAATACTGTTTTTTTTTTGGGGGGGGGAGGTACCAGGGATTGAACTCAGGGGTACTTGACCACTGAACCACATCCCCAGCCCTATTTTTTTGTGTTTTATTTAGAGACAGGGTCTCACTGAGTTGCGTAGCAATCGCTGTTGCTGAGGCTGTCTTTGAACTCGTGGTTCTTCTGTCTCAGCAGCCCAAAGGTGTGTGCCACCATGCCCAGCTCACCAAATACTGTTAATTTTAGCTCTGAAATATTTTGAGAATCTGTTGGTTATTCACTCCATATGCCATTAATATCTCAACTAAAGGTCATTCCTCAGGTTCAGGCTTTTATCAATGTCTGAATGCCTGAGGTGGAATCTAACTTATCTCCTTATCTCTAACCTTATTATTCTCATACATTATCCCCCAAGCAATGCTCCATGAAGATACAAAAGTGACAAAAGATTCCTTCCTTCCTTCCTTCTTTCCTTCTTTTTCTTTCTTTTTTAATTTTTGGTGGTACTGGGGATTGAACTCAGGGCCTTACACATATAGGCAAGTGCTCTATCACTGGGCTACATCACCAGCCTGACTTATTTCTTAGGATGACATTTTATCTTTACGTAGATCCCTGAATCTACCAACTATTTCACAAGGATGTGCCTCTGGAGGTGACGGTATTCTCTACCAAAATTGTCTCGCTATTCCTACATTTAATCAGCTATTCTTCATCTGTCCTCTAGGACACTGCTTAGTTATCATCTCCCTGAGGAATTGTCTCTGACTGTCCCATGTTGAATTAGATGCCACTAGTTCTAGTTGAATTAGATGCCAGTAGTTCTACAATGACCAATTATTGGAACTGTCAGTATTTTTTTTCTCATATCTATTCCTCCAACAGCCTGTGAACTCTTTGAGCAGGGAGGCTGGGATGTATATTGTTTTTCTAAGTGGTCCGAGCATCTTGTAAGGTCACAAAATAAGGTCATCTTGTAAGGAACAAAATATTCATTTAAGAAATTAATTAACAATTGAGTTTTGTACATGAAAAACAAGTATGACGTGATTTTCATGTTCAGAGACTCAAAGTTAATGGAATAAAACATTCTTTAGATCTTTATTTTTAAATATGTAGGATATGAAATTTATGAGATAAATTTCTTGTGTAGTCATTTCCCATGAGCTATTTTCCAATTTTTGTTCATTTTTTAGAAAATAACTTCTTGGATTATCATTTAATTGAGACTTCCTTTCAATAAGGGATTTTATCTAGGCTGCAACTATTCATCCAGATGATTATTCTTAATATTATTTCTTTTATGGGATTTTGACATATTTTTTGCTTCCATCAAAGACTTATAATCAAAGTCTTTGATTGCTTCCATCAAAGACTCTCCATCAATGTAGAGAACACAAACATTGGCTACATATGGTGGGAGGGCAGAACAAGGTTGTAGAAAGAAGGACATGTGAGACTCCCATACCAACCACATAACCAAATTTTTCAATCACTCTGAACCTAATCCCATGTCCCTTTTAAAATGAGAATAATAGTATTATTCCATAGCATTATTGTAAAATGACATGACTTAATGCTTTAAAAATACCTGGCATAGTAATAACAATGGAATTCCCCTTTGCCCATTCAGAGCTGACATTAATGTACTGAATAAAAATCCTGAAGAATTAAATAGATTCTTGAATATTTAATAATTTGTCTATTCTCTAAGTCATAGTAACACATATAATGAAAATAGGCTCCTCAAAAGTGAAATTTTCAGTCATATAAAATAAAAGCAAGAATGATGTAATTTTTTTCTGCTGAAGCAATTAATTTATTTCTGCATTACTTGACTAGTTATAGAAGTTTTCCCTTGACTATATGAAATTACAACTTGGATGAACTTTTCATAATTGGCAAAAAGAAAAAAAAATCACCTCAAAGTAAAAATTATAGAAGAGAAATATTCTACATCTTAATAGAAAAACTAGCACAGGCAGGAAGTTAAAAATGGTACCTTCTGGTGCCAAATGAATGGGAAAGGAAGTGTAAAAGGGGGAGAGATTTTAAAGATAGCAATTCTCATTACAATGATTGATTGTTTAAGCAAGGTTAGTTTTTTGAGGCTTATGGACCTGTTAAGTTTAAGACGGCAAACAACAAAATGTTACCACTAATTAGACATCCAATGAAATGTCACACGGAAAGGTTAACTATTTTAAAGAATGTTATGTATTCTTGTACTAAAAATGTCATTGTTATTAGTTTTGAAGTCGAGCTCCTTGACAAAACAGGAATGAATACATGCTCCAGAGAGGGAATAGAAAATGCTATTATTTGTGCAGAATATAAAAAGATGAAAAAAAATATTATAGCAACCTTTTGTCCTTCATTTGAAACATTCACATTTAATCTTTCCTACATGGACTTAGGTCCAGACTTCTTTGGAAGGCCCTAACCTGAGGCAGATTTGAAAACAAAAACACCAGGTATGCACCTGAAGCCCATTTGGAGTCACTAAGGAGAGTGTGAACAAAACAGGTAAGGGTGCTGGCCCCAGGGGAGGTTGCATTCCAGTGGGGGAAGATTTCAGATAAGGAAATCGTGGTATCAGGTGATATCTAGTAGCAACAAGAGCCGTGAAGAATGACAGCAGTGATTGTCACTCACTGTAGTAATGATGGGTGGAGGTTTCTCTGAAGAGGTGAGTATGTCAAAAGGACCCTCCCTGAAGAGAAGCAGCGAACATGGATACCTTAGCCAAGAGTACTGTGAGGAGGTAAGAACATTTAGTCATGCACCATTCTTGCCTTGCTGAAGGTCCTGGCCATTGCTGTGATGGGTGGGTGAAGGGTGAGGAGAGCCCATGATAGATGGCACCTTATTTCCTTCTCATCAAGGTTGAATAAGATGGTTGATACTAATCAACCATCCCTTAAACTGACCTAGCTGCCTCCTCCCTCCAGTAACAATCCTCAGGAAACTAAAGGAACTCAGACTGAATCTCTCAGCAGCCATCAACCTGGTTACTCTCACTCAGTGTCTATGCAGTCTATGCATATTCTCAAGGCCAATTCAGCCACAGAAGTAGCTGCAAAGTTTACCCATTCTTGAGCACATATCAAGCTCCAGGAGCTTTATGTGTCTTATCTCCTCTGACTCCCACCACAATTCTGTAAGTAAGGATATTATTATTTACTGTGTGTACAGATAAGGAAATTGAGACTTAGGGAGGGTTAAATTATTTGTTCAAAATGATGAGGAGTCCATAATTAAAGCTAATCCCTGCTATTTTGCCTCAAGGGTGTTGACTTCCACAATTAATTAGAACCGATGTGATTGATTAAGAACTAAAACCCAAATCACAAAACTCCAAGGTATACTCATAGAATATGTAAGTGTAGGCATGGTTTTTATTTTTTAGATTGGACTTATAATTATTTATTCATTAATTTTATGCTGGCATGTATTATTCTAGATCTTTTAAAATGTAACCAACCCAACCTCTTTGATGAGAAATTCAGTGATGTTCTATTGGTCTCAGTTCTTCAGAGAACGAGAAGCTGCCAAGTTTTGTTGGCACATGGAGCCTCCGCTACAAATGCTCTTAGAAAGTGGACGTGTGCATGCCAGCCAGTGCACATCCTATAATGCCATATTCTCTTCTCAGGAATGTTGAGCAAATAGTCAAAGCTACCATTTGTGGCAGAGACAATCTATTAGGGCTTAAGAGCTTGGTTCATATCCCTGCTCTGCAGTTCACTACAACTTACTTGCTGCCAATTATGACTTTGTTTTGTTTTTGTTTAATGTTCATTATATTGCTGAATGCTCATTTTGGGCCGGGGACTATTCCCTTCACTTCACATTTAATCCTCCTAATAGTCCCAGGATGGACTGTTAATGCTATTTTATGGAAGAGGAAACTGTGCTCAGAGTAGAAAAAAATGAATTGTTAATGGCCATACAATTAATCATCTGCAGAGCTGGCATTTGAAACCCCAGGTTTCTCTGATTTAACAGCCTGTATTTCCCCCTCTACATGACACTGCAGGACTACAGAGGGACAGCGATGTGACTATGTAAGAGACAGAGCCAGATGTGTCATGAGGACTAAGCTCACAGGTCCTGTACAAGCTCCACAAAGCACTGTTTCCTCAGTTTTGTCAAACAATTTTTATTTGTAGACCAGGCTAGGGATGTATTCTTGGAGAAGCTAGGGAGAGTATGGACATCAGAGAGAGGGATGGGGATGTTGATTACAATAGTCTGAAATAAGGAGCAGGTTAGCACAATGAATCAAGTTGATCATAGGATGCCTTGGCCAGTTGCTTCACCTGAGAATCAGTTTTATCCAACTTCTGTAAAATGAGAATCATTATACCCATCTTATTAGGTGACTATGATTAAGGTCATAAAATTCAGTACAGGACCAGGCTCCATCTTGTCCTGTACAGGGTCCCCATGGCTCATAAGCCAGGCCTGCACATAATTACCATCATTGTCAGCTGCAGAGGCTCTACAAGGGGGCTTCTGGCCAACCTGTAGGATCTAGAGGAACATTTCCACATCCATGCTGAGATGATTTCTATCCAGGCCGTGTCTTGAGAAGAACTGAAGAGACACCTTGAATGTGACTATAGCTGCATTTCCATAGACGGAGCACTTATCAGTCACTTAGAAGGAACCCTATCTATTCTCCTCTCGGTGATGAGTGGGCAATCAGAGGTGACTGCACACCCTTCAACGAGTGAGGTTTCCCATCTGAACAAGGCATTTGGAAAATCCATGTTAGTGGGTGACAAAAAACTAAAATGCATTGATTTGTTTTCTTTTTGTCAGCTAAGAAGGTTTCTTCTCAAATGCAGATCTGCAGAGGACCTTTGCTGTCATAGTGCTTGGCACACCTCGTGGCAGATACAAAGAAGGTTTGCAGGTTTGCCTGGCTGCTTCTCCCAGGCTTGACATGGTTCCTGGAAAACCAGGCACTTGTCTGAGCCTCAGGCTATACATCATTTGTCTGATAGCCCTTACTTCTAAAATAAATCTTTGTTGCGGGAGCCAGAATCATAGGCCCTACTTGGGCCTATTCACTTACTCATATGTAAAAACCTCATCTACTGGGGAATTCAAATCTCTGTTTTCAAAACTCTTGTTGGCCAACTACCCACTTCGCTGCTAAAACTATTTATAGCCTCTCTCAGGTACAGTGAGACTCCCATGAATCAGCTCAATAAGTCATAATGGCTTCCTCAAAGATTTCAGCCCAAATAAAGATGAATCTTGGAAGAGGATCTTTAGTCTGAGAACTGCATTGCAGTTCACTAGAGCAGGGCGTTTTGAATACTTTGTGCCTATGAACCTCAGAAGATTGTGACCCATCAAAGTCCCTTTAGCTCTAATGCTTCACTCTCCAGAATGTGGACCACAAACCGGCAGCTTGGGCATCACTTGGGAACTGTTCAGAACTGTTGGAAAAGCAGAATAGCAGGCCTTGCCCAGACCTCAGGATTTAGGCCAGCCATCTAAACAGACCTCCAGGTGAGCCATCAACAGTCAGGTTTCACAAGTACTGCCTTGGAGATGACTCAACCTCATTCTCTAGGAAGGGAAACTGGCCCTTAATTGGCTTTCTAGAATGCTCCAGAGCAGGGCCCAGTTTAGATTCCAGAACTCAAATTCAGCGTTGGAGCCTTTAGCATGATCTTAAACCCCTATGAGCTTTTGTTTCGCATCAGTAAAATGGGGATGTTTACAACTGTCCTACACCTCCTGGCTATAAAATGAGATATTATCTTTGACACTGCTTTATTAGCATCAAAGCCAAACGTGCATGTTGTTAAAGCAAACCAACTAAATTGAATCTTAAAAGATGCATGTGTGTGTGTGTGTGTGTGTGTGTACATGTGTGTGCAGGTATACACATGCGCATGCAGGGGAGTTTCTAGGTACAGAACTGGGCCATGTATGACAAATTTTGCCCTACTTAATTTAGAATGTAACCTAATTCTCAGACTACTTGCCAAAAAAAGAATCCTTTCTCCTCTAAATCTCAGAAGGGCTCTTAAAATGGATGAGCCCCCAGGGACTGCCCGACATGCTTCCTCGGCCACAGAGTCCAAGCAACTGGCAATCACTGGGTTTTCTTTTTCTCGGTGTTAGATCTAGGGCACAAGCTCAGGTGGGCAGATGACAGATAGAGGTATGTAGGCTTTTTAATTTTTTAAAAAATTTCCTGGCAGACATTCATATCAAGTGTAGGCTGTGGGGCAAAAGAGAATAAGATAGGAAAACCAAGGGAATGAGAGGGGAGGAAGGGCCAAGGTGGCCAGCAGGGCCATGCTGAGAGTAGCCATCAGTTTCCTGAATAAACACTGACTGACAAAGGTCTATGTGGCAGACACTGCTCTTGCTAGTTTGGGTTCAGTCTTGAATAAGAGCAGCAAGGATGCTGACCTTGGATGGCTTGCATCCTGGTGGTCATGGTGGAGAAAGGGATGTGAGAAAGCAAATGAATGACCAAACAAGTTGGGGGAGCAAAGAGTGCCTTTAGAAACACAGTTAAGGCAGGGTTCTTCTTATGGCTGGATGGTCAGCACGGCTCCTCAGAGGTGAAAACTCAACCGAGATCTTAAGGACAAGATGTCATGCGCAGACATGGGGCAGAGCTTCCCAGGCAACGTGCATGTTCCAACGTTAGAATGAGCTGGGGTGTTCAGAAAAGAGAGAGGGTAGGAGATGAGGTAGGCAAGGTGCCTACATTACATTATGCAGGACCTGTGGGTATGGTGAGTAGTGTGCATTTCCATCTGAGTGCAGTAGAAAGTCACTGCCAGCCCAACTAGTGATCTACTTAGGTGCAGGAATTAGAATCTCAGAATCTCAAAGTCTCCTCACAGCACAGGTCCTTGGACAGAAAGCAGGAGGGCAGTAGTGACATTTCTCACTCTTTTTCTACCCTCACCTTTTCCTTCCTTCAGATGTTGATTAAATACTTACTATATGTCAAGGACCATGTCTCAATGTGCAGTGAACCAAGCTTCTAGGAAGTTAAATTTATCCGTGTGAACTAGCAGCAGATGTACAATCAAAAGCAATCAATGGTCCCCCATTGCCAATAGCAGTAGTTCTCAAACTGTGATTTGTGGCTCCGAAGAACTTGTTATATGTAAAAATAGTAGGATTCCATGCAGATGAATGGAATAAGGATTTTGGGGTGAGCCTGCCTATGTGTATTTTTACCATGCTTTGTAAGTGATGGTGAAAGACAGGAAAAAAACCTCCTCTCCGAGCCTCTCTTTGGGGTACCTGTCACCTCTTCTTTGCTTCTTTAAGCTGCCCTTAGTTTCCAGGGACAGGTCATAGTCCACCTCTGTTATCGGGCCTCTCTAACTTATGCTACTCCATGGGCTATTCCTAGCCCGTCACCCGTCCCTAGCTGGAGTAAGCTCTTTGAGGACTTGGGCATCCTCCCAGTACCTAGCCTGTGCTATATGCAACCGTTTGCTCTATATACATATGGTTATCGCTGTTGATAAAAATAACCTCAAAAGGCAAGAATGTTTTTTAGCCTTATTCTGGTTCCTTCCAAAGTAGGGAGACAGAAAACACAAAAACAATAATAATCAAATAGTTCCATTGGCAATAGCAAATATGTACTGTACACTTACCAAAAGCAGGGACTAACTATAGGCTACATGCAATAACCTAGGCTGTTCTATTCAAATGCCTATATAATAATGACTCCCTGGTGGGACATTCTTTGAGCAAATTTGGATAACAGTTCCAACTCTAGCACTGATCCTCTTAGATGTCTCTGAGCCTCAGATTACATATGTGGAAAAATGGAATGATCAACTCTTGAGTTTTGTCTTTTCCAGAATTGTTGGGAAAAAATGAAGGAGAAAATTAACTCCTATTTCTGAGACAACACTGGAATCCAAAAGCTTTCCTCTTCCAGATTGGACCACAATTATTGGCAATATTGACAAGTTACTGGTTAAATCAGAACTTATCTGAAAAATGGGTCATAAGTGAAAGAAACTGATTCAATGTCATAGTGGAAAGGCAAAAAGCTCAAGAAAGCAAAATTCAATAAGAATTGACCAAGATTCCACATTTCTAATAGGATCTGATAATAACTTTCATTTTTTAATTAATTAAGCCAATGTTGGCCTGAGTCGAATAACAGGCTTGATTTGACAGGGCCTGAGGTTCAGGAGCTTAGCAAATAACCTCTGCTCCTTTCCTCTAGGCCAGCCTATGGTGGGCTGTCATCCTTGAGAGTGGGGCTGGATCATCCCACCTGGCTGGAGGGAGCTTCTCCATTGCACTCTGTCACAGTGTGGAGCTGTCCTCAGGAGACACCATGTTCTTGGGGAAATACCTTTCTGCCTAGCCCAGCTGTGCTTTAGCAAACAGTTCAGGGTGTGCTTTGAGAGGGAATCCTAGAGGACTGAGCCCATATTGAGTGGAAGCAGGAACATTTGTGTCTCTTTCCCTCCAATATCTGCATCACTGCTGTTCATAGTTCTGTTACTAGATAGGCGTCCCTTTGTTTTCTCCTGAGATTTAAAATAATAAGAATGGTAGTATCCTCAAGAATGTCAATAAAGTGTAAATACTATTGCATCTATTGACCCATTGGGTTTGTTTTCTGACAGGAAGGAAATGATGGGCTTTTTACGTACATTCCTGGCTACATATAGTGCCTTTAACTGCATCATCTCATTGAATCCTCACAACACCTCTGTGTGGCTAGAAGGGAAGCCCAGAACCAGGGAGTAACTGCACAGGTCGCACAGCTAGATGGCGGGGTATGTAGAGTACATGTGTTTGTATGAGTGTGGCCATTTTTTTCCATTAGTGGCTCTCTTGAATAAATAATAATTTGGCAACTCTGAGCACTTGGAAGAGGGAGAAATTGAGAAAAAAAATTTTCACTATGAAAAAATCCTTTATAGATACCAAAACACAGTCACAGTGTTTTATGTATCGCCTTGAATGTCCTAAAGGCAAAGTATTATGGGAGAACTGATTTTAAAAAACAGTACCAATACCCTAAAAATATACACTAATATCCCTATAAATATATATCAGTATCCCTGTAAACATATACTAATATTCTTATAAATAAGTATCAACATTCATATAGATTTATACCAATATTCCTATAAGTCTATACTCTCACAGGCTCTTTGTGGCAGAGAAGACCATGGGGTAATCCATCTAGACTTTCCACCCACAAGGTCTATTAATTGGATGAGTCCAATACCCTAAAAATATATACCACTATCCCTATAAATATATACCAGTATCCCTGTAAATATACACTACTATTTCTATAAATATGTATCAACATCCCTATAGATTTATACCAATATTCCTATAAGTCTATACACTCACAGGCTCTTTATGGCAGAGAAGACCATGGGGTTATCCCTCTACACTTTCTGCCCACAGGTCTATTAATTGGATGAGGCAAGGATTTATCTGCCACTCAAGGAAACCTGGCTCTTCTCCTGTAGGGGCAGGAAGGTAAACATCTTCAGCATTAGCCAGCCTAACTTCATAATCTTAGCTCTGAAGTCTTTTTAACTTTTTGCCTTTCCTCCTGCCTTTGAGTCGGGATGTTGAACAGAAAGTGAAAAACTTGCCAAGAGGTTCATGTGATTCCTTTGCTCTGGATATTTCATTCTGTTCATTTTGTCCTGGTCAGAATGAATAAGACTAAATTCCTTTTAATCCCCAATGCTGTTCTCTGATATTGGAAAACATTCCACTCACAGTTATGCTGCAATCAAAATCCTCGAGCCACCAAGGACAGATCTAACTAGATTTTTTTGGTGGCAATTTAACTCCAAGTTGCTGCAATCAATACTCTGTATAAGAGAATGTGATGCCATTAGAGGCTTTCCCCCTTTGCAGGTTCAGACATGGCCTTTGCAAGCAGTGGAGAGGCATGTGATGTGGGAGCCAATGAGATCATTGCCCCTGAATCAAATTCTGAAGTTATTAATGCAATCACAGCTTTTTGCTCCAGGACTCTTACAAAACCAACTTGACTTTATCCAAACCAATTTGAGGCTGGGTTGGTCAAGGAAAGAAGTAACATTAAGTGAAGGGTGTACAACTTTACTACTGCCCCTGTTTTGTTGCTTTTGATTAACTTTTTTCCATTCTCATTTCAAAATACACACACTTTTTTAATAAAACACAATTTTAAAGTAAGGTGAGTATCTATTTGTATCCTTCTTCCCAAAACGATAAACTAAAACCATAACCCCCAGTATGGTTATATTTGAAGATGGGTCTCTAAGGACGTAATCAAGGAAAATGAGGTCATGTGGTTGGAGCCCTGATCCGATATGTTAGTGTATTTAAGAAACCCAGAGAATTCAGCTCTTCTCTCTCTCCCCACTCTCTCTCCTTCTACATGTACATAAGAGAAGTCATGTGAGGACATACATGGTGAGAAGGTGGCCGTCTGTAAGCCAGGAAGAGAGTCCTCACCAGAAGCTGACTGACCACATTGGCACCCTGACCTCCAACTTCCAGCCTTCAGACTGTGAGAAATAAACTTCTTATCATTAAGCCACATCATCTGTGCTATTTCATAGCAGCCTGAGTAGACTAATATGCTGTTGATCTGGGAAATGCTAAATATTTGGAGCAATTTGGTGAAAGTTTTAGGCGAATTATTCCAAAATCCTTGCAAATATGAACAGTTAGCAATAAATTAATATTAAGAAGAAAATTCTTGGTCACTTAAAATGATTCAATACACAATCTAATTTAAAAGAGAATTATTAATGAGAACCAGCAGCTCTGGCCCCGTAGTTTGTTAATAAAATACTAAATGTGATTTCCCAATACCTCTTACCACTTCTTTTTAAAAATTTTTTTTTGTATTTGTAGGTAGACAGAATGCCTTTATTTGTTTATTTTTATGTGGTGCTAAGTGTCTCACACATGCAAGGCAAGTGCTCTACCACTGAGACCACTGAGCTAAAGCCCCAGCCTCTCCTTTTTTTTTGGTACTGGAGATTGAACTCAGGGGTACTTGACCACTGAGCCACATCCTCAGCCCTATTTTGTGTTTAATGTAGAGACAGGGTCTCACTGAGTTCCTTAGTGCCTCGCTGTTGCTGAGGCTGGCTTTGAACTCACGATTCTCCTGTCTCAGCCTCCCTAAGTGCTGGGATTACAGGCTTGTGCACCTCCTCTTACCCCTTCTACACTCATACTCACAGACCTTCTTTGATTGGGCATTCCCTACTTCTCTTTCCAGGTAGCAAACTTTCAATAAAAGTAAGACCAGACTGACAATATACTATCCATTTGAATGGTGGGCCTGTATCATTCTGTTTTTCTGAATTCATAAATTTATTTTTCTACTGGAAAAAAGCAAGAAAATGGAGGAGAAAAATCTGGATTTACTTAAGTAATTGAAGATAGCACAGTAGAATTTGAAACAAATCAGTTAAAAAGCGTGTTTCTCTGCAAGACCCAGGTAACTTTCCTTTTATTCTTTTTTATTTTAAGTAATAAATTAAATTACTTGAAGAGCATATTTGGCCCTTCTCCAGAAAAAATAACAAGAATATACATTGCTTATTTTTATAGCCCCTGTAGGTAACTGGTATGGTACTTAGTACAGAATGGGCACTCAATAAAACAAATAGACATTTATAAATAACACATTAATAAATCATTGATAAAATAATGATATGACTGCACTATAAACACATTCCTTAATGAGAAAAAGGAAATATGTAACTTCTCCTTTTATTATTTATCTATGATAAACTTTAGAGTAAAGGAGATTGACATTGTAAGATTGTAATATTAAAAATCTTAGCCATAATCTATTTCAAGGCATTTTTTTTTCTCAAAATAAAGGTGATGCCAAAAAACAAAAGAGAGACAAAAAAGAAAATACAGAAAAAGAAGAACAACCAAATGAAGAAAGGAAGTAATAGAGAAAAGAAAAAAATGCATATGGCTGGGAAATTTCATGGATTCAAATATTTGAAGAGCAAAGAGCACTTAACTTCATTCAGACTTAGAATTACACATTTATTTCTTTTCAGCCCATGAAGTGTAGGCCACCTTTTCTTCTTGCGTCATCCACCCTGAAGACTCCTGTATCTTCCTGGAAGAAACTCTTAAGTCTTGCTTATACTTCACGAATGGCCCTTTCACCCTGTCCTAGTATCTGTCTGTCTGACTCCAGAATGACCAGCTTGGGACCTGAGCATCACTGATGCCCAAGCACACTATATACTGAATATCTAGGAAATACATTGCAATTTACCAAATGAACGGCTAGTGTTAATGAGCTTCTTTTCTGCACTCCACGGACATTTTCTCATTCTAACCTCACTAATGTTTCCCAGATTCAGTCTTCTCTAGGAGGAGTGATCAAAGGAGAATCATTATCAGTCATCCTAAGCAGCCAGCCCAGACTCTGTTTCTTCTAGAAATGTGATTCAGCCTAACTCCTCTGGGAGCGAGCCTTGCGAGTTAGCCAGCAGAACCACACAGAACACTTACCCATGTTTTTTCTCAAGAAATTGGCAGCCTTTCTGTACAGAATTTGAGGAAAACATGATGTGGAAATCATAAATCGACACCTTTTCAAAGCTGTCAGCACATTCCTGTATATGATGTTTGTCTACATACTCTCAGCAAAATTATCTTTAAGAACAAGTATTAGTTCAAATGAACACAGGAGCTTAAGAAAGAAATGATGACAAGAACATAGAAAATTGGATGGACTCAAAGTAATAGATTGAGTCCATGATCCATAAACAAGCACATCTGAGTTGTTCAAAATTGCCTGCTTAGGAATCTGTATACATGACGATTATGTTGTTTTTATAAGGAAGAGTTGGAGACATTCCTTAAAAGTTTGTGTCCTGAGGCCATAACATAGGTGTTATTTTGTGTAAACTGAATGCTAAATTAATGATTATTGGTGGGATGACTGAGATTTTAAAATAAAACCAATAGAAACTTATTTAATGTATATCAAGTACTATTCAGGGTGTAGAGGTAATTGAAATCTCAATTTATTGTTTGCATTAGTTAATAAGACACAGTCATGATAATGCAAAAAAAAAAAATGAATCAAAATATAATCAAATAAAACTAACAAAACCAGAACACAAGTGCTACAAGCATTATGGGATAATCTGTCCACCAAACTGGTCAGGTAGTCACTGACTATGGGATACCTACAGCATCCATACAACTCTGCATGCTGTGTATCCATACACTGTAAGACATTACTCCACCATCCCAGAGCTTCATCTTGCAGGACCCCAGCACAGCCTCAAAATATTTCTCAGTTTTATATTCTTGCCACTCAATTAGCTACAGTTGGCTGGCAAGATGAAATCTATTTGTCATCTCTGACTTACATTATTCCTCATATAATATGGTTTGGATTCCCCAATCCTATGATGTACCATCATCTTAGATTTCTGGAAAGTGGTATGGAGCACCTGATCTATTTCAACCTCTTGCTCATCCTTTTTAGTAGAGGATGGGAAGTTAACTACAACTTTATCCAAAATTCTTAGCAGTCAGTGTTCTGGATTTCAGTTCCATTTGAACTTGGAATGAAAGGGAGAGAGGGCAGGGCAGAGTCAGCATGGTTGTGGGATTATAGCTCCTGGATATGGGAAGTGTCCCAGTGGAGTGGCTTGCTTTCCTAAGTATAGCAGAAGTGAGATGAATCTGATAGCTGGGAGCTGTTCCTAGAATTCCCACCTGCAACCTAGTCCTCTAGCTCTTCCAACTAATTTCTAAACTACCTAATACCCAGGAATACAACCCTTTCTTAAACCTGACAGAATGTTGCTGCTGTTACTAAATAATCTCTATAGGCGTTGAGCTTAAACAGCTGTTTATAAGAAGTCTACCCAGATAGGGAGAATGGTTTTGTTATGGTCCCCCAAAAGCTCATGGATGAGACAATGCAAGAAAGTTTAGAGGTGAAATGATTGAATTATTAGAGCCTTAATAGTACAAAAATCCCCTAATAGGGATTAACTGAGTTGTGACTATAGGTAGGTAGGGTGTGGGTGGAAGAAGTGAGTCCCTGGGGATGTGTCTTTGGGGCATATATTTTGTGGGATTCACTTAGACTTTTTCTCTGCTTCTTGGTGCCATGATTCCAGCTGCTTTCCTCTGCCACATTCTTCTGCCATGTTGCTTTGTCTCACGCGGGGCCCCAAGGAATGGAGTCTACTGTCTGTGGACTGAGACCTCTGAACGATGAGTGCCAGATAAACTTTTCTGCTAATTGTTCTTGTCGAGTCTTTGGTCACAGCAGTGAACAATCTGACTAAAACAGGGTTTCGGTCTGCCTCTTATCTAGAGCTAGATTTCCGTTAGTGAACACTGATATCATATTAAATATTGGATGCCTTCTGTCAACAGCTCTGTAACCAAGTCTAGTTTTGTGCAGTTCCCTCAATCCTTCTGAGCCTCAGGTTCCTCACTTGTAAAACAAGGGGATTAGTCCTGATCAATGCTGGGACCATTTCCATCTCCAGCTCTCTTTATACTGGATACAATGATTTGGTAACGTGTCCTTTTAGGTAGATAGTTATCAGAGACATTACAAAAATCAATTTATTATCTACTCAGCAACTTTTTTGAACAAAGTGATTGTTTTTGAGCAAACATAATTGATCATCTGAGAGAGAGGTGGGTTGAAATGCCTCTGAGATAGTTAATTTACAGCTTAAAGGAACTTTCACAATCCTGACTTCATTTTCAGATCTGGAAACTGAAGACTGGTAAGGAGAAACTATTTCCCTAAACTGTGATTAAGTGTAAGATGATGCTTGATTCTTCTAATTTTGAACACAGGAGCATCCTTCTTTTATTACTGCAATTTTACCAAAGGTGAAAGGGCAGGCTCCAGTATCCTTGGGGTGTTTATTATTTGATTGGAATGAAGGTGGTGAACTGGATTTTACCACTTAATTTGTCAGCAATGCTAATTTCTTATGATTAGCTCCTGTGCCATGCAATATAGTATATTCTTTTTTTCTTTTTTTGGTACTGGAGATTGAACTCAGGGGCACTTGATCACTGAGCCACATCCCCAGTCCTATTTTGTGTTTTATGTAGAGACAGGGTCTCACTGAGTTGCTTAGCGTCTCGCCATTGCTGAGGCTGGATTTGAACTCGCGATTCTCCTGTCTCAGCCTCCCTAAGTGCTGGGATTACAGGCTTGTGCCACCGCACCTGGCTGCAATGTAGTATATTCTTAAGGTTTGTTGAATTTCGAATAGCAAACCTTTCACATCTATGTGTGATCTTCTGAATTTGATTATAAACCTTTTGATTTATTCATAGTGGACTCATGTTATGCAAGCATTTAATAAATATTTACATTATTTAAGTTATACTTAAGAGTAAACTTCCCCTCCAAAAGGAGTCCAAAGCATGCACATTTTCATCAATATTATTATGTAGTTATTGTTTTGTGCTCTTTTTGCCACTTCAGTTAAAATGATATTTAAAAATGTATGCTCAAGGGCTGGGGTTGTAGCTCAGTGGTAGAGCACTTGACTAGCACATGTGAGGCACTAGGTTCAATTCTCAGCACCACATATAAAAAAATGAATAAAATAAAAGTCCATCAACAACTAAAACAAAATATTTAAAAAATGTATGCTCACTGTAGAATAAAATGATAGATTAATATGGGAAGTATATCAAAATAATAAAAAGAAAAGTAGGTTAGAGAAATGTATTATACTTTAAAAATGAATAAATGCAGTTTTTAAATTTGACTTTGACCTTGTTAACAGTGAAGGAAAGAAGTAAAATATAATCACATATGAAAAAATAGTAGCCGCTCTATGTAAATCTACAAAGTTTTAAAGAGGACAGCTGTGGATAGAATTTAGTAGAATGATATAGTGAAAAGAGCACTTATCAGAAACCAAGAATAACATAAATATAATCACTAAGATTTGCATAGAATCTATGATATACCAAGCATTTTCACATGCATTGAAGTTCACCTGAACCTTATAATAATCCTAAGGTACATGTTATATTTTATTAGGAATATTCCAAATTTTAAAGACAAAGGATAAGGAAGGAATGAAGAAGGAAGGGGAAAATCAAAGAAAAAATTAAATGGAAGTAAGAAAGATGGAAAAGAAGAAGGAAGAAAAGAAAACATACTCACTGAGGCTAAATAACTCTCTACAGATAATCCATATAGGAAACAAAAGATCAAGTACTGGATCTTAGATTTTCTTCCTCCCAATTCTACATTTTTCTTCTATACCACAGGGATCTTCTTCTTCTTCTTCTTGTTTTTTTTTTTTTTTTTTTGGTCTGGGGATTGAACTCAGGGGCACTCGACCACTGAGCCATATCCCCAGCCCTATTTTATGTTTTATGTAGAGACAGGGTCTCACTGAGTTGCTTAGCGCCTTGCTGTTCCTGAAGCTGGCTTTGAACTCACAATCCTCCTGTCTCAGCCTCCCAAAATGCTGGCGTTACAGGCATGTGCCACCACGCCTGGCTCCACAGTGATCTTCTTGAATGTGGATGCTTTAGTTCCTGCCATGATGTCCTGTTGATTTCTACTAATGTTAATATTGTTTATCAAAAGGCTGCTGTGAGCAGTGTTTGCTGGTGTCAGGCACATACATTGTTATCAATGCTCTTAACAACTCCATAATATATTAACCCATTTTGCAGATAAGGAAACTGAAGTTCAGTGAGGTTAAGTAAAGAGTCCAAGGCACAGCTTGTAAGTGGTTGGTGAAGAAATTAAACTAAAGACCTCATATCTAGCATATGGTAGAGAGAAAAAAAATATTGGATTCCAGATTTACCTGACTTCAAAGCCCATGTCCTGCTGCTGGCTAGCAGCCTCCTTACAAACCAACCACACAGCCTGGAACAAGCTGTTTATATTCATGCACCTCAGTGTCCCTGACCTTCAGATATGGGATAATGGTCCATGCTTTTGCTGCTATGGAGAGTTATGGAGGCAATCAACTAAGTGATGCATGTGGATATCCTCTGGGGGGCTATTATGGTTATTATAAGTGCACCAATTACACTGAATATTAAGAACATTCATAATTATAATTTAATCCCTAACTAAGGAAATATAGAATTATCTAAAAGTAATAGTTTAATTTGCATATGTTACTGGAGAGATTGCTGGTTCTTTTCATGGTGTTCCTTCTTTGGCCTCGAATCATTTCACAAGTACAGCCTGCAAGGGGAGGTGAATAGAGGGCAGGAGGCTGGGCAGTGCCCTTCTTAAGGAAATACATGTCATGAGTTTCCACTCCATCTTCTGAGAAAAACAAGGAGTTAGATCTTTGAGCCAGGCAATTACATCTGTGTGTGTGTGTGTTTACATTCACACAAATGCTACTAACTGGTCCTCTGGTTTCCTTAGTAAACTGGTCCTCTGTAAGAATTTTGGAAAGTCTTCTAAAGGAAATATTAGAGAGAGGATCTGTGTAAAATTTACTGAGCAGAAGAGATTTACATTGATGGCCCACAGGATATGGTCGGCAGAGATTCTAATGGCCAGTGAACTTCAGTCTTGGAAGAAAATAAATCCAGTGAAGCTTCTACAAACCCTATCATGTGCTCCTTCTTATCTAGGAAACAAGGTAGTTAATGGGGAAATGAATGTTGGCAAGAAAGACTTGCACTAAAGTCAGAGGGTCATTGAAACCCTTAGCATACATTTTAACAACTTAATGCTGTTGAGTAAGCTAGGAAAGTTACAGATTCCCCTGGAGGATAAAATAAGTACAGACATTTTTCCTTGTACTGTATAATAAAAACTGATGAAGAGGAACACAGGAAGAGTGGCTTCCTTTTAGGCAGGGTACAGTAGACATCTCATACACATAGAACAACTTTCAACTAAATCAAGAGGGAAATGAAGACTTGGTTTCCCAAGTGCCACTTATTTTGCGGAGACAAGCAGTAGCTTGTTTTTTCAAAGCTGATCACAAAACTACTTTGAAATAACCCTACTATTTGGGAGACATGCTCAGCACTATAATGATCTAAGATAAATTAGCAAATATCTGTAGCTGATAGGAAGCATAATAGCAGCCCTGTTTTGTGTCTTTGATATCAAACAGTGTCTGGAAGGGGTGCTGATTTTCACCAGCATGAATACCAGCAGTGGAAGAAAATCTCTTATCAGGAGAATTCACTGATGGACACATACAGTCTATAAAAACACTGCCACTGCAAGGTATAATGCTGAGGACGAAGTCTTCACAGCTACAGGATGCCAAGCAAAATTAAAATCTAGCCATCATGGAACATGTTGAAATCAGCAGGTGTACATAAATCTCTAAATTATGACTTTGTCCTGACAGAAAGGCTTCCAGTTACACTACCCTGTTGTAGAGAGTTTACTTGGTCGCATTGTAAAGAGATGGAAGTAGCTATTTTTCTTCTGTACTAATACCATTATCCAAGAGTAGCGTAAGAGAAGATACTCAGAAGGCCAAATGGACGATGTGGTTTGACTTTTGGCCCCTGGCCAGAGAGAGCCAAATAAATGAATGTTTTGAAAATAATTACCTTTAGCAGCATGTGTTTATTGTCTTCTGTTATTACTAGTCTATAAGTCATGCACTCAAACGGCATTTAATTTGATCTAGTTTCAGACAGTGACCTATGTTATTTACATAGGTTACATATTGAAAATGGGTAAAAATTTGATTCCAAAATTATGAAATTATATCTATGAGAAAGAGTATGGGGCTGGGGATATAGCTCAGTTGGCAGAGTGCTTGCCTCACATGCATAAGGCCCTGGGTTCAATCCCCAGAACCACACACACACACTCACACACACACATACACACACACACACAAAGAGTATGTATGACAATTACTGAAAACTAGTATAAACTAATTCCTAAAGAATAACAATCACTAAAATTCTCCCTCCTTCTTTGTTAAATTTCTCCAGGAGGCTGAGGCAGGAGGATCATGAGTTCAAAGCCAACCTCAGCAACTTAGCAAGACCCTGGCTCTAAATAAAATATATAAAAGGGCTGGGGATGTGGCTCAGTGGTTAAGTGCCCTGGGTTCAATCCCCAGTACCAAAAAAAAAAATCTCATTATATTTTCTTTGAAACTTTCCCTAGATCCAGTAAATGAAGTTAGGTATTTTGTCTCTTGTCTTTTAATTTCATCACTTTCGTGACTATTTTATATTTCTCTTTGTATCTCTGTTTTCATCTTGAGATTTTCATTATGGAGACCATATAGTTAATGGAGTTGGTACATGCTTGTCAAAAATAGTCATCTGCATTAAAAAAAAGTCTCTGCAAGGAGACTACGTAGGTCCAAGCCCTGATTACACAGCTGTGCAAGCCTGGGTGCAATTCTTAATATCACCAGTAAAATGAGAAAAATGGGAATACCTCTTCACTGAGTTATTGCAGGAATTAAATAAGATGGGAAATACAAAGTGCCTTGAGAAACACCTGGCTCAGTTAGGTGTTCGCCATCATTATTTTTAATAACAGTGCAATATGGCTTAATGTCAGGCACAGAGCAGACAGACACACTGTGGTTCTATATAAAAACACAGAAGAAATCCCACTACAAATAAACATTTTTAAGTGTTTCCTTTTAGCACATTTCCTTTTTGCACGTTTCGTTGCTAGTTCTTTAGATAGGATGAAGCCAGGAGCTTGGATGATGAAAGTCAGTGTTCAAGAACTAAGTTGGAGCCCTCCTTATAGCAAATCAGTTTCTTCACTAGGCTTCTACTTATTTTCCTAAAACATTTTATAAGGAATCAATTTATAAGAGTAGTTGTAAGCATACGCAGAATTTTAAAAACAATTCAGGCCAGGGGAGACGGAGAGGGGTTGGCAGATTTGTATTAAATGCAGGATGGTTCTGAAATACTTTGACAAAATTAGGCAGAGTCTGGAAGCAACAATCTGCTTCTTCACATATGCTGAAAATTGCATTAGCTGCTGCCTCCTGTGTTCTGACTGTGGACTCATGGCTACGTTATTGCTCTGCTACCTGTGTGTGCAGCATGGCAGTGAGTGTCCAAGGGAAGATTTCACCATAGCACAAGGGGTGGGGACACACACACACACACACACACCTATGCAGGAAAGGTGGCACTTACCAAGAAAGACTCCTCAGCCTGAGAAGGACCCCATTTAGCAGGGGCTACAACCCACTGAAACTGACAGAAATGTATTCATTTCATCAACTGACCTTGAGTACATAACTTACCAAGTGTGGGTGCTATTTTGTGTTCTAGGGGTTCATCAGTGAACCACCCCAAATCAAAACAAATGAACAGATATTAAACATAATGAAATCTACTACAGGTAATGATATACTATGCAGACAAATGAAAAGGAAAGGGGTCATCCTGTCCTAGAAAGAAAGGGAGAGACATGCAGTTTTATGTAGAAGAATTAAGAAGGTCCCTGAGACTTTGGAGACTTAATCATGCTCATGAAGCGCATATATTAAAGAGTTTTTGTACTTTCAAAATACATTTTCCTCCTTAGTGAGGCTTATTTCACAGGCAATGGATGTTCAAAAACATTTGCCTATTAATAATTTTTTAATACTAAGGAATAGTTTCCATTCCTTTTCAACTGCATAATGAGATATGAATTCTTCAAATTAAAAAAAGGCCAGAGAAGAAGCTACATAGAACTGAAGAATTCAGTAAAAATTAAATTTATATTTATTATTTAAATAATAGTAAGGCAAATCACAAAACACACAGTAACAATTTATTTTTATGTTTGTGATTACTCAATAAAAAAAGGGAATGTTTTAAAAAATATGGCTAGGGCAGGGGATATGGTTCAATGGTAGAGTGCTCGCCTAGCACGTGCAAGGCCCCAGGTTCAATACCCACTACCAAAAAATACATCAGTTAATCAAATAAAAAAACGTAAAAAGTTATCTAGCTTTATTAAATCGCCCTCCCTATATATTCTTCCACAGATCAAGCAAAATCTTCTTTGTGTCTAAAGGTCCAAATTCTGAGAGTTTTAAGGAAGCTTCTGGTTTTGAGAAATGAATACACTGATCTCCCATGAAAACTGAAAGAGTCCCAAACTCAGCAAAGGCACCAATTCAACTACTGCTGAAAATGAACAAAGATTGCACACTTGGAACATACATAGAGCACAAAGAAAAGGGGAAATTAATATAGAAGATTTGTGTTCCCACTGGTGTCTTGTAAACAATCCCCTGGGTGCTTGTGCAGGATAAAACTACAAAGGTTCTGAATCTAGTTCCAAGATGTGCATGTGAAAAAACAAGAGAATCTCCAGTGGATTCAGGTCCCAGGAACTCTGGATAAAAACCAGTGGCTCCTGGAATGCATCGAAAATAAGCAAACAAAGAAATCCACTTTGATATAAAGAAATAATGTACACACAATCTGTGAATATCTTCACTCACTTTGATTAGAAATGACTTTATAAGTAGCAACACATATGTAGTTTAACTTATAAACCAGTCCTTTGCAAAAGGTGAGAGATAAACCGAGGCACCCTACCTCAAAGTTTCCATGAGGACACATCATCCTTAAGCCACTCTGATATCACTTGATGCTTACTTCCTCTGCCTTGAGGAGGAATGACTTATCTAGATTTAGGAAGCCTCTGCTCTTCTCCTCTCTGTGCTTGTGGGAGCAAACTGCTGGAGGGTAGAGAATCCTCTGCTGGTCCACCAAGTCTGCCTCCGTGGAGCACTACCATCCTTCCACCTTGTTGGAACCACTTGTGACTGAGGACAAGTCTGTCAAGCTCTACATCCAGCCATCAGCTCCCTTTGGCTCTTACACTGAATTGTAGCCATCATGGACATGGATGCTATCGACAAAAGCCATATACTTTGTCCCTATTTTCCATTCCTCTTTCTTAGTTCTTATTTGTCCAGAACCAGGTGAAGAAACAGGTGATACCATTTATTGGGATCTCTCCAAAAGACCCAGATGCTCAAAACAAGGGCTATTGTTGGATGTGCCTGCAGACATCATTAATATTGGTCATTGATCCAAACAAGTTGCATTGATCTGACCCATTAAATATAAAAACAAAGCTAAAATTTTGTTTATCTTATCATTTTGTTCATATTAAAATAATGAACAAAATATAAAAATGTACACTGTCCAAATTACATGTTGAAACATTAAAAATATGTAAGAAAAATTCATAGTGATTAACATGATTTATAACTTATAACTTCAGCCTTAGAACATTTAAGTCTCTAAATGTCTAAAAATCTCTCAAGCATTGTTAAACTCATTTTTCACCCTTTCAATTTAAACGTATAATAAGGTATAAAACTCTAGTTAGACTATATTGACAGAATAGTATTGGGAAGTCATTTAATTCCTCAACCCTTCACTTTGTAAAATGGATATAAAAATGTGTTTCTCGCTGGGTTTAGTGGCGCATGCCTGTAATCCCACTGGCTCGAGAGGCTAAGACAGGAGGATTGCAAGTTCAAAGCCAGCCTCAGCAAAAGCGAAGCACTAAGCAACACTGAGACCCTGTCTCTAAATAAAATACAAAATAGGACAGGGAATTGGCTCAGTGGTCAAGTGCCCCTGGTTTCAATCCCCAATACAAAAAAAAAAAAAAATCTCTCTTCTTCTGCCAAAATTGTGGCAAAGATGAAATCAGAGGATATGTAGTGACTTACAAATAATATACTATTATGAATTACCATTTATTTTATGAATTATTAGTCCTATTATCCAGTAATTTGATTCTTTTCATTCAGGAAATTAAGTAACTCTGCATTATGTATTTCTTTTTTTGTCTTTAAACGTAAGTGTATATTCAATCCCAATATGTATTTCTTGAGATTCAACAATGATTTATTGATGAAATCCCACATGCTCTATGAAAGGTGTCATATGAGCTATACATAATAACAGGATAAATAAACACCATGAGTGCATGCTACCTGTGCCCAAGATGGTTTTACATAAGACAAGTAATACAACAAAACACTGCAAATAGAATAAAAAGATAATAGGAGAATGGATTTGCTATAGTAAAAATCATAGTGAGAAAGGAGGTTAAAGAAATAAAGTAGCACAAGACTTAATTTCAAAGATAGCCTGAACCCAGATGGATGCAGGAAAATAGGCTGGCAATTTCAGAGGGCAAAATTTCACATGTGGGCAAAATTGGGCAAGGGTGGTAGGAGTATTGTATCAGAGGGCGAGGCAATTCTCTGCCCTTGGTAAGTAGCTCAGGAATCCTTGTTCTGTGTCCTCAAGGTAAACAAAGGAACACGTGGCCTATGGTAAAAACACATGGTAGAATGTGGTTTTCAAGAATTTCTATTAAAACATCTTTGCGGACTGTCTATAACCTACTGTGTTAGCTTCTTATCACTGTGACTGAGATACCAAATCAGAACAACTTAGAGGAGGAAAAGTTTCCTTTGAGCTCATGTTTTCAGAAGTTCAGTCCATGGTCTGCCAGCTCCATTGGTCTGGGCCTGAGTGATGCAGAACATTATGGTGGAAGGCTATGGTGGAGGAAAACTGCTAAGCTCATGGCAGCTGGGTAGCAGAGAGGAGGAAGCTCCAGCGACAAATTATAAACCCCAAAGACACCCCCCCAGTGACCTACTTCCACCAGCCCTTCGCAGGTATCACCCAGTACACTACTAGTCACTTCAAATTATTAACTGATCAAATGAATTAATCCACTGATTATATTTTACAGCTCTCACAATCTAATCATTTCACCTTTGAACATTCCTGCATTAATATAGGAGCTTTTGTGAGATGTTTCATATCCAAATCATTACACAAACTTTTCAACCTTTTTTTTTTTGGTACCAGAAATTGAACCCAGGGGCACTTAAATACTGAGCCTCATCCCCAGCTCTTTTAAAAATTTTTTATTTTCAGACAGGATCTTGCTAAGTTGCTTAGGGCCTTGCTAAGTTGCTGAGGCTGGCCTCAAACTTGCGATCTTTCTGCCTCAACCTACTGAGTTGCTCGGATTACAGGCCAACTTTTCAACCTTTTATACTTAGTATAAAAACTTGAATATGTTCTACCTAATTATCATAAATTTTGTCAAGTTTTTTTTTTTTTGCAAAAAGCGTGATAAGATCATTATGTGATTTTTTTTAATATTGTGCTGGTATTACTTAAAAGTCATTTATTACTAAACTGTCTTTGATGCAAGATTAGGATGCATGGGATACTCATGAATATTAATGAGGTGGTGACAAGTATGCAGTGAAATATGGCATTTTAACTACTAAAGATTTGCTACTTAATGGGCTTTATTAATATGTCAGGGCCCATGAGTGTTATATACTTTTCTATGGAAGTCCTCAGTCATTAGCAAATATAAAGACATAATAAAGACCTGTCACAATTTTACATTAAAGAAGGTAGAGTTTTGGGAAAATGAAATAAATTCAGGATTGCACATCCTCTGAATGGTGGAACAACAATTCAAACCTATTGATGCAAGTGAGAATTAGATTCTGACATGAAGGAAAAGCATACCTTCACCACAGATAAAATATGTAGGTCAAATATTTAATCATTCTGATATCATCATTCTTTAGGGTCATAATTCATATACCCACTACAGCACAAAGCTCCTGCTCTGCCAACTTTCAAAGAAAGTTCAGCAAGATTTTTTTTTCAATAATTAACTGAGTGCTCTGTGCTTTATCTCCTTTCCTAAAGATTTTCCTCAGATACTCAAGGTTAAGTTTCTGTTACAAAAATTATCCTGAGCCATTTATTAAGCTGGTTTGATGCTCACTGCATTTATTTTCCTCAGGCAACAGTGTTTATAGTAAATAAAGAATATTTACTATACTTAAAGTACTTAGTTGCTACGATGGCAATAAATATCTTTGACTTACTTAAAATACCAATTTCTTAGCCTTTGGAAGAAAAGCGGAACTCACATGAAGAAATTCATGATGAAATAGGACAAAGCCAAGTTCAATTTCACGGACCCTAATTTTCACTCAGTTAGTAAGACTTTATTATTATGTTAGAAAATGCTTGAGAGATTATTTTAATTAGGAGGCACACTAAATAAATACTCCTTAGTAGCTGTATGGATTCAAGAGAAAGGGGGAAACCTTTGGTTTACTTTTTTTCAAGACAAGATTTAAATAATTATTTTAACCAAAGAGGAGGTAGAGAGAAGGTGATAAGAATACCGTTAAGTTTACCTGTTAACTTTCTGCCTGGGATTCTTCCTCACTGCCATTCAAGGTGAAGATAGACATCATCCATAGTTAGAAGGCTCAATAAGAAGGAAAGGACAGGAAAGATAAGGAGTTGCTCAATTTCAATCCCATATTTCTGCCTATATGTGAGATTGGCTTCAGCATGTTTGATATACCAGCAGTCCTTCTGTGGCTGACTGTGCAATACACAGGCGAAGCCCAGAATGAAGAACATGGCACCATAAAGAAATCCCACCACTGACACCACAGGTAGTGAAATGAATGGGTTTTCTAAGGAGATAACTTGTAGTATAGCTCCCATGGTATAAAGTCTCAAGCTACTCCTATCCACTGAAAAAAATTTCCCTTATTCTCAGTCTGACCTTAAATTTCTATTGAAAGTTTGGCTGACTATCTGTAAATAATAACTCCAAGATTTAAATTGTTCCCTAAAATAATAAACACACTCAAGCCCTCTAGAGTGTGGCGGTGTGAGGAGTTTTATATTCATGGGAAAATTCATCACTCATCTTAGTCACTGGCAAGAAGAGTTCCTATTATTGTAAATTTTAATATTTGAAAAATATTAGCTAGACAGATCAACCCTGAAATTTACACAGATTTTACAATTATAGTAATTTATAGACTGATTTATAGAATATGTTTATAGAATTTGCTGATTTCACATTTCTGCTTGAATAAATGCCATAAATATTAAGCTATATAATATATTGATTTATTGTAGACTTATAGCAGAGATATATAACAATACTGGGTCTATCTTACTATGTTGAGCATTAAAAATTTAGTCTGAAATTTTGTCTGTGCAGATTTTAATGAGGAACATTTTCAGGTAGAGCTGTATACAATGGCTTTGGTTGTGAAGGAATGCATCTGACTGATGCCTCTGAGTTTCCTGGAACATTCAAATTAACAGAAAGGAGTTAATCTTGACTTCACTCAAGTGATGTTTAGAGGATTCTGCCAGTTCCACCTTCAATGCACCCATGATATTTAGGAATTGATGAAAATTGTGAAGACAGATGTGGAATCTGAGTATTCATTCAGGTGCCTCAGTCTTCTAATTATTTTATCATTAACCACTTTCCCTTGCAATTTGTTTAAATTTGGAATCACATCATCAATTTCCTTCACTGCTGCCAAGTATTCAATATTCCCCTGTTTATTCATAAGAGAATTTTTGTGACCAGGTCATTAATAACTATGCCTTTCCTGACATATAAAGCCACTTATGTATTTAGTTCTATCCAAATGGAATGCAAAGTCCGAGAAAGAACTTGACCCCCAATCTACTATCCTGATTTTCCTAATACAGATGCCTTAATATGCCTTCACTTATCATAGAGACTTAGGAATAAAACAGCATTATAAAGAAGTTCAAGGTAGAAATAAAAATTTCCAAGTCTAGCCTTTAAAGATTTTGATTTCATTTCTGCTATTTGGTTGCTCATACATGAGACCAATTATTTATTGTCTTTGAATAATTTTACTCACCCGTGAAAGTGGACAGAGAAAATACCTATGGGACTTTCTGATATGTAGCAGAACTGAGCCTAATAGGAGTTACAACAGAAAATACTCAGAATCAGCATAAGGAGATTATGTTTTTGGTAACTCTGTTCATAATATTTAGAATTCTTTTTAACAATACTTGTGTAAGGAGAAGGAACACTGAAGTAATAATTTAAAATTTAGAATTATAATACTAGGCACTAGTATTTAGTGACTACTTGACATGTGACAAGTACTAGGTGTATGATTTGTCTCAAAATTATTGTTGGTTTCAGTATCCTTCTATGAAATGAGCATTGCAATGATCATCATAATGATCATCATAATGGTTCAGAGAGTTTTGGTGATTTGCCTGAGACCCACAGACGGCATGTTTCAGAGACAAGATCTGACCTATCTATGTCTATCTTCAAAGCTCTGTTTCTTACACTCACTTTTTCTGCACTTACAGCAAACTCTTTCATTAAGTCACCAAGGGATTCTGAGTAGTTCATTACTTTCATATCAGCTAAAACATAGGAGAGTCTGAAAGGGATTTCATCTTTTCCTACTCAAAATACCTGAGCAGAATATGGGGACACCTCTATAAAGAAAATGTTACTTTTCTCTCCTTACTATCTAGTAATCCAAGTAAAATGCACCAATTAGTAAGACTCAGGAAGTATTTATGTGAATATCCTTAGCTATAATTGTATACATGCCAATTCTCCTAAATACATATAAACCCTAAAATTACTTCCTAAAAACTTGCCTTTTGTAAAAAATCAATAACCTAATGCCTACTTATTGCCAAACTTGAGAGTTGAGAGGGATGTGAAGGTGGATAAAAGGCTGAGTTCTTTTCATAAAGAAGTACATCTTAAACGAACAAAAAACTGGTAGAGCATCTTCAAGCTGTAATGAGAGTTTATTAGTTATGTGAAATTAATTCCTTAATATTGTTTTAAAAGGCATCCACAGTCCAGCTGTAAGACTCAGTTTCCTGGACTCACCTAAGAACATTCACATGAGTTTGCTAACATTTTCTTTAGTGCCCACCTTTAAAAGTGTCACCTGATCAACAGCACTGATAGTGTTTCAATCAATGTGTTGACAGTACAGTGGGCTCAACCCATTAGGAACTTGCATCACAATGGGACAGGTAAATTTGTGTGACCCCTCTATAAATCAGATGAGCATTATGTATGTCGGGGGATAAATAGTTCATTCTGTTGTTCCATTAGTTCTTCTTTTAAGACTTTATTTATAAACATAATTCTACACATCTAAGCAATTTCATGCCCAAAGATTTTATTAGAGAAGTTTTCAAATATTGAGAAAAACAGAAATAACTTACAATAATCAGAATAATAGCTATAGCACACATACTGATATAAAATATAAAATAGATATTACATATTTATGAAGGATCTATAATCCAATACCAAACTATTTATGTTCTATACTGAATTTAAAGTTATATAAAATTTAATAATGCCAACATCACTATTAAGTTTAAAGAAGCATATCCTCATATTGTTAAAGCTGAAAGTCAATTCATAAAATACTATAAGTGGTAATATTGTTTTTGCATTGAAGGACTGTATTTCCTTCATGTTTCTTTCTTTTATATTTATAAACTGTCCTCAGTAACTGTTATTTCTTTTATAACAGAAAAGCATGCCTTTTCCAACACTTTTTATTTCAATAATTTTAAAAACTATGATGTTTTCAAATGTAAAGTCACTTTTATAATTTATGAAAATATGCATATAAAGGGGCTTACCCTCAAATTCTCAATGCAGGGGCAGATTTTTCCTATCCTCACTCCCTGAACATTCAGCAGTGCTTGGAAATATTTTTGGTTGTTGCAAATCCAGGAAAGTAAGCACTGGCATTGCACTGATATAGCAGTCAGGGATGTTGCCAATCATCCTTAATTCAGAGGACAGCACCCACAAAAACTATCTAGCCCCAAATGTCAATAGCATCAATGTTGTAAAGCTCTGCCTAAAAGAAATGTTTAACAATTATATTAATTCAAGACTGTTATGGAAAGAGTTTATTACCAGAACCTCTGAATAAACTCGTCTATCAGTTATCTACCCATCCATCCACTCACTCCCACAAGGCACTAAGAATGCAGAGATAAGTGTTCTGCCTATGTGGTGCTTGAAGTTTAGAAATCAAGAGTTTAATGTAGTTTGAAGTGCCAAGATAAAGTGCATTGGGATAACAAGAAATGAGCACTTCATCCAATGAGGTAGTTCAAGGGAGGTTTTCTGGAACAGATGGCTCCTGAACTGAGCTTAAAAGATAAGAAGGAGTTAATCAAGTGCAGCCCAGTGGGAACTGTGTTCTAGAAGGAGGGACAGAGCACAAGTAAAGGCATGAAGCATGAAACAGCATGGAGCATTTAGGAAGCAATAAGGAATTCAATAGCAGTGAACCAAACATGGGCACAGGAAGGGTGAGAAGAGGCATGGACACACTCAGGTCACGGTATCTTTTTCTGTCTGAAGAAGTCAAGAAATACTGTCCATAGGAAGAAGATGATGAAGTTGAAGGTTGAAGGTTGAAAAGCTCTTCCAGAACTATGAGAAGGAGAGGACATTCTAGAAGAAAGAAGAGCATATTTGAGAGCATGGAAGCTGGAGATGACAGGAGAGGCTGAGGACATTCAGTGCAGCGTTGACTGAACATGAAGTTGGGCAGAGGAAGAAAAGGGAGAAATGACCAGAGATGACTCTGATAGGTAGGTACTGTTCTGACTCTGATCATTTCCATGGTATTTAAAGACAATGAGATTTTATTTTGTGGGTGATGTGGAAGAATCTTAAGTGCGAGCTCAATCCTCATTCTCTTGTGAGAATATGAGGTTAGACTGGAAGAGAAGTAGGGTGTGGGTGGGATTGAGATAAGACTCAGGTATGTTGGTTTATGAATAATTTCAATGAGCTGAGGTCAAACCTTCCTTCTTTCTAGCTCAGAAGAAGTGAATGAACAAAAAGGACGCGAAGGACAACATATCAAGGCTCATTAGTGTTCAGTGTTGCATCTACATCAGGACTAACTGAATTCAGATTGGGATGGAAAGAGGGTATTAAAGAGAGGGTGAATTTTGACCTGAGCTAAGTGGAGAAAGAAGGGTGGCATTTGTGCAGGAAAGGCATTTTGGGGAAAATAATTAATGTGAGCTAGGATCTAGAAACTGGAATCACTATGAGATTGATACATAGAAATGATAAGGTAGGTTTCATCAATTGTCAGAGTGCTCAGGAGCATGATGCTGAATGCTGAAAGTGTCACTTAGATTCAGCTAATGGTCACCTCCATGGGAATCTTTCTTCAGAATCTTCCCACCTTCTAAATAGGACTGGTCAGTCTCACCTTTAATCTCTCTAATCTCCACATAGTTGTGAAGCCAGGACCATCTACCAAAGCAATTTGTATGTTCACTTACATATAAAACTCTCTTAGCCAAAATTATGCTTTTAAGTTTCCAATGACTAGCACAGTGCCTGGTATACAGATCCTACTTGAAAACATATTTTTTTCATGATGATTGAATGAATGGTTATGTTTAAGAAAAAGTATGATAGATTTGAAAAACAAAGGCAGTGATGCTAACACTATAATATCTAATATTTATTGAGCTTTATGTGCCAGCTGCTTTAACCAATATTGTTTAATTAGATTCTCACAATAATGCTATGGGATAGCTACTATTATTCTCCCCATTTTACACATGAGAAAATCGAGGTTCAGGTGTTTGTATACCTTGCCCAAGATCATACAGCCAGTAAACTGATTCCAATGTGTCCCTTCAAATAGTATGACCTTACCCGGTACTCATATGTCTTTTGTTCTCAAGAAAGTTCAGACTTGAGGCAATTTATGTTTTAAAGATGTCTACAGATTCACTGTATTTGTATTATACTCAAAATACTAAATGCAAAAATGGAACAGTTTGAAGATAAGTTTAATTTGAAAAGCTGAAATTTGTCTTTAGCAAATACCCTGGATAAGAGTTTATAAATTCAGTGAAAAAAAACTATAATGTCAGCTTGCCACAGAGTCCATGAAATCTAAAATGAAAATCAATAGGACAGGATAATCAAAACCGCCTGCCTTCAATATTGATTCATCTGAAAAAATCATGCAATTGCTTAATTTCTATAACAATCCTTTAAATTGGTCTAAAAATGAGGAATTAAGGGAAGGGAAGATATTTTGTTGGACAAGTAAGCAAATGCTCATTAAAATATTTGCTAATTTAGCAGATAATTCCATTAATCTAAAAAGGGAAACTAGACCCCCATCTATTCAATGAGACCCAAGGCTCAGAAAATCTAAATAAGTTTCCAAAAAGCAACAGCTCACCAACCTGAGATTCCCTTCCCCACTTCCCAATAGGTTCTTTTATTGTCAATTCTAGAACAAGGGTTGGCCAATTTCAACAGGGGCCAAATCTAGCCTGTTGCTTGTTCATCTGTTAGCTCGGTATTGTTTGGTATTTAAAACAATGGTAAAGAAACAAACAATTCAAGCAAAATAATATTTTTGGCATGTGAAAATTGAAACGGAAATCTGAGCACACACAAGTAGACCTTGAGTGGAACAGGGCCACACCCATTTGTTGATGTATTGTCTGTGGCTGCTTTTGTGTGTGAGAGTTGAATAGTGGTGACAGATTGCATGATCCATAAAGCCTAAAATATTTAATAAAGGGAAAGCTCATGACCATTTCTCTGGAATAAAGTTCACAGGTACCAAAATATTCAGTGAAGAATTTTTTGCAGACATTATAGACTTGGCTTTTCAGATTTATCGCCTCACTCAATGGCTCTCAAAGTGTGGGCCCTGGCCCCACAGCATTGGCCTACAGAGTCATTAGAAATGCAAATTCTTAAGCCCCCACTAAAGATCTAATGGATGAGAAAGTGAGGATGGGGCCCAGCAGTCTGTGTCCTAGCAGGTCATCTGGTTGATGCATTCTAAATTTTGAGAATCATCAACTCAAGAAATCAGAACATGACACCTGTCATCCCAGCATAATTACAAGAGAGCTGTCTGAGGGTTGCTATTTGTAGGTGAGGCCCAGAGCTAGATATTTCCCTATGTTTCTGTATTCCCTAGAGCAATCTTGAAATGTTGGGAGTATTAGCCCCATTTTACAGAAAGAGCACTGAGTAACTTGTTTGAATTACTAAAGTAGGGTTTAAACCCAGGCATGTCTCCCAAGTAGCCTACACTCCTCCTTCCTCACCATACGTCCAGTATGCTGACCCTTCATCACTAAGCCCAAGAAGGAGAAAGCATCCCATGGCATCTAGATGTTCTAGTTTATTAACAAGTTCTCCATGATCTCTTGTTGAATATAAACAATGCCACAGAATGTCACCTTCAGACAGCAGAACACTTTGTGTTCATGACTGATCAAGAGAAAAACAATACTACCCTGTAGCATGTCTGAACAGAGGTTAAAAACATGAATTTTAATCCACAAAAAATGAAAATCCCTTTATCTTAGCTACAGCAAGTAACTTGCTTCTTTATTAATTACATCTTCAGCTTCTGTCTCATCTTCACTGCTTGTAGATAAGAGTAAGATAACCAAACGAGTAATGGATCCAGATTATTCAACTGAATGACTGCTGTCTGGAGGGCATTGGGAAGTAGGAGCTCCTCCTTCCTCCCTTTGTGCCCCTCTTCCCCAGTGGAAAGTGTTCTCAAATTAACCAAAAGTGAAAAATAAGCATTCCAAGCCAAATTGGTACCAAACACATTGACAGGTCCAGGGCAGATCTTTGGTATTTTAAATGAATTATTAAACTTTTTAGTGCCAACTTGATTACAAAAAATGATTTTAGAAAAATGATTTTCCTTTTAAAACATAGATCAAATTTCTATTTTTAGCTTCTAAGTTCTACCTGCCAGTTTTTGATCTCGCAACTCTTGAGATCTGGAATGTCACCATCTTCATTGGCCTTCCTAGAAATCTTCCTCCTGGTGGGGATGGCTCTCCTTTTAGTTCCCTAAGACCTTTGCTCCCCATACGCAGCTGCTTTTCTACCTTAGATTAGCTCTTTGGTCTCCAACCAATTTGAAAACTTCTTAAGGACAAGAAAGGACTCTAATTATTTCTATTCTCCTCCATACAGTAGGTGCTTCATACATATTTGTTGAATTTCAGCTACAAATCTAAAATTTTCTTTCAGTTACAGAATCAAATGGGTTACTTTCCCAGCCAAAACAAGGCCTATCTCAGCTGGGCTTCTGCACCTCAGGGCTGGTTGTTTCAACTGAAATTATTTCCCAGGGGTTTTCTAATGAACCACAGCTTCATATGCTTTCAGTATATGGGTATCTTTACCTTGTAGAGGAATTATCATGTGAAATCTCACTATCAGAAAAATAAGTCATACAAATCTTAATGAACTAAACAACAATTTCTAGGCTACCATGGACACTTGAAAGTGACGCTGGAGGTCTGTGATTGCATTGTTACTGTATGGAAGCAAAGGACATTCATTCTATAATTTGCTTTTAGTATCTTTTATATACCAAGCACTGTGCAAAACAGCAAGGATGATTACAATCAAGGAGAAGGAATAAAACTATGTCAACTCCTCTCACACTTTTTTGTTGTTGTTCCAGGAACCCCATATGGTGTACCACATCCCTGTGCTTATACGTGGTGTTACCTCACCCAGTGCCTTATATATAGTACTTGCATAAGCACCTTTCTTGCATATTAATTTCATAAACTCCTCTTCATCAATAAAAACCCAGCTTAGAGGTCACCTCTACCATAAATTCACCTCTGATCATTTCTATCACTTCCACTTAGTCTTAGTCACTTTACATTCTTCTTGTAGTTTCCTGTATTCATATATTTAACACAATACATTACATTTTGTTTCTTTGCATCCCTATATTTTTTATACAATTGAGAGTTTCTTAGGGCACTGTCTTTCATTTATCTTAGTATCTTGGGACCTTGCAAGGTAGATATTGTAGACAATCAAGAAATATTTATTACATGCTAGCCATTGCTGGATAACATGTGGCAGAATAGTGGTAACTACTGAAGCTCATGGAGGTATATATGGCAGCTTATTTCATTGTTCTCTATACTTTGTTTTATGTGTAAAATTTTTCAAAATAAAGATTCAAAATAAACAAAAACCTTGCAAGATATCAGATAAATACATCAGAATTTTAAGTCCTTCTCACAAATGGAGCTACTATATCTAGAACTACAAACTCTATGTGCTCCACATTTCTTTCTTTCCTCATAAGAAAGATATTTAAAGCCAAACAACATTGCCCTGAAATAAAATACAATTATGCTGTTTAGAACAGCTGCAGGCCACGGATATCATATTAAGTAAGAATTTAGGATAAACTAGAAATTGACAATTCACTCTAAGCATGTTATTGCCAAGGAAGCATAGCTAGTACTGAGGCTTCCACCCTCTCCTCTCATCTTTACCTACTCCTCTGTTGACCTACCTAAAACTCCCATTTGTTTTCTCAGAGTTAAAGACTTGGAATCGATGGCTCATCTCCAATTAGGGAATAATTGTATTCTTCCAGTGTTGAAACCAAAGTGATCTCTCCAGCCACATCTCCCATTTAAAAATCTGAGACCCATGTGATACAAGCCACACCTGGTTCAATTCTCTTATCTATGCAAACCACCCACCATCAGGGCTTGGAGACATAGCTCAAGCTCTTTGCTCAGTTTGGAATCCTCCAATTTGAGAAAGTCTCCCCCCATTTCTAGGTCCTCCATGACTGTTCTTTCTCCATGAAGCTTTCCCCAGTCTCTTCTGCAGAATGCACCACTCCACCTAGTCTCTACGGGTCATAGCTAACTTCTGTGCCTGGCATTTATTTTCTTTCTGATTTGTTTGGTCATTAGTCCTTTACTGAAATGGAGGCTTACTGAAGAACTCTTCCATGTCCATCTTGCATGGTCTCTCTATCTCAGTCAATACCCAACAGAATGCCCTGCACAGGTTTAGAACACAATATGACATATATCACAGGCTCAACCATGAAATGATGGAATAAACCTTGTGAGTGTTCTTCCTTATTCCTCCTATTCATGAGTGTATAATATGTAAAACCTCGAGTCATTATATTAAAATCTCCTTAGCCATTATAATTCTCTTTACAAATTACTTTTGTTTTCTAAATCTTGGGTTTCAATTGTCAGAGATTTTTTTTTTTTTAAATAGGGTTTGACCAAAATTGGAAACTAATTTCAATGGGAGAATTGTTTCTCCTAACACTTTTTTATCCATAGCTGAAGCTCTGCAGCATTAGATCTGATAATACTAAGGTAAACTGCTTTATGTCAACACTAACATAGCCCCTTTACTCATGCAGACACAGAAGTATTTTTCTAAATTAATTGATGTACAGTCACTCCACAATGGCACCATTGAAGTGCACTGTCTACTAACGACAGTCTCTAAGCTCACTGTTGCCTAAAAGAAGCTCAAAGTTCTGCTCAGAGCCTCATCCTCATCACTTTTCCACCAGAAAAAGTAGCTAATTCTCTGGCATTTTATGGGCCATAGTTGCTGGGTAAGGCAAGCTCAGAGAAAGCACAGGGAACCTGTGCTTCCCTGGTTATTAAAAAGTCTAGGTTCTGTTCCTGTTTAGACACTGTCATAATCTAAGAAAACATAGATAGGCAGGGGGTCTAGGCCAGATTTCTCATATTCTCATTGAGTCCTATGGTTGCCCTCTGCTTGGATTTATGGTATGAGTTATAGATGATCATAATCCAATTCAGACCTTAGATGAGGGGTCAGTGGTCCATGTTGGCTCACTTACATTCCATGCCTAGGTTCCATGCTAGGGTTGAGGTCAAAACCTTGTATAAATTACGCAGATATTGTGTGATCTTATTTTATATGAATGTATTTTCCTCAGAAAAGGGAAAGACAAATAGCTTTTAGCGAACAGCTCAGGATAAGATTAAAGAATTCAGGAAATGTTCTATGTATGTTCTCATTTATTCTCTTTCCCAATATTAGGGAAGAGGGGTAAAAGAAAGGTTGTTGGCATAAGAAGAGCAGTAAGTAGGTTTCAGGGGTCTTTGGTTTGGCTCCTGCCTGTTCCCAGTTAGTTGTGTCTGTTGATAAATCAGCTAGCCACTCTGGGTTGCATTCATTGCCTACATAAAATAAGAGAGTTGGAATAGACCAGCATTTTCTAACATGTATTTCAGAGTGAGAAAGGACTGATTTGTCAAATAAACATGGGTCCTACCTTACACATGGTGGGAATCTGAAACCTTGTGTTTAAGCATGATCACAGTTTACATTGTACATTGAATTCAAAGTTTTCCCAGATTACTGTACATTCCACATATTATCTATAACTATGTAAGCATATCTGTATTTACAAATATATAGAAAAATAGATTGAGATGTGAAGATGGGTATAGCTTGGATACCCATCTCAAGGAAGACATTTCAGACTGTCTTAACAGTCTTTGATGCTAGTTGGGAGAACTCAGGTTTATAATTCTGCTTTTAATATTGTTTGAACCCCATTTCAAATTTCAATCTGAAAAACTTCCAATTTAAAAGACATAACATAGAAATTAAAGAATAAAACTGAATCATTGACAGGGGCCTTAAACTTGAGACTTTGTACTTTAAAATGTCTACAGTCCACATTGGCATTAAAAGAACTATGCAGATCTCACACCCATATAAATATTGACTTCCTTCAACACTTCATGGGGTTCTCCTTTAGAAGCAGCCCTGAAACCAAGCCTCCTTCAGCATAGTGCACTAAATATGGGGTCTATGCCCCAACCAAGTCCAGAGAATAAAAACTAATAATTTAGTTACAAAATGTTACAGAAGCAAGTTATTCTGATCACAGAAATGGACAGTATCCTATTTGTATTTCATTAGGACATCAGCATTAGTGCACTGAGGCAGAACTCTCAAGAGAATGAAAGATTGTAACATTCTGAGAAGTTTCTTGGTGCATTGTTTTCTTTGAAAGATTTAAATGATATTATTGTGTGGCATAAGATGGAAAAATCTAATTTCTAGGGTTTGACTTCATCAAATTACAATATTATTTTCATAGTGTCGAGGCAAAACTTGTCTTACATTGAGAATACTTTTAGAAAGGTATGAAAATTCCATGAAAACTTCTTAAGTGCTCTTCTTATACTGATCTGAATAGTGGGAACCTAATGCATCTATTTTGTAGAAAAAATAACTTTCTGAAGGAATGATACATTGACCATTATCAACACATTAACAGAAACAACCTGTGTACCAGATGTAGTTTGAGGATGATGTCATCTTAGCTATGTGTCTTAGCTCCTTAGTCAGAAAGCTCACAAGAAGGATGGAGAAGTTTAAGTGTTTTCACCTCCCTGCATTACATACCAGGTGACAAGTGTATACTCATAACTCAGCTACATAAGATCATATCCTATCTGCAAAGAATATTAGCAAGCATCTCTGGAATCCATTTTTTGAACTTGGGAAGAAAGGAAAGCTTGAGTATAGAAATAACACTAAGTAATTTCAGTTAAAATGCTTTGAAATCTGTTTAGGTTAAAGTAGTTTCATAAAATATATATATATTACATATGTGTATGCATATGCATATTCAAATTGTTAAAAAGAAGTTAATCAGATTTTTTTAAAAACTCTCCAATCTTTGACAAAATTGGTTTTGGATAGTGAAAATGAAATTTCTATTACATAGACAAAATATTTATTGGTAGCAACAGGGCTGTCCTGTGTGTATGGGTTTTCACACAGAAGATAGATGATCAAAGTAGCTCTTCTAGGAGTGTAAATGAGATGCTTCTACGATTCAAAGTGCTCAAAGCAAATTTTTTACTAAACACCCATTGATTCAATCTTATACCAAAAGCTTCCCCACTCTATATCATAATCAACAACCCACCTCCACCTCTGCACCTACTAACTAGTGAGGGACACACAAATCCAGAGCCTCTGCCAGAGGATGGAATTGCTCATGACATCAAGGCGTGGCAGCCAACCCAAACTTGACAGCCAAAACCCACCCTGTATTACCAGCCCATCATAGAGCCCTAACTTCCCACCTTGGAAAATACTTAGCCCCAAAACTCAAAAAAAAACCCAGATGTATTTCATACAGAGAGAAAATGGTACAAAATCCCTTCCCTCCCAGTGCAAATATCTGAGCAAACAGAACTAAACTGTCCAGTTGATAGGCTGCTCTATTTCAAGCACACATATTTAAAAACTTTTACTTGGGTATTAAGCCTTCTCAACTTGTACAGCATGTGTCCATTTCAGAACCGGACCTGATCAAAGCACAGACTGGGAGCGACCACTTTACCTTCCGAAAAATCAATCAGTCCCAGCAAATGAAGCAGCTTCAGAGATGCACATATAATCACAACAATACCCACTGTTTGCAGTCCTTCCGACTCCCACTCGAGAGTCAACATCCTCTAAGCTCGCAGAGCATCCCAGCCTCCGGACCCCTTTGGAGTGGAGGGAGTTAATTAGAGAATCCGAGCAACGTCTGGCTTAGAACAAAGACTTGCAAGGGGGAAAGTGAGCAGCTCCTCGCAGATGCACAGGGCAAAGCAGGCGGCCCCCCCGGGGTGAGGACAGACCTGAGCTAAAGTCCACCTTCTCATGCTGATGTTGGCATTTGCTTGGCTGGGGCCCCCCAACCACAGTGCGCCGGCCTCTGCACTCCGCGGGGTGGCCAGCGAGTGCTTGGACTTCAGAGCTGCGAGGGAAACATCTGTTGGAGCACTGGAGACTTTGTAGCGTCTGTGGAGAAGGGACACTCCCAGGAAACTTGCCCTGGAGAGCTGGGCGCACTCCCGGTTGTCAAGGATGCGAGGCTGGGCAGGGCTGCTGCGAGCTACTTTGCTGCCTGGGAAGTGTGCGAATGTCCCCTTTTTGCCATAGCAGCTGCTCTCTCTCCCAGAACCTCCTCTGGGAGACAGCTCAGCCAGCTCTCTGGATGCTAGGAAAAAATCAGTTCTCCAGGCGGGTGCCTACAGTTCCTTTCAGAAAGCTCTCCTGCAAGCCCTTGAGCAGCTTTTAAAAATCTATCTTTTTTTCTTTCTTAGTGGTGGGGTGGTGGTGGTGGAGGGAAAACATACAGGAGAAAAACGATTCAGTGACTTTGCCAGGCAGGAGCATCCAAGCCCCCTGACCCACTCCACCACCGTGGTGGTCCCTGCAAACTCATGGAGGGCATTATATGGAGACTGACTGATTCCTTATGTTTATAAACACAAATTGAAGGCTGGGCAAGCAGACCTGTTAAAAGCAATGCTCAGTAACCGCCCCTTCTGAGCAAGGGTACTACTGTCACCCTTTAAAGTCCATTTTCACCCTCTATTGAAACAAAGTTTCATAAACTTCCCTGATGATAAAAATCACCCTGAGTGTTTGTTAAAAATGCTTTCTTGTGGAGAGTCTGATTCAGAGGATCCTAGAGTATGTTTTGTCAAACAAGACACTCTGGTGATTCATATCAACAGGGAAGTGTGGGAATTGCTGGCCCCAAGGATCCTACAAGTGTCCTATTCCAAAACACTCCAAGCAGTGAAGCAATTTTATGGGCAACACCAGGGACTCTGGGCTATGCTAAGACCACATTGACTTAATCATCCTGTTGCTTTTCTCCACTCTCCTGAAGTCCAGCCTAACTACAGGGGGAAGAGAGTCAACTGACTCTACATCTACAACATAAAGGCTTACAAATCATATCTCAGAACATTGGGAACATATTTAAATTCTGCTTCTTCTTTGCAGTGTGATCTTTTGCATGGCATTTAACTTCTTTGAAATAGTTCTTATTCTGTGAAGTCCATATTTTGATACTTCATTTAATGGTCTTCATTTAGAGGGAATTGTGGAAATTAAATGTACTCATTTTAACAGTTAATATTTACAGAGCATTTACTATAGGCTCATTGATCTTACAGTGATTTACCAACACTTAATTCATCCCCACAACTCTGTGTGGTAGGTATTATGATCATCTTTATTTTATAGGGAGGAGATTGAAGCATGAAGGAGTTGACTTAGTTGCCAAGCTGTGGGCACTGTGCACTCACTCATTCAGTTATTATTAACATTTATTAAGCTGTTACTGTGAGCTGTGAATGGTGAATAATGCCCAGCCTTATCCTTCAGAGGCTTACAGTTTGATAGGGGAGATAGGCAGGGAGTGGAATGTGACCAATAAATGTAGCCACTTATGGAATAGATGTCTCTACAAGACAGGGTGGGCACAGGGATGTGTCAACTCCACTTAGGAAGTGAGGGCAGTGTTCAGGGGAACATTAGAGCAGACGACATCAATTTCCATCATCACTAGACATCCTGAGGTAGGTGGGCCTGGGTGAAATCCCTGTTCTAAGCCTTGCTTGCTGTGTGACCTTGGGGATTCTGGTTCATCTTAGACTGGGTTTTTCTCAGTTTAAAATGGGAATGGTACTGCCCTGTTCTCATGGCCCATGAGACTGGACACCTGAACCCAAACTGGCTGAGCACATGGAGCTTGGGAGACTATGACTGACGTGTCAGCTCTTTAGAGGGTCTACAGCTCACCTTGGATGGTGGGATTCTGCTCTTCCCTGGTCCTGCCACCTCTTCTCCAACACCTAGTTCCAGTGTTTTTTCCGTGAAGGCTTGGTGGTCACTCTAGCTACATGGTTACTTTTCTCCTTTGGGTGCCAGGAATACACTTGGGCCACACACTGGACCTTATAATGGTGCTTTTCATTTTGGGATAATGTACTGATGGAATAGCTTTGTCCAGCCACTATCCATCCACTGTGTTTTCAGCTATGTCAGGAAGCCAGTGGTGGGGAAGCTGATCTCAGCAGTTGATGGGAAAAGAAATGTTTCAAGTATTATTCTCTGAAATTATCAAATTTAGCTAAAAGTAGTCAAAGTTAAAAAAATACAGAAACTAATGAGGTCAAATCCAATGTTAGAGGGTTTTTGTTCCTACATAATACCACATTATTGTTGAAAACAACTAAAATACAGAGAGGTTAATTGACTTGGGTGAGGTCACAGAAAACCCAGAACTCAAACTTTGCTTTTTCTCACTCCTAAGTTCTTGCTTTTCTCTTTATATCCCTCAACATATTTCAGCAAACAGTTCTCCAATAATCCCTTGATTAATAATTAAGCAAAATATTTTGAAATGGCTTCATGACTCATTTTTCAAGAATGAAATCCCCACTATGCTTGAAATCCACATAAAGATGCATAAATATGACTTTGTTGGTTCCAGGAAGGATTTCCCTCTAGGACCATAAGTCTCAGTGCAGGATCCACCAGCTGAGCCTCCTGGAAGTCCAGCCTTTCCCTATTCACATGAGCTGCCTTTTCTGTTTGCTCCGTTGACAGGATCTCATACCTTTCAAGGACTCCAGGGCCTGTTTCACAAGCACTCCCACACCAGGATTTCATAAAGTAAAAATACCATCCAAAGAGTCACATGCTTCATCTGAAAAGGAATGCTTGGAAAATGTGTTTTTGTGGGGATATCCTGGGAAGGAATAGATGGTTGTGCATCATTTAAAAAAGTAGACTACATTGTTTCCCATGTAGACCCCATTGTTTTATTGCATGACTTGCTAACACCAACCCAGTTCGTCATATTAAAATATATAAAATTAAAATTTGTCATTCCCCTTCATCCTCGTGCTTGCCTCTTTCTTTGTACTATTGAGTGTAACTTGAAGAAGTCTGTCTTTCACACCAAAGGAAAGGAATACATTGATATTTCCTACACATTGACTTTAAATCAGGCACCATGCTAAGTACTCTAAATACATAAATTAGTTTAATATTTCTGCAACAAATAAATCAGATATTATTTTCACTATTTCAAAGACAAAAACCAAGGAGCACTGACATTATATCATATTTGAACACTACATTCAATAAGGGGAAAACCCAGGACTTATATTTGATTCGTTCCAAAAACATATCCTGTAGCATGTATGGAGTAGTTCTAAGTATCAGTTAAATTCTAAAATCTTGTCCTTTCATTTTTCCCTCAGGTTGATGTTATTGCTCTTGTTTCATGGATAAATTCAAGCTTTAATAGATTAATTTGCCTTAAGTCATATACAGTATTTGGCAGAACTGGGATTAGACACAGGTATCCTGGGCACCAGATCTACACACTTCCTCCTTCACCACTTCGCTCCCAGGCCGCGCTGCATCATGGTGACTGGTTCTTTAGCTGGGGATGTGGTAAGGGACCAAAGGAAAACACTGAAAGAAACAGGAATGTAAAACCTTTCTCCAAGGAGGCATGCCCAAGTCAATTGACCAGTCTGAGAAAGATAGGGTCAGTGAGCGGACCTTCAGTTTTCTTACATGGATTCATTGTGATCCCTTAAATATTCTCAAATGGAATGATTTACTGACACCTGAAATTAATCCCCTCCTCCTCCTTTTGTTGTAACTTCAGTTTGACATTTTACCAGGTGTTATTGCCTGTTTAAGAAATGCTACTCACCCTGTCAACACTATATAAATACAAAAATAAATGTAGCAAGATCAAGAAAAATGTTAGATATGTTTATTACCTACCTTCTCTCCAGAAATATAAACAGAAATAAGATACACAGAGGAACTAGTTAAGTCCAAGTTAAATGTAAGATTATTAATCTAGGAAGGGGATCAGCAAATGCTACTCCAAAATATGCAACTTTGACATAAGAGTTATTTTAAACTGAAGGCAACTGAGAAATAGAGGACAAAAAATAGAAGACAAAGTTTTCTTCCTTCCCTTTCTGTCTAATGACAGGTAATAAATGTGTAAGTTTCTTTCCAAAAGGCATTCTCCCTCTGCTCTCCTGTACCAGGAGGAGGAAAACAACCATACATACTGGAGAGACCACAGCATTGAGCTGGGTCTGCATAATAAGTAATGCTTGTTTTCCATCTGTTTCTTCTATATGTTTTTGTCTCAGCAATTTACTCCTCCAAGTCCAGCACTTCTTCCTTTGCCTTGCCACCTCTCTACAATTTATCATTTCTCTACAATTTATCACCCTTTGTTAAAGTGGTATATAATACCAAATCCTTGCCCATTGAATTACTCACCACTGAGTTCTTCTACATGTATGCACATGACATATGTAAATTAATTCTGTTTTTTCCTGCTAATGTGTCTTTCATCAGTTTAATTTGCAGGGCCCAACTACTGAATCTAAAAGGATAGGGGAGAATGTTTCTCCTTGAACCATTTAGAGGAGTTGGTTAGAAATGAAATAAATCATTTATATATGTTTAAAGAGGCTTAATTGGCTTACTCGAGGTCAAAGACTTGAGAAGTGGACAAAAATTACTTTAAATCCTCTTGTCCTTTACAATTCCTGACTGGTTTAGTATAGGTGAAAGCAGGATAATACATTGAGAAGTGTAAAAGAAACAAAGTTGTAGAAGAAAAATGTATTCTCTTGGTCAATAGGTGCTAAGAGAAGTAAGCCATCAGTATAGTTAGCATCATGTGGAAGGCTGCATTGAAACTAGACCCTAAATCTAGACCTTTACAAGTGAGCCAAGAGAAGTGGTGACTTTCCCAAGAAAGGATGGGTATACAGAAGCAGCCTCTACCAACCAGTGAAGCTGGAATGTGTGGATGAGACTTCTGAGCCTCAGGACTTGATAGAGCAAATGACAAGGAAGGTCAGCATGTAACCTTTTGTGTCTCTTCTTGTTTTAAGATTTCCTCACCAAAATTATAAGAAGCTATTCACCCTCTCAGGTGTCCTCTATTCTGCCCCCAGTGACTCCTCCACCCAAAGTGCATCGTGCCCCTCGATCTTGGCATCCCTCAGTTACATTGGAAAGATCTCTACAAGTTCCCTAGATGAACTATATGGCCTAATAGGACTCAAGTTATTTAACTTAACTGCAGCTCTATCTGCAAGGTTAGTAAAAGTATCTTTTTTTTTTTTTTTTTTTTGGTGCTGGGGATTGAACTCAGGGGTGCTCGACCACTGAGCCACATCTCCAGCCCTATTTTGTGTTTTATGTAGAGACAGGGTCTCACTGAGTTGCTTAGCGCCTCGCCATTGCTGAGGCTGGCTTTGAACTCGCGATTCTCCTGTCTCAGCCTCCCTAAGTGCTGGGATTACAGGCTTGAGCCACCGCGCCCGGCTAGTAAAAGTATCTTGAATGGATTTCTTTAAAATAAGTCTGTGAACGTCCATTAAACAATTAAGCAACACAGCCTTCTGGTTTACATGCCCTGTTGAATCCATAACGGTGATTACATTTTTAAATAGAGAATTGAGGGGGAAAGTACCTTCCATCCCCAAAAGCTTCTAGCAATATTGCACTAATGTGTCATAAAATAGTTCTCAGGTATCTTATGATCAAAGCATGTGCAGTATGAAATCTTTACATAAATATATTAGCAGATTACTTGGATATGCAATCAGATAATTTTCATTAGAAGATAAACATTCCTCGTGACTTATGATATTTTTTGCTTGTTCTTTTGGTTTTTTTTCTTTTTCCTTCTTCTTCTCCGATTTTCCTTACTTGGATTTGCTGGCCTAAACTGAATGGGTTTTCCAGGCATCCAATCCAATCCAAGCATGCAAGTTTGGTTCTCTTGCCAGACACTTTTTTCATTGTCTCTTTATAAGAAGTGTCTGTCATTTATTACCTTACTGAGAGACTTTAGTGCACTAATTTTACAGGCTAATAATAATTTTTCCTTTTCTTTATTATAATTAGTATTACAAAAATATCGAGTCCTCACCATCTGACATACAGTGTACTGTGGGCTTCACATAAACTATCACACCAAATTGTCACAACATTCCAATGGGACAGACTATTATACACCCATTGTATAGACAAGCATGCTGAGATGTGAAAGCTTAAGTCACTTGCCCAATACTCCATGCTAGACATCAATACCTGGGGTCTGACCTCCAGTATCCTCATTGAAGATCCATGTTCTTACATGAGTGGAGATGTGTGTCAAGATCACCATATTTGTTTTTATTCATTTTTAAAATTGTGGACTCATTCTACCAAGAAAAATAAAGTTTAAAGCACAAATGATCTTTATAAAAATATGATGTGGCCTAAATCTCACTTTGGAATGTAAATGTTTGGTATTAAGTTCTGTCTTGTAAACAAGGTTAGGAAAGCAATGGAAAAAGAAATGATATAAGAGAAGGGGCTCAGAATAGAGGGAGAAGAAGGAGAAAGATGTAGGAAGGAAAGAAGAGATGAAGAGAAGGAGAAAAGAGAAATGAGAGAGAAGAAACAGACAATCCTCTACTCAGATATCATGAGAGATTCAAGACCATAAAAATGAATAGGGCCTATCTTCTGCATATGGAGCTCACATAGACCACACAGATTGATCTGAAATGGGAATAAAGAATACTATAGGAAAAAGTTATAGGCAAGAAATTATTTATCCTTGAATTAGTCACATGCCCCTGCTCTGCTAGTATTTAGGCCCCTGATGCCAATACAGAGGATATCATCAGCTGGACCTTCTTAACTGCAGCTTCAGATGGTCTTGGAATTGGAACAGATGGTTTTAAAAGCACGATTAATGATGTCCCCATGGGTGTTGCAGTACAAGGCTTGGCCCTGGCCCTAACCTCCAAGTCTGTTCCTAAGTCCTATGGCACCTTCCTACTCATTTTGGCATGGGCCCTGCTGTAATGGATTCATTACTTCATCACTTTGCTTGGCTCATTTCTTAGGCACACAATTCCCAGAGACTGACCTGGGTGGTTCTTAGAACTGCATTATCTCATTTACACCATAGTAGGGCTTTGGGGGAAAAAAACACTCAGCATGCTTAGATTTAAATGTGTTTCAAATCTCCAGAGATAACGAATGATTTTCTCGTTCATATTTTGTTTTATAAAGAGGTGTAGGAATAATATGGAAAGGATATTTTATATAGTTCTCAAGATTCTTCTCTCAGAATATTCCAGATCCTTCTGTTTATCCATGTGCTCTCTTTCTTTCTTTTTCTTTCTTGCATTTATATTGAGCGCGCGCGCACACACACACAGACACACACACAATTATCACAATTGTCTTCCCTTGTCTGCAAGGTCAGAATCACTGAAGCCCAGTGAGAGAGAAGTCTCCTTTGTACTAAGCTGAGAGCTGTGCACATTCTCCAAAAGTGTTGAACAAAGCACAAAGCAAATGTTTAGCAGTGCCCATAGAGCAGGGTGGGGGTCATGGTGGGTGTTCATTCTCTAAATGTAAATGCTGAGGTCAGTGGCTCAGGCCTGACAGCCAGGCATCATAGCTAGATATTTGGACCACTCCACCATTTCTTTTCCCAGGAAAATAGGAAGTTTAGACGTCAACATAATAGGTAGGATGTGAGCAAGAAGGGGATATGTGCCCTAGAAGAAAGAGATTTCTTCAAGTGAAATTAAAAAAAAAAGATCTCTAAGAAAGAGAAGATATGTGAATTGGCTTTAAAGGCCAGGACTAATGTTGCATGTGTCCAAATTACTACTGAAGAATGCTAATGTTGCTAGCACTACCAGAATTAGAAAACATTTATGAATACCTTCCAGTGTACTTATAAGCTAGCAGCAGGTGAAGCTGGGAGTTGGGGGGCATATTCCAATGAATCATTTTGGTAAGATGTTAACCCTTATTTAAAATTAAATGAAGCATGCTGGGCGTGATGGTGCACACCTGTGATCCCAGTGGTTCAGGAGGCTGAGAAAGGAGGATCGTGAATTTAGAACCAATCTCAACAACAGTGAGGCACCAAGCAACCCACAGAGACCTGGTCTTTAAATAAAATACAAAAAAAGGGCTGGTGATGTGGCTCAGTGGTTGAGTGCCCTTGAGTTTATTCCCTGGCATCAAAAATAAACAGATAGATAAATAGATAAATAAATGAATGAATGAAGAAAGAAAGAAAGAAAGAAAGAAAGAAAGAAAGAAAGAAAGAAAGAAAGAAAGAAAGCAGAAGAAATGTCTTACTTGGGTTCCAAATACAAAGGCCTGGAGAACCGGAAAGGGAATCCTCTGGGGGATGAGTCCTTCCTGGGACTCAAAGACAATTTGTTGTAGCTTGTCTGCCTGAGATTATCTATCATTGCACATGTATTGTTGTCCTGCTGAAATCAGGTACTGGTTTTCTGTTGCTGCTCTGAAAAATTGCCATAAACTTGGTGGCTTAAAACAGCACAAATTCATTTTCTTATAGTTCAGAAGGTTAGAAGTCTGAAAAGGGTCTCACTGGGCTAAAATTAAGGAGTTGGCAGCATTAAATTCCTTTGTAGGCTCAAGGTCAGAATCCATTTACCAGTTTCTAGAGGCTGCCCACATGTCTTGGCTTGTGGTCAGGGCCAGTAATGGCCAGTTGGGTTCTTCACATCACATCATTCTGACACTGATTCTTCTGTTTTCTCTTCATCTCTCTTTGTGATTACATTGGGTCCACCTGGATAATCTAGTATGCTTGTCTTACTTTAAGATCAGCTGATAAGTGATTATAATTCTAAATGCAAACTTAGTTACCTTTTGTAACCTAAAATATCCATTGGTCCCATGCACAAGGATGGACATCTTTGAGAGGTCACATTCTGCCTACCATACAGGTAAATTAACCAGAAATAATTCTCCAAATAAGAAAAGCTAACCTAAACTGAAACCTGCAAAGATAGACTACATCATTGGACAACTGAGATAAATGTGCATGCCTTGGTTTGTGTGTACATTTTCATGTACAGAGAAAGAATCTTGTCTCTGAAAGGGAAAGAATACCTTTAACTTCCATTTTTTACAAAAAAAAAAAGGATTCTGAGGAACATACACTTCAAAATATTAAAATTTAGAAGGTAGAGATTATCAGATGGGCACAGTCCACTTTCATTTTAGTGTTTAGAAGAAGATGGGTACAGGCCCCAGACATGCATCCTGAGTTACTGGGTTTGGATCCCATAGTAGGCATAACTGAGAGAAGGTTCCTCCTTTGTGGAATTTCTGGGAAGATCACAGAAGAGAATAAAGGAGAAGGTGCCTCTTAGTTGGAGAAAGGACACTCTCATGTAAAACTCTGTCTCAGGTGTACTAGGATGGATAAAACCAGAAACACAGAAAGCTCTTCAGCTACAGAGTTTTTCGCTTCTAGTTAAAGTGTATAATCCTCTGAACATGAAGAAGTCATAGGTCATGGCTTTCAGAAAGACTGTTCCCAGTGGTAACAAAACTGAGGGGAAAGAGGGGCTTTATTCTTAACCATTGTAGCCAATTTCTCCAAGAACCCTGCCTTGAAATGTGCTGGTGTCTTAAAATGTTAAGTTAAAAATCAACTCCAATCCTTTCTGAACATCTACAATTATCCATGATTATTTTAGGCAATTTTACCTTGATTTGCATTTTCACAGGCTTTGTCTCACTTATCCTTTATAGCAGTCCATTTTAAAAGTGAGGAAATTGAGGCTAGCAAGGTTTGCCTTATTCAAGGCAAAAACAGCAGCAAAACTGGGTTTTGCAAACAGGTAATCTGGCTCCCCATCCAGGTTTGGAGCTTTTGCTTCTCTAGCATATGCAGAGAGCTTTCCTGTGTTGGGTGTTATGACGCTGTGCATGTCTAAAATTAGGGGTAATAAAAGTGTCCCCATTTTTGTGTTGTGCCTCCATTTTAGGTGTTGTCAGGAGTGATAAATGGCTTACTGCCATCAAAGCCTTCAGGGAGGTCAGAGCCCAGAGCAAGTCATCCATATGAGTAATTATTCTTATTTTTCAAGCAGCCAGCTCTGAGGTTTTTCTGTTATCATGTTCACTGGACAAGTGAAGAAACTATGATTTGGAATGGTTAAGACACTTGTTACTTGCTTGGTAGAGCAATCCTGGAACCATGAGAACCTTTTCTCATACCCAAAAGCCAGACTTGGATTGTCTCTCAGGTTTCAAAGAAGCAAGCATGCGCGGTCACTCTGACCTCAGATGCCTAGCAAGGCAGGGCCTAAACTAACTGAGCTGGGTAAACCTTTAATCTATTTAGAAACAGTCTGAGATTTATGAATCCAGAACTCACCAATACCTTCTTTACCTGAGGACTTCAACTTTCACATAATTTCTGTCGTACTTCATTGTGCATCCATTCAGTGTTCAAAAAAGTTAACGGTGATTATGTTTTGTGTAAAATACGCTGGAGACAGTAAGGGATATGTGCCATAAAGCTGAACGTATAGAAGGGGAGATGAGGAATGCACGTGTATTAATAAACCAAATGAAGGATATTAGTAAATACGAGAAATCCAAAATTATGGCATTTGCCAGTAAATGGATGGAATTGGAGAATATCACCTATGCAAAATAAACCAAACCCAAAGAAACGAAGGCTGAATGTTTTCTCTGATATCCAGATATTAATGCACAATAAGGGGTGGGGGTGTAGGGAAGAATAGAAGTACTTTGGATTAGACAGAGGGGAGTGAAAGAATCAGACATTATTACTCAGTGTGCATATATGATTACACGACATGTGTAGTTCTACATCATGCATAACCAAAGAATGAGAGGTTGTGCTCCATTTATGGATGTGTCCAAATGCATTCTACTGTCATATATAACTAATTGGAACAAATAAATAAATAAAATGCAGTGGAGTTTCAGAGGCAGAAGAGAAGCTGGAAAGTAGGAGGGTTGAAGCTGGTTAAGGATCATTTCTTGGAGTCAGAGTTTGACCGTGAATGGCAGTTCAATCACTCCCTTAATGGGTCAATTAGCACTTATGGAGTGTCCACTGTATGCTAGCATAGGCAACATATTCAAACATGATCCAGCGGACAGATCCTGAGACTCTACCTCCCAAACCTAATCTCTAACCAGTTCTCACCAACACTGCTCACATAGTCCTGTGCCCAGCCCCCATGCAACGACCTCCCAACTCATCTTCTGCTTTTACCCTCGCATCAGTGAAGTCTATTTTTACACAGCAATGAAGTTTAACAGCATATCTTTCACATAACTGCCCAACTTCCAATAGCTTCCATAATACTGGGGATAACTTTGAAACTCCTCACCATGTTCTGGGCCTTCTTTGATGCCAATTCAGACCGATTCCATCTTCTTATGCGCTGATCACGGTTTCCCTTCCAATACCATCCTTCAACTTTTTGTGTAAATCAAAATCATCCCTGCCTATGACCCTGGTACTTTGGAATCCCTCTGTGTGGACTGCTCTTTCCCAAGTCTTTCTCCTTATTTTGCTCTCTTTCCCACCCCTCAGGACTGGGCTCCAATGCTGTCTTTTCACAGAGGCCTCTCCTGACCACTCTATCAGAAATGTCCTCTCTTGTGTCACCAGTGCCCTGTCACTCTGTACCAAATGACAGTGTTTTCCTTTGTTCATAGCACACATTCCAGCCCATTTGTCTTTTTTTATAGATGTTGGTTACCACGTTAATTTTCTATTTCTTCCCACAAGGCTAGATGCTTCCCGTATGCCACTGAGCAGGTTGTCCATCCCACTGTCTCCAGGACCTAGAAGAGGGCTTGTCAATGATACACTGTCCCTCTCTATTTGCAGAGTAAAGTCCTCTCTCATGTAGGCATTTAAAATCTCATAAATTGCCTCAGCAATGATCAGACGTGAGACTAGTAAGTTATTTCATGTTTAAAGTACAGTGGGTTCAGGAGGGAATCATCAAACTGGAAATGTAGGGGAGGCCAGATGATAAGCATCCTCACGTATCTACAAGGAAGTCCAACGACAAGGATCTAAGGAACATTTCTGAGTGGCTGAGTACAATCCTAGCACTCTTCTATTTTTCTTCATCTGGTGATAATAAAACAAAAGCGACTACACCACTGAAAGAAAAGAGAGAAGAAACTGGAGCCAGCAGACTGGTAGGTAGACTGTTGCTACCATCTAGGCCAGGGGTCATGTCAGTGGGCAGAAAGGGATGGGCACAAACTAGCAAAGATGCGCAGGCGAATTTGGCCAATGATGGTGCAGTGTGAAGCGGAGGCTGAAAACAGGAGCTACTGAAGATGATCTGAATTGACCAGGAAGCCCGAGTCACGACAAATATTATTTATCAATATTTCATGGGTCTGACAAGCAAAAGAAGTAAAAAGACAGTGGAAATGTATTTAAAGGAAACTGGACAACTCGTGAACTTGAAGAAAGAACCGAACATCCAAGATGTGAGAAGGCACGGAAGAAAGCAAGGTAAGGTCACCCACAGCAGTTGTTTTCTGATCTTTGCTTGAGGGGTTACCCTTGACATCTGATTTCTCTTCCTGGCATCTATCATCTCTAAGTTGCAAACACCAAAGAGGAAGACGCTGCTGGCCCACTGTGATTCAGGCAAATACCCTTGGATCAGTTCGTTATCCAAGGAGGCAGTTCACCTAGTGCAGAAGCACCTGGCATCCCTCTTACAATCCAGGTAAGGTCCTTTTTAGGGGAAAGGAACCTCTCAAAGGGCCAGAGAAACACTCTAAACCCCTCTCCATGAAATTGGAAATAAAAACACAAAGGGAGGTAAAGACAATGGAATTTTCTACAAAACTGTATTTGAGAAACAAGCAGAAGATCTAAGTTGGAATATGAGCTGATAACATTACATGTGATGCTACACTTTGGCAGAGGGACCAGAGCTAAAGATAAAAATCTGGGCTTCATCCATATAAAGTGATAGCTGACGTGGCAAAAGTGAATGAAATATTCAAGGAAGAGGGATGCTCAGAGAAAGGCAAAAACTAAAACATCAACCTTCTAGGAGCAAGAGTTGCTGAGCATGCCCAAGCAGGAGTGGGAAGAGAGAGGGAGATCTTAGAAAGGAATCTTTCACGGGAAACAACAGGGGAGAGATCTTCAAGAGCAGATGGACCATTGCAATAGATGTAGGAACTCTATAGTTCTCAAGGAAAACTGTGGTCTTACAACTAATTAGCTCTGAGAAAGTGTGTATACAGTGGGTATCTGTGGGTGTCTGTGCATCTGCAGAGAACCAGAGGGCCAGGATGGAAGAGACAAGACAGCAGTTGAAGGGATTTTCAAGTGTAATGCTTAATCTCCAACAAAAGCCAATAGCAACACTCTTGATAGCTTATTAGGAAACACTTAGATGGGGCAAGTACTTATTTTGCATTATGTTGACATGGCTGAATGACTAGACAGGAGAGAATTGATCTTAGGTTGTTTGGTCTATGGAGACTCCTCTTCAAGTCTGAAGTAAAAGAATTGAAAGTTTAACCCCTATCTCATGTCATCTAATACTTTGATTAAAAGTGAGGGAAACCTAATTCTCTTCATCAGTGGCAGGGGTGAGGACAAAGTCATGGATATGCTGAATAAGATTAACAGCTTTTTGTAAAAAAGCCTCCCAAATGGAGTATGACTCAAGATCTTAATACTCTCATGATAAGTTTCATAGTCATTCAATCTAAAATGAGTCAACGCATATTATTAAGCATCCAGTATCCACACAACATTGACACAGGTGATTCATTTGGACAAGTGAGGTAGCTCCTGACTGTTTGGAGCCTACAGTCCAATGGGGAATGCAGGGAAGTCAGCAGGCAGTTATTAAATATTGTAGTAAGAGCAAAGGTGGCTCATCATGGGAGCTCATTAGACAGACACACAATCCACACTTGAATCTAGACAGGTTTTCTGGAACAAAGACTTTACCTGGGCTGAGATCTAAGGAAGAGCACAGTCACACAACCATGGGGAAAATGTGTTACTAGTAGAGAGACAAATCAGTGCAAAAGCTTGAAGCCAGAGAAAGATCCTATTCCACCTTAGCCGAGGATAAGGGTTCAGGGCCTGTGAGTCTGGGTGGAAACAACAGAGTGGATGAGTTGCATGAGAATAAACTACATTTTAAAATATGAGTTTACCAAGGGAGGCCGGACCCAGATCACAAAGCCACTTTTAAGTCCACTAAAGGAGTTTGATTTTTTTTTAATCTTGAGAGCACTAGAGATCCATTGAACAGTTGTAAGCAGATGCAAGACAATAATAAATTTGTACACTAGAAGAATCACTATACTATACAGGAGATTGACTAGGGGTTGAAGGTTGTGGGTAGCTAAACTAGGGCAAAGCAAAGTGACTAATTAGGAAGCTGTTCCAGAAATCCAGGGAAGAGATGAATTAGAATATGATAGACTGTATGAGAGATTAGGAGAGATGTGAGAGATAACAAGGGATCCATAGATATCAGGAACTGATTAACCATGAGGGTTAGAGATGGAGAGTCCAAGATGATATTCAAGTTTCCTAAAAAAAAAGTTAGCATCTCCAGGTGAGAGCTTAGAAGTAATTTGTAAAGTTAATTACATTATAAAGAAATAGCGAAGTGATGTGCATATGTTTGAAGCAAAAAGCAAACAAAGGATGTACATCACATCTTGGAATTAACTGGCATGGGTCACTTAATCGTCCCAGAGTGCTATCTCCACCTTTTGAACACCCTGTCATCAAGCAATGGTGCAAAAGAGATTTGAGAAAGTGGCATGTGAGCCTTTATTCACGACCATTTTAAACCAAATGCTTCTGCTGAATGAACTCTTCCCACTTCTCCTGTCTCAGCATGGTGAATTTCCCATATTGGCACACACCATCTGTTCCAGCAGATGCTGGAGTATGACCTTTAGCCACCATCAAAGCCATTAGCAAACACACATGGCCAGTTCTCAATATCTCACACTACCACCCAGACCAAAGCCACCATCCTCGCCTTCCAGACTCCTGTGCAAGTCATCTCTCAGTTCCCATGCTTACCTCCCCATATTCTATCTCACGAAAGAAAGGCCAGAGTAAATCTTTTTAAAACATAGGTCAACATTGTGTAACTCCTCTGCTCTAAAACCTCCAAAAAGTCTCATTAAAACAATAACAACAAAACCTATTTAAAACGTGGTATGATTCTTTTATGGTAACTGTCTGACCTCAGCTATCACTATGCACACCTCACTCTCACTCCCTCAGCTATGCTGTTCTCCCCATGTGCCTAGATGATATTAAGTGTGCTCCTACCTCAGGGCCTTTGCACTTATGTTTTCCTCTTCCTTGGCCTTATTAAGACCATAAGGTACAGATCCAAAATTACAGTCCTCCCTTCCTAATTCTCCCTCAAGTCTTCCAAACCCTTTCATGCTTCTTAACCATTACTACTAACACATGAATTACATAATTTTGTTTATTCATTTAGTTTTCCCCTTTTGACTCTAAATGCCATTATGCAGAATTTTTGTCGGCTTCATTCACAATCCCCATCACCAAGAACAGACTTGACAGGCAGTTAAGTACTTGAGAACGAGTTACAATGTTGCCAAAAGATCTACTTGAAGCAAAAAACATTCACCTTTATAAGCACACATGGTTTTCCCTTATTTAACATAAGTAAATGTAATACATCATCTTTAAATATTTTATATTGAAATGTAAGTAGAGAGAGAGAAATTCCAAATTCCTTAAGGAGAAAACAAAAAGTTGGAACTGCCTCAGAAATTGCTTATGAGGAGACTAAAGCTGTAACCAGTAATTTAAATTTAAGAAAGTTTGACTGGTAACAGAACACCATTGATATGGCTTCCAAGGCAAGAAGGTTCTAAAACAGATAGCTTTTAAAGTTTTTTGAGTGCTAAAGTGTCCTGTAGTTTTCAGATTTGAGCTGAGTGGAGATGCACTGCTCTGCTTGGTTGAAGAAAGTGGGATTTGAACTGCCATCCTTTCTTCTGCTTCCTGCTTCTTCTGTTTTTTTGGTTTTATGGTTGAAAAGAAATAAAGGTAAAGAAACTGGAACCACAGAATACATGTTCCTTAAGAAACGACAACAGCAATTTATTTAGAGCCTACTTTGTTCAAGATAAGGTGGCAGAGCCCTCACATATATATCCTGTCTAACTGTTGCAGGGATTCTGTGAGGTGTATATCATCTGCACATAGCAGATAAGGAAATCAGGAGAGCTTTAAAATGCTCTCATGTTTTGCACAAAATTGGTCCCGCATTGGGCTGGACTCTAAGCAGACTGCTGAGACACCTTTTTCTCCACAAAAAATGATGCTTATCTGTTCCTGGAATCTTCCTTCCCTCTGGCCACCAAGTAGAAAACATTTTCCCTTAGAAATAATTGTAAAAAGGGCAATTTGGTTTCTGGGTAAGTTCATTAAAATCCTTTGTAATCCATAACACCGCTTAAAGAGCACCATTGTATCTATGGAAATAGGAGCAGGGAGTACTAAACTCCCATTTAACAAATGACTTTGGGAGATGTAATCTGGTTCCCTCTTCTCAGAGAAGATAAACAGGCAGCAGCCTTCCACTCTTCAAACTCGTTTTGTGTTTCCACACAGCACATAGTTGGGCTGTATTTTCTCCCATCCTGGAAGCACAAAAGCTGTATGGTTTTCCATTGCACAGAGTAAATGCTGCACCCCAGAGCCAATTTCTCATCTCAGACACTGCAGTTTTCCATGTGCATCCTGTAAGCTCCAAATAGGACTATAAACACGTCAGCCCAAACAAACTGTTATCCTCATAAAATGAGCCTGGGAATATGGGGAGAATGTGTTTTTCTCAACCCTGCCGCCCCTCGTCTTAGGAGCACAGGGGAAGAGGCAGCCAGGGGAAAATGGTACACACTGCTGTGTTGGCAGCACTGTCCCCCAAATGGCACAACAAGACATATGGCCTTATCCTTCTCTCTTTGTAACTTCCTGAGAACGATGCATTTAGAAAAACTGAGAATTCTTCCTAGTCAATTCAGAACAGGGTTTTCTATAGCATTGATCTTCAGCACCAGCAAAATGCCCATTCTGGGGCCCAGCCCAGACCTACTGAATCAGAATCTCTGTGGTGGGGTAGCAATCAGTGTATATTCCACAAGCTTCCTGGGCAACTGTGCCACAAATTTAAGACCGAGAAGCATAGAAGATAAAGAAAGTGTTACACTCTGCAAAGCAATGGGGTTCCAATCCCTGAGCATCAACGATGGAGAACTGTTTTGGGACAAGTCATTTGACCTCTCTGGCTTTCATATTCCTTATCTGTAAAATTAAGGAATTAATGTAATGTGTCCCTGAATGGCTCCTCAACCTAACTCCAGAGCTGCTTGTTTACTCCATGTTGTCTAATGCGGCTCCGCATGTTCCCCTCATTATGAAATCCTTGTCAGTCCTGACTGTTCTCCCTCCCAGCTAGTGTAACAACTGAGTGTGGCCTGAGTTTGCACATGTTGTCCTGAGTTTGACACACATCTACTGATGTCCTCTAGTAGTAACGATCTCCATTTTAGTATTAAGGAAGCATAGAAAGACTGACCTTTCTAACCCCCTCAGGATTATGCAGAGAGCAAATGACAGGGTCAAGCTTTTAATTCAGGTCTGATTTCAAAATCCAGGCTTCTGCCTACAAGGTCTATCTTCCCAGAACTGGTAGCTTTCATCAATCAATGGAAAAAAGAAATCACTGCAGTCCACCAGGTGGGGCTAGGCAGACCTCATTTCTATGGGCAATGTGTTTCCTTTAAGTATATAAAGCAATTACTTTGAATACTTTTAACACATATATTGATTTCATATAAAAGCCACTTTACCTAAGAGTGATCAATAAACAAGACTTGTGCTTGTACTAAACTGCTGACTTATTGACAAGTCTGAAATGTGCTGTCCCTGGTGAAAAGACTCAGAAAACGGAAGCTGGAGAGAACTTTGGAAAGCTTGTAGCTTAAAGAGTTCATTGTAAGCAAAAGGAAGTGTAGACCCAGAGTAGTACAGTAATTTTTCGAAGGTCACACAGCTCGTGAGCGGCAAGAATGTGGCCAGAAGGTATCACATTACCCACTTCAGTTGGTGCTATTGCTATTAATGTTTTATTAAATCAAAATGCAGAGTCCCTTTTGAGAAGTAGCCATACACCCACACATTCATCTTCAAGGGAGATTTGGTATTACAGAGTCTTAAATCATAAGCAAGGATTATTTGAGATAATAAAGTTAGGGTGAGAATTCTGGCAGAGGCAAGAGCTAAGCAAAGGTATGGAACAAAGGTATGGTGTGTATGGGCAATCGTTAGAAATTCTACTGTACTAAAAATGAAACAGTTCAAATCAGGGAATATTAGACATGAAGCTGGGGAGGAATAGAGTACCAGATCGTTCAGGGTTGAATCTGTTGTTCCAAGACGTCTGACATTCATAAGGAGTTACTCAAGAATGTGTGCAGGAGAACAACCTGGTCTCATTTGTATCTTAGCTCCCTCTGGCTATTGTAGGGACTTCAGGAGTTCACAAGGAAGGGAGGTACAGCATCAAAACTAAAGATCACAAGGCTGGTTAGATTCATAACACTCCAGGCAACAGAAGTAAAGTCCATGCAAGTGATTCCACCAGTGATAAAATGGAGAGGAAAGATTCAGAAGATTGTTTGAGAATTAAAATGACTGGGACACAATGCTTAATTACATGAGGGAGGAAAGGACATTAGGGACACCCCAAAATTTCTAACTTGTGTTGGCAGTGAGCTATGGGGTGGGAGGAGGAATACATTTCCCCATGTGGAAACAGTAAAGTTAGCATGAGATTCAGTGCATTGTGCGTGTGAGCTTTCCTGGAGGGAGATCTCAGAGGCTCTGTCCAAATCTTCAGCATACAGGAGATTGACTGCCTGACCAAGAGGGTGAACTAGTCAAAATCAGAATCCTGGAGAATGTGACAGAAGAGGAGAAGCCACAGAAATTCCTATGGAGAAAGAACAGAGTAATTGTAAGGGGAGAGGGAATATTATGTGTCCAAAAGCCATACCATAAAAATACAAATTCACACATAGTACACAGTGCACAGTTTTGAATGCACAGGGATCCAATAAAGTGAAAACTGATTTCATTTTTTGCAATATGAGTGTCACTGGTCCAGATCAGCAGCAAGGATAGAAACTCAATTGCATGGAGGTGTTGGATACAGAATTAAATATGGGGTGTTTCTGTTTTTAAGGGATTAAAAATGCCGAAGGGGGATGTTGTAGGAATGAAGTAGTTGAAGCATAAAAACATAAACTAAAGACTCAGAAGAGAGGCAGATAATAAATCAGAGAGATGAGACAAGTGATCTCTGAAATGAGAGGGATCATCAAAGTGTTATTTGGCTCTAGTTTAGAGATGTTTTGTTAACTCCTAAGAATAACAAAACTATAGATCTTTTCATATTAACCATGATGTTATTCTGGAAGTTAATTCTATACCACAACAGGAGGTTCCTTGTAAAACACCAGGGGTTCTCACCTATAACTGCAGATCAGACGTCTGCAAGGACTTAATGGTTTCTCCTGACACCCATCTGGACACATTGTGTAGCCCAGTACACAGGCAGCGCGTGCTACATGCTTCCTGTTACTTGGCAGGCAAGTTACATCTCTCTCACATACCCAGGAGAATATGTTCTTTGGAAATACAGATATGATACAGATATAAAACTAACAAGTAATCCTTGGGCCCCTCCTATTTTTCCCATTTATTGAAGTATCCTCTGAATAAATATTCAAAGGCCTAATCATAGAAGGCTTTAGTTCTTTCAACTCTAAGTAATATACAAATAGTTGACAGAATTTATTTATCAAATAAACTTCCTTAAAACATAGTATGTGTATATCTATTTCTCTATCTTTTTTGATATATAATTTATCTGAGAGCTGAAATCAAATGAACTCTCAAATTATGCTAAACAGTGAGACAAGTTTGATGAATTTCACTATAAATATGGTTTGGCACAGCTTCGATTGAAAATAGAGCTATCATATGCAAGGGAGCCGGTATCCAGCATTTTTGCAAAGTTGGAATATAGAGAAACTTTGGATATAGTGAAGGAAGAACAGGTCCTCAGCTAGGTCCTCAGAGACCTTCTAATTTAATCAGAGTTGCATTCCTGCCAGAGAAGAACTATCCAATTATTTTTTTATTCTGTAACATTCTATATATTTCTCCTGACATTTTAGTTCTTCTTTTGCCTGTAACTTTTGGTTTGTCTGCTCAATGAATACAGTGTTTCTTCTCTTCCACCACCTTAAAAGTGGTGAAGTCAATAGGAGATCAATGGGGAGCCTTAGCATGAGGGAGACTGATGCATGGAGACTCAGTTAAGTCTCTTGCTCAGGTTTATAAACTGGAATTAGCAGAGCCAAGGTTTGAACTCAGATCTTCTTTTACTATTTTCTATGCTGATAACGGGCACTATTCTAGGTCCTGGCATACAACAGAAGATAACAAAGAGGAGCACCTGCTCAAGAAGCTTGCATTTCAGAGGAGAAAATGGACACTAAAAATTAAACAAGTGGAAAAGACAAATTCAGATGCTCCATCAATGCCACCAAGATGATAAAATAGGGAAAGGTGACAGAGACCAATTGGGGAGCTGCAGGGTGCAGGTTTTTTCTAGGAGGGAACATGGAAATTTGTTCCTCTCTTGTGAAGTATGGAGATCACTCACACCGGGTAAAGGGAGAGAAGAAACAGCAGAGGCCATGAGAGGGAAAGAAACTTGCCCGTGGCCAATTATAAGTGAGACACTGCCACACCCCGTTGAGAGCCTGAAGTGTCTACCTTCAAGGGCTCTTAATCCATTGGGGGGAAACAGATCTGTCAAAGGAGAAATGGTGGTACATATCAAGAGCTCAAGGTGTGCTCAAGATTCTATCAAAGCAAGAAAGAGTGAAAGATTGGAATGAACAGAACAAGTGTGTCAGTGAAGGAGGTGGGAGCCGGCCTGGGTCTAGAAGAAGTGACATTTTGCCTGGGTCATGGGGCATTGTAGCTGGGAGAGAACAGCATTTGAGATGGCATGGAGAGCTGAAGGAGCATGTTATACTCAGGTCCTTTGTCAAGGTTGGCCCAACTGAAGCCTGAAAATGGGGGATGAATTTGACCAAACTTAGCACCTGGAAATTATTTACCTTGGCAAGCCCACAAAACAAACTCTTCTCCCTGTTCTGAAGGATAATGCCACTGAAGATATTCCAAGTGAATTTCCTGGCAGTGCCTGGACTGTCCTGAGGATGCCATCAAAGATTTCTTGATGAATGCGGTGGAAGGTACACAGCTTAAGACAGCGGTTCTCATCCCAGAGTGTACATGAGAACCATTAGTGAAATTTATAATAAATGCAAATTTTTAAAAAATACAGCCCTGAACTACTTAAAATGATCAAGTCTAGAAGTGAGATTTGGTCATTGGTGTTTGTCAAACCTCCCAGTTCAAACCAAAGGACAACCAGCATTGAGAGTCACTTTTTCAAGAAGACTCAGAAGGGAAATTGAGTTTTCCTGAAGACCAGGAGCATTCATATATTTTAGAATACATATGAAAGAAATCAACCATGAAAGAAGAATGAACTGTCAAAACTGATCCTAGGATTGACAGTGTCCACGTTTCAGGGTTTAGAAAGAGTCATTCTGAGAATGAAGCAAATTGAAAAACCGCATCCTTATGCAACCAGGCTCTGAAGTCTCATGGAGAGATCTGAAGGTAATGGTACCCTGAACACCCCTCAGGAATTATCTCAGAAGAAAATAATGGTACCCAGGGAGGTCCTGATTTTCAACAGTCCCAAGGGGTAGTGAATGAGAGGTAATTGGACTGAGAAACCAACTGAGTCATCCCTTGACTTGGCTTTTCCATGATGACATCTGAAGCTCGCTTGTTTGTTCTGTAAACCTTAGTTAAACAAAGCAACCCTCCAAGACACTAGAGGTTTGCCAGACAACAGTTAGTTTAATTGGAGCTCATGTGCTTCTGTTCTTAATGAGTCTCTCATTTCATAGTTGGCTTCTAGTTTGAAATAAAATGTCTCCCCTGTCTGGGATGATTAAAAATCTGTTTAAGCTTACAATATACCGTAGCTGCCAAAATATTTCCATCAAGCAATGCTGCTCAGAACTGAGGCCTGCAGGCAGGATTGGCATGCAGAAAAACCATTCATTGCTTTCACTTAAAACACACACCCACACACACCCACACACACAACCACACCAACCCACACACACATACATAGAGGCAGTTATCTGAGTTAAATTTAGTTAAGAATCCACCTTAGAATTGCATTCATTTCTCAAGGTTTGCTACCAAACCCTTCCCTTACTTTGCTTCTCTTTCTGTTTTCTAGGTGGTGTGATAAATAATTGTGGGGATCCATTAGGTCTTACCAGTGTTTCTGGTTGAAATTAGTCTATCATGCTTGCCAAAGAGCTATTCTGTACCTGTAAAGGTCTTGGTTCAATAAATATGTACACAATAAGTAAGTGAGGTATAATCAGTGCAACTTCATCTTGCAACTAGGGATATTTTCCTTTTAGAAAACTTTAAAGTGATGATCACTGGGTGCTGCACTGAGAGAGACAGTTAAATAATTTGCTTTTATAAGCACCTTTGTTCTCAGATACCCACATTCCTTTCATTCTTCCCCAAAGATCAAGATCTCAGGATATCTGTCTGCCTATTCATTTTGCAAATTAACAACTGCCTAGCAGAGAAAAAAAAAAAAAAAAACTTTCACAAATAATAAAGGAGCAGATGTTTCCTGGACCATAATAATCAAATAGAGTGAGCTAATTTTCCCATTGATCTGTGATTCTTAGTTGTTTGCAAGTCTGCTCAAATGCACGGCACTTTGTAGAAAACACACAGTATCATACACATAACTGCAAACATAAGCGGCCTTATGTAATATGTATATACTTCATTTAGCACTGTGTATGCCATACGGTTGATAAGTATTTGTTAAATGAGTGAATAAAGTTTTGGGATGGGTTTGGATAGATTTAGAAGGCTATTCCCAATAAATTCTAGGTTCTGAGCCTCTATCATGGCCCTAGAAATTGTTTTTCCTTTTTTGTGTCAAGAGTTGACCATCTCCTTTCTCTCCACATGATTTAAATCTAGACAGGCCACACCTGTTAGCTTATGTATCCAGGTAGACGATTAACAATCTCTACCAGCCTTTGTCTAAGCAGGTACTCCAGATTTCCTTGATCGAATATCTGGTTCTTCCTGAACTCCTCCATAATACATTTCAACACCATCTCTTGTTTTTTCTACTCTAATGCACTTTACTCCAATTTCATTCTCAAAGGATAAAATTGCTTCCATTTCTAATTCCTAGAACTTCTTATGCATGTCCTTCCAAAGGCATCTGGGGAACCTTGGTTGGGGCCTTTCTATTGTTGGGAATGGGCTGCCCTGTCTGAGCATCTCCAGACACTAAAAATGTGATCACCCAGGGCCTACTGGCAGAAAAAAAAAAAAAACACATCTGGCCACCCCTTCCTACTCAACTGCCTTGTGTCTATGCAGCTTTAAAAGTTATTTTTCCACCAGCTTCCTCTAGAGGAAGAGGTGCCTTAACAGAATACCACATGCTGGGTGGCTAGACCTTTATTGCTGACAGTTCTGGAGGCTACAAAGTCCAGGATTAAAGTGCTGGGCTGGTCAGTTTGGTTCCTTGTAGGGGCTCTGCTCCTGGTTTGCAGACAGCTTCCCTCTCACATGACCTTGCCTGGGCTTTTCTTCAACACTAGTCTCATCACCAGGGCCCCACCTTCAAGACCTAATCTAACCCAAATTACCTACCAAAGACTCCACCATCAAATACCATCATGCTGGGAATGAGAGTGTCAACATGTGAATGTTGGGGGGCTGCAAACACTCAGTCAATAACATCCACTGACTTGTAGAGGAGAGGAATTCTGTTGGGGATCCATTTCACACCAGATACATTTCGTTGGGGAGTGATTAAATCCTAACAACATTATTGGAGAGCTATGTCAACTCAGCGGCGATGAGGACTCTGAGGTTCAGAGAGGTTAAGTAACTTGTGCAGTAGTGACACAGCCAGGAAATAGTGATACAATAGTAACCTAGATCTTTTTGATCAGCAAACTCCTCTCACTAACCTTAGGTTGGTGTCAGCAGTGGCTGTGTTAATCTCACTGATGGGCACCTTTAAGGGACACCAACAGCTAGACACCATCCCCATTATAAAGATTTATTGAGACTTAAATTTCTACACAAATTTTAAAACCTCGGAGAGCTGACTCTGATTCTGTTGCCTTTGGAAACACTAAACTTGTCTCACTGCCTTCTTGATCTAAATACTGAGGTTGGCTTTCAAGTGTGACAATCATCTTTGATGTCCTAAGACAGACGTGCTTTCTTGGCTCATTTCTGGATCCTTAGGAAGTAGCAAACATGCACCAACTGAAGGTTTTGTCTGAGAGGGGTGATTATAGTCCTTACTGCTTGTTAGACATGTCTTTGTCACTGATTAATCACACAGGGTCTTGAAGAACTTAGAAGCCATGGGGGACACAGGCATCACTACCACCAATACCAATGAAAAAACAACAGGCATTTTTCTTTGATTCATTGCTACAGGAATATATCCATACTCCCTACCTCTTGTGTGAAAGAATACAAGGTGTGACTGTAAGGCAATGCACAATTCCCCGTGGGAAGTGCCTACAGAGTTTATTGTGTGTTCTTTTGAATGTCCACTGCCAGGAAAATCTCTGACCTTTACACGATGGATTTGATTTGAGGAAACAGCAAAATTTCATTTGGAGACAAGTTTTGCAATCAAGTTAAGTGATCACACAAGAGAATTCTGCTTGGGGAGCAAGACTGGGAAAGATCATAGACTAATGAGAATACCTTCTCTCCCTGGCTTGCAGGACTTGTTTTGAAGCCAATTAAAATGTAGACAATATAGACATTTTCAAGCTGAATTTTAGCAATCACAGCATAGTATATAAAGTGTGTACCTTAAGAGGAAAAGTTACAGACTCAAGATATATTTGAAAACCTAAACAATGATTTTTTAGTTTTATCTTTTAAGGTTGTCTTTGCAGACATGGAAAAGAGTAACAATTACTTAAAAATAATTTTATTTGAAAATAATAACAATTTCAGGTTGATTTTTATGTATGAACCCAGTAGCTTCAAACATGACCTTGGGTTGGAGCATCCTGTTCTCAGATCTGCCTTTTAGGAATCATAACCTATGCATATACCTTATTTATTCTACTAAATATCTCCTGATGAAATCAGTCACAGCAATAAATTTGTGATAAGGGAATAATTGGGCAAAAGATGAATGATAACTTTGATTATAATTAGGGGCAGGAAGAGAGAGGGGATAAGGTGCGGTTACTTAAAACTATGGAATAATTGGCTTCCTTGGTTTCTTATGAAATGCAGTCACCCAGCATCCTGATTCTTCCTCATTAAATTTAGAAGTGCTGTTTATTCTCTGGCTATATTGCAGGAGATGTGTTTGTACTCTTTGTGCCTCACTAAAGTGTTCATACAATTCTTTTTTATGAAAAGCCTTCTGATCAGAGTCAGAGGGTAATTATTCTCGAGTCATCATTGTTCTGAAAGCCCTTTAAGCATCTAGAATACTTGGATCATGCTATTATTTCCATCAGTCCTTTTCTGTATTCTTGGGTATGATATTATTTCCAATCAACTTTGGAAAAATAGCACGTACCATCACAACAGCGATGCATGCTCACATTGCACCTGCTTCTGCACCATAAATGATTATTTATAACTTACATTTATAGAAAATGTTTACAGTGTCCAAATCCATGGGTACATATGTGCCTGCAGAGCTTGCATGTCTTAAGTTTCCAAGTATAACAACAACATGTGGATAACAAAAGCTCCTCCACACTCTGTCTCCTTGCCCACGACAGTGAAGCCTCTTTGACATTGCCCGCACAGAGGACTTGTCGCACACTGGCCTTAAAGTAGAATAACCAGTCCCATTAAAATCCTATTTCCATAGTGCCTTTGAGAAGGTCCCTTACTTTCAGACTCTCTCGATTCAACAGATGTCTTTCTGCATGTACTTAATGCTTCTGTTTATTCCATTCAGAACCTAATTTCATCACTTTGCTTCTATGGCATAATTGAGACAAGCTGGATGAATTTTGTCCTAACTACTTTATAATAAAAGAAGCCCAAAATGGTCTCAAAATAGTTTTGATATTTGGAGTCTTTCAGCAAGAGAGAGAGGAAGATAACAGGAGCATGAGAAGAATATACGAAACTAATTTGTAAGGGAAGCAACTTGGTTACAACTGAACAAAGCCCCCAATCACACTGTCCTGCACATAGTCATACCACCTCAATAACATATGAGCTCAGAGAGGGCAGGTGTAAAGCCTTGTGACTTTTGGTGTGCCCACCACCCAGCATTGTGCTTGAAATACAGTAAGTAATCAATAAATATTTTTTAATATAATATAGGTTTATTTAGAGAGAAAACCTAGTACCAGCAGAGAGAATCTAAACACTAGGTTTTCCAAACACGTATACGCTTCATATGTTAATCATCCTATGTCATAAAAAAGTTCAGCTAGGGCCTGAGGAGCAGAACAGGATTATAAAATAGGGGTTCATGTACCATGTAGAAAGTAAGACTAAGTAAATGCTAAGTAATGTTCCAAAATGAAAATATATCTTTTAAAATATATCTTTTAAAATATACCTTTTAAAAGCATATCTACCCTGCATTCCACAGGATCTTACTTGGGATGTGATAATGACCAGACCAACATATGCCTTGATCCCAACAGGCAATGACAACTTCATATGGTGCATCTCCCAGGTAACACATATACCTTAGCACAGAATGTCTTAATTCCAAGGTGTGACTCACCTAATCCTGGGAATTACAGTGATTGGAGTAGAAGGTCTTAGCCCATAGAAGTGGGAAGAAAAGAAGCTTCTCAGAGCAAGGGGCTCAGTGAGGAGACATAAGGTTACAACAATGGAATGCTGATGTCCATCAGGTTTCAACATCAATGGAGTATGAGGAGGCCAGTCTGAGATGATGTGAGACACTGGCATCAATGTCCAGTGTTGGATTACAGAAGGTTGAAGGAAACTTCAAGGTGAGGAGGTCAAGACTTTGAGAGGACAGTGGGACCAGAGGGCAGTGTCAGTATCAGTGCGTCTGCCAATCATGTTCTGAATGCAGAGGGAATGCATTCAGAGGCTCCTGAAGGGACTCCTGGCAGAGGCAAATTCCTTCCAATGACCCGCTGACTCCCCTACACCACGCATGAAGTTGACTTGCATTTTCCAGTTCTCAGCCTCAGTAAATAAACCCTGAAGATGCCACCAGGCCTTTGGGCTCAGAATGACACAAGATGGAGGCCACACTTGACACAGGATGGTATCTCAGTTCCCTCAACCCTTTCCTCAATGGGCTGCTCATCTACATCAGACATGGCAGGATTTGGGTCAGGCAAAGAGGAGTGTTGAAAGAGCTGTGATTGTGCCAAGGTCCATTCTTGGCCTTAAATTGGAATGTGAGCTTACAATTTAAAAATATACATACAGGATATGATTTGAAGGACAGAGTCCAGGATCTCTGTATATGGTGTCAAGAGGTTTCCTTTTTGGATCAGTTCTAATATTTGTACAAATCTCTAATATGTGGTAGAGCAAAATCAATATATTCTTGAAATTTGCCAGCTTTTATGCTATAGTGCTCTTGTTAACCTCACTTTACTTTTCTAAATCATCAAGGATTCCTTCTCATCTTCCCAAATGGTAGATGTCAGTGTTCCCCAGGAATTGATCCTCAGCCCTCACTCTCTGCATGACCCCATCCATGCTTCTTCCTCATACCATCAATTCTGCCCTGATGGATATACACTTGTATCTCTAGTCCTGACTTTGAATCTCCCAAGTCATATAATTACTTCAAATTTCTGGGTCTGACTATCTCCTGAATAGCTTAGCACAATATGGTCAGTGCTTACCTTCACATTCAAGACTTCCTTCTCCTATGAAAGCACCATATTCCCAAGAAAGGCGTACTGAAAAATTAGGAGTTGTCTCGGCTTCTCCTTGTCACTCAAAGCCAATCATCTAAGCTGTCAAGTTCTGCTCACGTTACATCCACACTATTCAGTAGGTCTCACTGTCTCCATCTCTGATATCCCTAAATGAGACCCTCGTTATCTCTCTCCTGGATTATCTCAGCTTTTCTCCTGGGCTTTTGGCCTTAGGTCTCTCATATACAACAATCGAATTGTAGCCATGGTGATCTTTTTAAAATAAAAAATATACTCTAATCCATGAAACACAAGAAGGCAACTATTATAACTGATTAATGTCTCCACACCTTAAAGATAATGTACACAATCACATTACTTCATACTCATTAAGAAAGTTGATGTAAAAAAGGAATAATGAGTGTTGGCAAGGATGTAGAGAAATTGGAACATTTCAATTTCAATACACAATTATGTATTGCTGGTGGGGATACACAGTAGAGCAGCTGCTAAGAAAAACAGTATAGTGGTTCTTTAAAAAGTTAAACAGAGCCTGGCACAGTGGTGCAATCCTGTAATCCCAGAAGTTTGGGAGGCTGAGGCAGGAAGATTTCCAGTTCAAAGCCAGCCTCTGCAATTTAGCAAAGCCATAAGCAACCCAGTGAGAACTTGTCTCTAAATAAAATATAAAAAAGGGCTCAGTTCAGTGGTTGGGTTCCCATCCCAGGTACCTCCCAAAAATGCTAATCAGAATTACCATACCATCTGACACACACACACACACACACACACACATATATACACATCTTTATATATACATACACATATATACACACACAATGGAATTATTTGACCTTAAAAATGAATCCTGACAAATTCTATAACATGAATGAACTTTGAAAACATTATGTAAAATGAAATAAGCTATAAATAAAAGAAAAAAAACATTGTATGACTCCATGTATTAGAGATACCTAGAAAAGGTAAACTCATAGAGACAGAAAGTGGAATAGTGGTTATCAGGGACTATAGGGAGGGGAGAATAAAACTTATGGCTTGACATGTAGTGTTTTAGTTTCAGATGATAAAATAATGGACTATAGTCATGGTTGCACATTAGGCCACTGAATTATACATTTAAAATGGATAAAATTATAAAATTGAGGCTTTATACATTTTACTAGAGTAAAAATAACTTAGGTTACCTACCGCTTGCTGCTTCACACCTGGGGCTCCTCTATCTATCATCACCCTCGCTACCTGTTGCATTTCAGACCCTGTCCACAGACACCTAAATGCCTCTCCAGAATGCCTTCCCTGCTCCCTCACAAACTGGATGAGGGCTCAGTTTATGTGACCAAGAGTGATCCAACATACCCTTTCTCCTTCATGTGCTCTGTTCTAATAATCTGGTTTGATTGTCTCATGAGACAGCTTTTGAAAATAGGAGCTGAGTCTTGTGCATCTTGCAACTGAGCATGGCATCTACCATGACGTAGGGTTGAAAGAAATATTAAAGGATGAGCTCCTTGCAAGCAGCTATCTTTAAATATATAAAACATTAAGATTGGAAAGAAAAATTTAAAATTTACCTAAGCTTCTTTGGCAAATGCTATTTTAACATGGTAGATAAAATGGTACCATCCAGAAATCTAATTTCCATTTTCAATAGCTGTCTGGTTTTTTAATTTGTGTCATTGATTCTACCACTTAATAAACTCATAGAAGAAGGGTTAGATCAGAATCACAATATTCATCACATTAATTTTTTTCAACTTCATTGCCTTATAACTTCATCTTCATGGCATTTGTTCTACTGTGGACTAGTTTTCCTAACACCCAAATAAGTATTTCTTTAGCCTACAAAAAATGTCAATTCAGGGTTGGGGTTGTGGCTCAGTGGTAGAGCGCTTGCCTAGCATGCATGAGGCATTGGGTTCGATACTCAGCATCACATAAAAATAAATAAATAAATATTTTTTTTAAATTGTCAATTAAATCACCGTTTTAACATGCTATTCATACATTATTTCTAGTACATTAAAATAAATAACTGACTATTGAAGTGAAAACTGTCCCATGTACCACCTAAAGACATCTTTTTATACTATGGTATATGTAAATCATATATTGAATTAATTTCAATTGTATATTTGACTGTCTTATACATGTACAACTGATTCCCCAGCAAGTTTGTAGAGTCTTTGAAAGTGATGACTCTTTTTCTGTGTTTTCATTATTTTATTTTTTCTTATCTCCTTGATGGTTGTCACATCTTCATTGCAGACTCAGCAAGTACCTGGTGACTAAATACATCTGTTCCTTCTGAGATGAGACATATGATTCACCCTTATAAAATCAAAGCTATTTCATAAGGAGGAAAGCTGAAAGAGGAGGCGTCCATGAGAATGTGCCTTGCATTCTCTGCATACAAGGAGCCAGTTGATTGAGGACCATAGCTGCTCTGATCATGCACGTTTGCACTAAGGCCACATCTCCCACAGACCCTTCCAACCAATGACTGAGTTTGTAGAGAGTATGGGCAGATTTATCTCTAGGCAACAGAACTCCTCTCACATCCAACTTTGTTTCAGGATTTCCTCTCATCATAGTTTAAGGGTTCTCCCACCCTTTGACATCCCATTTTCTCTTAGAGACATTACTCTTAATAAAATCCTTACACAACTAATACTGTCTCAGGATCTTCTTCATGGACCTGGACTAATACAGATAGTGGTAGTGAGAACTACATACATGTCACAGCTGAACTTGGTTATAGGAGCTTGGGTGAAATTATTTCTGAGTTCAGACAGCACTGATCTAAATATTTGAATATTCTAGCTACATTAGTTTACTTTGGCCTCCAAAACAAACTACCAAACAAGTGGAATTTATTTTCTCATTTCTGGAAGCTTCAAGTACAAGGTCAAGATATCAATGTAATTGGATTTTATTAGAGGGCCTTCTCCTTGGCTTATGGATTGCTGTTTTCTCCAGGTATCATCATATCACCTGCCTTCTATATGTGCCTTTCTCCCCTTCTAAAAATTCCAGTCATATTGGATCAGGGACCACCATGATGACTTCATTAACTTAATTACCCTGTATCCAACAATGGCCATGTTCTAAGTTGCTAGAAGTTAGGACTTCAACTTATAATTTTTTGGGGAGCACAATACTGAGTACAACATTGGACAAACAACTTTGAGACGCACTTGAATTCTCTAAACTCTAATATATAAAATTGGGGATAATATCTACCAATACACTGGTTCAAATTGAATACAATAATATTTATATGGTCACTGGAATATGTAAAGCAATCATTATAGTTTATAACAAAATTTACTGGAATCATTGTTCATTAATTTATGTAAGATTAATTTGTTTGTAGGTTCTATCCCAAGTTTGTCTCATGTTTATATGAAGTAGACTTTTATGATAAATTTGAAAAGGAAAGGGAAAGAAATATAGGAAGTCAGATTGTGTAGCTTCATATATTTTGTATGCCAGCTATGATTCTGCACTCAGTATATTTATTTAAGCTATGTTACAGTCCAGAAGTTGATAGCTTGGAGGCAAATTTGGTCAAAAGATGCCTGCCATCTTCCTTAGAGTATTTTAAATATCATAATGCCTTTAAATAGAGCATGTTTCTGCAGATTGCCACTTGTATTCATAGCACAGGGTCACATCATACATGTATAACACTTCTCAAGCTCTTAACGAATTTTGAATTGGCAGATGTTGAAGTTTAGACCAGAGGCTCAGATGTGCTGCTTTTAATTCCTTGATTATTCCCAAGAGAACACATTGTTTATCATATTCTCTAAATTAACTGAGGGACACACAAGTGTCATTTGCTTTGTGTCTTCAGGAAAGGCTCACATTCTTCCAATACCAATCAGTTACTCTTATAATCAACTAAGGATGATCCTCATGCCACCAATTAATATTAATTAATAAAGTGACAAATTACATGATCTGCCCAGCATATTTATAGACATGTACACTCAATTTAAACACAGTTTCTTTGGGGTGAGGCTTCCTTTTCCGTCTGTACATAGATAACTACCCTCTGCTCCCATATTCACCAAAATATTCTTATTGTACTCCTCCCAAAATGGATGTGATCTTCAGAATGCACAAAATTTTTTCTATATGTCTTATAGTATCACTATTCTTCCTTTATCTTAGCTTGCTTTTGAAGAAAGTACTTCAGTAGTCTTTGGTATCTAACAAAACAAAGCACTTTCAAACTTTGCCTTATTTTTCATTTTCAAGAGTATGAGGCAAATGGAAACTATTAAGATTTATTTCTCCACATGGTTATGAAAAGATTGAGTAAATACAGTCAATTTAATAAAATGAACACAATGACTTGTATGATTGAGTAGCAAAGCCAAAGGGGAGCTGGGAGGAAGAGTTCTCAACTTATCTTCCTGAAGACTGAATTATTTGAGTCTGTCAAGAATAACAATCACTAATACCTTCTAAGTCTTTCAAATATATTGAAACTGCTTCAATTAACTTGAATTGGTGTTCCCATTTTTCTGAATTGCTTTATGTTTCCTATGACATCTCTGGCTACAGAAGAATGTGACATAACCCCATATGTGGTAGAATCATACTTAGGTGCACCCAACCAATATATACAACCTGCCTGTTCATTTCAAATATAAACCTCGACCCACTTTTTTTATACTATGTAGCACCTAGGCATAACTCAATTTTCATTTGATGCTACTAAAAATATCTGTGCAAAGACACATTATAATGTGGAATAGGAGGTTAAGACTTCACATATCTTCAAGACATTTTTGACCACTTTGACATCGCTCAGCATACCTTAGCATAAGATAAAAATCCTCAGAACTTAAACCTGTGATTAAATAATCTGAGCAAGAAAATTTTATTTCTTTTTTCATTTATGTCAGAAATAGCACATATATAATAGTTTTCTAGACAAAATTCAAAAAGTATTACTTTAGTTGCTACTGAATTTATCATATATAAGTTCTAGAGTCTACTTTTCCCTTAAAAAGTCACAAATTATGTCCAAATGATATTGATCACTGTCAAATGTGTTTTACATTGTTGTTCCATAATTTCCTTATCCTATAATTAGACTATAAAATATGAATAAGAAAATGAATATCTCAGAAAAGACAACTCTAAAACAACTGTTCAGACATGAACTAGTATTCATTATAAACATGTTCAAAGACCTAACAGAAAATGTGCTAATAGAAGTAAAGAAAACTACAAAGTCCATCAATCAGAAAATATCAATAAGACACTATTTCAGAATGAACCATATAAAATGCTTGAGTTGAAAAATGTGATAACAAAAATGGAAAGAAAAATCACCAAAAAAAGAGGAAAGACAGCCCACAGAATGAGAGAAAACCTTTGAAAATTATGTATCTGATAAGGCACTTGTATCTAGAAAGATAGATACAAGATAGATGGTAGCTAAAAAATTTCTACACCTCAAAAGATCAATAACTGAATTTAAAAGTGGAGAAAGCATATGAATAGGTATGTCTTTGAAAAAGATACACTAATGACCAGGAAGAATATGAAACATCTTTAAGCCCAGAGGAAAATGTAAATCAAAACAGGAAAGCACTTTAGACACACCAAGGTGTTTATAATCAAAAAGAGTGGAGAAGAAATGCTGGTGGGGATGTGGGGACTGGAATCTCCATTAGGCTTGGGAACATACAATGCTTTGGGAAGGACATTGGTGACTCAGTTACAGGTGGGGTCACGCTATGATCCAGCAAGTCAGTGGTTTTATATCATGATTTCTACTTTACAGTGTTAATTTATTTTACTGATAATATTATACAATCTAATATGCTTCTAAATCAAATTAATTAATATATTTCTGCTTGCACTATAATCAGATTGTACAGTATCCATCTGTATTAGCCATCGCTCTTTCTAGCCAGAGTTCTCTAACAGATTCTCTGTGCAGGGTGATTAACGTTTTTGAGGCTGATGTAGAATCAGGCATGACTGAAGTTTCTTCCAAACCATCAGCAAAACACTGAATTTTACTTATCACTGTATTATCTTAAGTCATTGTATTATTGGAAATTCAACAAAACTTGAATAGTATTTATAGTCATTCTTCTACAACTAAAATGTCTGATTGATCCTTCCAGATAATAGAGTTTATAAAAGGATTTTTAAATTTACAGTTTCATATAACCTCTGCATGTTAATACCATTTCTAAAGTTGTCATTAAACACCTAATAATAGATCTATTATTATCTGAACTCATTGGCTACACAGGCTGGTGGAAAGTCAACCTTAGTGGTCTCTTCAAGCTTTCAACTTCACTTGCTGACATTTAGTGAATGTCAAGATACTTATTACAGGGCTGTATTTTCTGGTTTGTATAATAAGATTCTATTGTTATTGACTTTACCATGATGGAAAAAATAACCACTTCAAGTCTTAAAAAGAATATTTTTGGATAAAGTAAACATTCTATTTTCTTTAAGTGCCTAATCCTTCAGAAGATATTTTTTTTCATAGATTTTTAAGAGGACATAGTGAAGTGACAATTTTATTTCATGAGAAATATTTATTTCTTTAAATATAAAACTCAGTGAACTACCTTGGTATAAAGTGAAGATATGAGGCAAGACCAAGTAGAATCTAAGAGGTGATTACTCAGGTAGCCAAAGAGCATTTATTTTAGGAATATGAACAATCTGCTGGGAGGTAGCTCAGTGATACGGCACTAACCTAGCAAGTTTAACATGCTGAAGTTCTATGGTCAACATCAATAAACTGTTATCACAGTTTATCATGTGCCTTACAGAGTTTGTGTCACTCCCTACCAAGTAGGGGGGAAGAAGAGAGGAGGTAGACTCATCACAAGTACCTGCTGATCAACTGATTAACTTGTTGATCAACTGTTGATCAACTGTTAGGAATGAAGGATAACGGAGTAGCTGGAGGAGTCAGATTCTTATACTAGGATGGATCCATTGCAGAGATGTCACAGCCAAATTCTAAACCAAGCCCAAGTGCTTAGCAAAGAACTTAGAAAGACACAGACAGATTTTACAGAAGCCGATGGGATACCCTGGTGGATCCTGAAGTGAGAACAATTGAGTGAATGGGAAACAAAAAAAGCTCACTTATTGATTCGAATGATATTTTTTTCTTTCAACTATTTCTTTTTTCTTCTATCATTTAATAAAAATTTATTGAGTTCCTTCAATATGCTGGCTAAAGTATATAGTGATATAATTTGAAGGCAAAACTGGCACAACCTTTGGCCTCCTGGATTGTTGATTTTGAGAAAAATATTCATCCTAAAGTCCTAAAAATGCAAAAAAAATACAATTATGAAAAGTGTAATAAAGGAAAAGTTGCTACAAGAACTTGTAATGAGGTGACCTGAACTCTACTTCCCACCCCATCTCAGGACCCCTTGCCCTCTGGATTCCAGTTGGATTTGATTGATAGGAAGTACCATCACTAGAACAGAGAGTGAGAGGAAAGAGAGAGGGCTGGATATGTCCTCCTCCGCCTTCCACCAGCTGTGGCTTCCAAGTTCCCACAGTAGCTATGTAAACCCTTGTCCTCCATACCCAGAGCACCTGCCCTCTCTGTGGCTCCACTTCTTGCTACTATTAGTCTCAGAGTGCCTTCAGATTAAAGGGAACATGATAACCCCTTCATTAATTTCTTTTCAAAATTCCATTGGGTTATACTTTCTTTTTGTCCTACAAGGAAAATAACTAACATTTAGTTAGGTTAAACCTAGGAATATAAGTCTAAGCAGATGAAACACCATGTGCAAATGCCCTGAGGTGGGAGGCAACATTACCAGTGACAGTGAAGTGTAGTGTGTCTGGGACACTGAACACATCCAGTTTAGCACAAGGCAGGAGAGCAGGATTCAAACATATGGTCACATTGACTTTATTATGAAAATATTCCTGAAGACTTTAAGTCAGGGAATGAATCAGATTTGCATTTTTATTTTTGTACTGGGGATTGAACTCAGGGGTACTCTCCCACTGAGCCACATCCCCAATCCTATTTTGTGTTTTAATTAGAGACAGGGTCTCACTGAATTGCTTAGTGCCTCGCCGTTGCTGAGGCTGGCTTTGAACTCATGATTTTCCTGTTTCCGCCTCCCAAAGCACTGGGACAGATTCGCATTTTTAAAACATTATTCTGACTGTCCAGAGAAGACCATATTGGGGAATTTCAAAAGTGGGAAGTACCATCACTAGAACAGACCAGTTTCCTCAGACCTTTTTGAATGGTTTGAGATGGAGACAATGAATTAGAATAATGTGAGATAGACTGAAGAAAACTGACTTGAATAGTCAAAGTCAGAGGTCAATAAAGTAGGGCCTATGGACTGGCCATCTGTCATTGCAAATAAAATTTTATGGGAAAACAGCCATACTTAATTTTTCTGCATTACAACTGCAGATTAGAACTGTTGGGAGAAAGACTGTATGGCAAAATATGTCAACAAAGTCTAAAATATTTACTATCTGGTGCTTTAAGAATAACTTTGTCGGGCTGAGGTTATGGCGCAGTGGTAGCGCGCTCGCCTAGCACGCGGGAGGTAGTGGGTTCGATCCTCAGCACCACATAAAAATAAAATAAAAAGATATAAAAAAATTTAAAAAAAAAGAATAACTTTGTCACCCCTGTAATAATTCAATAGCCCTAGGCATTAGATTACATGCAAGGTGAAGGAAAGGGGGATATTAAGGATGGCACGTAAGCTGGGCATGGTGGCACACACCTTTATTCTCAGTACTTGGGGAGACTGGGACAGGAGAATCACAAATTCAAAGCCAGCTTTAGAAACGGCGAGATGCTAAGCAACTCAGTGAGACCCTGTCTCTATATAAAACACAAAATAGGGCTGGGGATGTGGCTCAGTGGTCGAGTGCCCCTGAGTTCAATCCCCAGTACCAAAAAAAAAAAGAAAGAAAGAAAGAATGGCATGTAGGCTTCTGACTGCAACTAAGCCCATGTTAGATTTATTTACTGAAAAAAATAAATAGATGGTGGTCTCACAAGAGAGAATGGCCAGATTTTTATTAGACTCATGAATTTAATATTAGATATATTGTATAAAAGATGTCTTTTAGATACCTGAAGAGGGAAAAAGTAAGCCACGTGCTCAGGAGAGAGATATAAGGGCATGATATAAATTTTGGTGTTGCGGTAGGCAGAAAAATGATTTCCTGTCAATGTCCCTGGTCTGATCTCTGAAGCTTACAAATATGTTACCAAATACAATTTGGCAGTTATGATTAAGGATCGTTATGGACTGAATTGTATACTCCCCCACAACTCATATGTTGAAGCTCTGATCCTGAACATGGCTGTATTTGGAGATAAGGCATTTAAAAAGATAATTAAAATGAGGTCCTAAAGATGGGGCCTTAAACACATTGTTTTGTGTCCTTAGAACAGGAGACAGCAGAAGAGAGAGACACCAAGAATGTGCAAACACACACGAAAAATCATGTGGAGACATGATAAGTAGGTCATTGTGAGGCCAAGGAGAAAGGTCTAGGAAGAAACCAACCCTTCCAGTACTTTTTGACTTCAAGAACTGTGAGAAAATAAATTTCTGTGGTTATGCTTCTCTGTCTGAGGTATTTTGCTATTGCAGCTGTACCAAACTAAGACAAATATCTTCTTGAGATGGGAAGATTGTTCTGGATTTACCAGATGGGCCCAATGTATTTATATGTGTCCCTGTAAAGGAAAGAGGGCACAGGAAAGTGAGTCAGAGAAGGAGATACAATGACAGACGCAGACGTTGTAGTGAGGTGATTGTGGGCTTTGAGGACGGCAGGGCAGGAGTCAAAAGTACAGGCAGCCTTCAGAAGCCAGAAAAGGTAAAAGCCCAGTTTCTCCCTCGAAGGCTCCAGAAAGGAAGATAGCCCTACTGACACCTTGATTCTAGCCCACTGAAACCTGTCTCTGATTTCTGATGTTCAGAACTGGGAAATAATAAACATGTGTTGTTTTCAGCTACTAAGTTGGTGATTTGTTATGACAGCTACAGGAAGCTCACAGAGGAGTCATTGGATTGTGGACAGTAATTGAGGCATAGAGATAAATTCATAATGAGTCTGGAATGCCAAAGGCCTATTTTTATGAGATGGTGTTGAGCTATAAGGGAGACTTTCATAAATGCCTGTGTTTGATGCCATCACATTTATTCAAAGTTGGTTTTGACAGTCACGCTGCACTTATTTTAGGTACATCATTTTGAGACATAATCGTCTGGCATTCAGCACCAAATCATCCCTATACTTAAAAAGACTTCTTCCATTACTCTTTTGTTTTAATTGCATAATTCCAACTTTCTCTTTTGAAGAACAGCTTCAAGAGGAAAAGGGCCATTATTCTAATTTTGTTTCAGTGTCTCGGGGCTCATTTATCTTCTTTGATTTGTGTATACTGACTCCTTTTTGATTTTATCCAATCTCAAGGCTTTAAATAACTCATATATTTTGATGACTCATAATTTATATTTCTAGCCTGAATCTTTCAAACTCCAGACTCATAACTCATTATCTACTCAACATTCCCACTTGGACATCTAACAGACTTCTCATAATAGACATGTTCAAACTGAATTCTGGATCTTTTCTCCAACCAGCTCTACCCATAATTTTCTCATTTCAGCTGATGAAAATACCATTCTTCCAGTCATTCAGGCCAAGAGCACTGGAGTCCTCCATTGGAACTGCATTGTCCCTAACTTCCTAACATAGCCAGAAACCTACCACTTCCCGTTGCCTCCATTGCTACCATCCTAGTTGAAGATGTATTCTACCCTAGGCCAAATCCTTGCAATAGCTTCCTAACAGGATCACTTGATTCTACCACTTCCTACTCTCAGGTGTAGTTTCACAACAGCAGAGTGAACCTTTTAAAACAGAGGTCACTGATTATGTTTTAAAACGGATTATGTCACTTCCTCTATTCAAAAATCCTATAATACCACCTGATTTCACTAACTCAGACAAGTCCTTTAAATTGCCCACAAAGCCTATGCAATCTGACTTCTTACCCGCTGATTCCAATATGCTCCTTACACTACAGACATAATAACTTCCTTGAATGAACATGTTCCTACTCCAGGTATACTATAACCAAGGAATGGAAAGTAAATGTCACCTCCAGAAGGGGTTAGTGATAGGATTGAAGTTATCTCTTCCCTTCCCCTCTCTTTTTATTCCTTCCTGGCATAATTCAATTAGCAAAACAGTTAATATCTTCTAGTATGTGCTGTGCAACTGCTGGATGCTAGAGATAAGAGAATTCCTAAACACAGGGCCTCAACATCTAGTAACTCACAGACTGATTCAGAAACCAACTAATAGAAAACAACAAAATATGTGCAGACAGAGAAACATAGGAGCTAATTAAAACAATGTCTGAGTCAGGGAGGACAGCCATCTTATATGAGGCACAATCATCCTAACCAGTATAATCTGGAAGGACTGAAGTATTCTAAATTATCTAGTGAACTGCAGGTAGCTCGACATAGTAAAAGTATCTCCATAGTAACCATGCCTGTGCTCTTGTGAGGTGGATGAGTTAACCACTGAATTACATTCCTTTTGTCATAGCTCAAAAGTAACATACACCACCCCCCACCATCCCTCTCTCTCTCTCCCAGAGCTTTTGAAGATGTTGGTTATAGGAAACACTATCATGTTGCAATGATGTGTTTAGAAGCCTGAGAACATTTGTTCTAATAAACACATCTCCAAAATGATTTGCAAAGTATAAAATGATAAATTGAGAACTGCAATTGAAATTGAAGCTGGATGACTTTTTCTAATAAGGCAAAGTGCCGAAGGAAATAGAAAACCAAAGGGCCATAGACAGTATATTTCTCTTACCTAAAAGGAAGATTTCTTTATAAACCATCATCTATGAAGAAAGAGCGCTAAACATTTTCTCTTTTTAGAAGATCTATGCTTCTTCTAAAAATAGGCTTTGAACAAATTTTAAGGGCTTCTATGTATATATCAAAGGGTTTCTTTAAAATTTCTGCAACAACTCATTCTTAAATCATTAACTGTACACCTACTCTAAGGTATTAACTAAGGATTTGTTAATGTAGACATGCAGACACACTAATGCAATTAATAAAATCAGGAGCTACAAAAAATCACATGCCCAGAGATATTTACAAGTGATAGCAATGAACTGAATTCAATTAGTGGTTGATGACCTTCCAGAATTGTTCCTGCCCTTTTCAGAACCTGGGAGATGGGGAAAGTTCTAAGAATGCTTCCCAATTTGAATCACAAACATTTGGGCCAGAACAGATTTTAAGTAATTATCTACACCTTTAAAAAGTACATGCAGGGGGCTGGGATTATGGCGCAGTGGTAGCGTGCTCTCCTAGCACGCATAAGGCACTGGGTTCGATCCTCAGCACCACATAAAAATAAAATAAAGATATTCTGTCACCTACAACTAAAAAATAAACATTAAAAAAAAATAAAAAAATAAAAAAAAAAGTACATGCAGCCTTTCCAAGAGAAGCCCACATTTTACTTGAGTTAATTTATCAGATTATCTTCTTTCTAAAATAAGAATAAATGTAATATTAAGTGAAGATGGTCTACAGACATTAAGAAATGAAGGGCACATAGGTGGCAGGGGACTTTCACTGAACTCTTCCTAAATAGTATAGTATTAGAATATTAAGTAGTTACATTTATTCCTATTGCACAAGACTGCTTTGAGTATCAAACACGATAATACAGGAGACATGTAGGACACTTTCTGTGCTGCACCTGTGTTATAGCCTATGTCCTACAACCCACCCATTCTCCTTTGCTGTGAGGTCTATGTTACAGATTCTTGAATGATCCAGTCAAAATATGACATGGCTGGAAATAAAAATACCCTTTGGATTCTGAAGAGCAGAGAGAGGTTTCCATAGCCAGGTTGGTGGACTGAAGTGCTTTTCCGTTCTGTAAAGACCAAGGATAGATCAGCCACCACAAGTGGCACTGGGAGGAAGCTACTGAGTCTGTTTCTGGTCACCTGGAACTCCTGTTCAAAGCTGCTTTGTAAGGATGTATGTATTTACATTGGTTGGTAAGCGTCGTTGTGGGAGGTGAGTGGCCCAGCCTAGATTGCTTTCCCTGATGGCCTTCAGGCTTTTATACCAACATGGGGGCCTTTACTTACATAGAAGTCTCTGACTTGATATAATGTTAAAGAATAATATTTCTGTTGGTGTTTTATTTGAATTCCTATTACATAAAATGCATTAATTCCATTAGTTGATATACTTCATCTATGTCTAAAATATTCAATATTGAGTTCTTTTCACAGCAGTAATCTTGGAGCTTTTTTTTTTTTAAACAATCTAGTGAAGACTTTCTCTACTATCCTAAACATTTATTTCAGTCTGTTTCTTGCTTTTCGTCAAACTATACATAAGCTTCTAGACTTAAATATTTTATCTTATAGTAAGATCTCTAAACTTCTGTATATTGCTTTTTGCAATCACCATTACTAACTCTAATAATAATAAATTACTAGACTTAGCTATGAAAACCTTTTTAGAAGTTCAATAAAATTTATAGTTAAAAATTACTACTGGATTGAATTTTCTACTGGTTTGTGGATTAGCATTGGTATAAATAAACTTGGATAAAGGGAACTCTAGTACTATTTGTTTTTTTTGCAGCAGAAACAGTTGAAGTCTCAACCATATCCCTTTGAGCAAGCCAAGAAATCATCCAAGACAGCCCTAACCATAGCTATAGCTGTCCATGGTTCTGCCTGAGAGTTCCGCCCAGGAACACAACCAGGGAGGCCATGTCAAAGAACAACCCTCACCTGACAAGAGGCAGAAACTGTGCACTTTGCAGGTAGGTTCCACATGACCTCTAAGAGGGTCCCCACATGATCATTTCTCCCATGGCCATAAACCCTGTCTTAGCTTTACTCTCTCCCTCGTAGAAATTCCTCCCTTTACATAGCTTCCTGAGAGCAAACCCCAAAGAAACCTCTTGTACCTTCAGGTTTTTATTAGAGTCAGACTTGCCTTCACCAAAACATGTATTTGCTTAATTTCTATTGAGATTTATTGCATCTGTGCTCAGTGGTAGCCAGACATCTATTCACAATACCTAGATCCTCAGAAATAATAGCTTCTATTATTATATCCATTTTATAGATGATAAATTGAAGCTTAGAAAATTGTAACTAATTTATAAGTCACAGCAGGTGGCAAAGCCTGGAATCAATTCCTATTCTTCTATTACTTTTCTTACGGGGTTGCTCTCCTTTGCCTTTATTCTATGAATTCAAATTGATAAAATAAACATAAAACTAAGTAACTTTACAGTTACATTCTCTAAATTTGTGAGAGTATTTTGACTTAAAGGATACGAGGTGCACATCTTTTTACTGTGACATACAAAGGTTGCACCTCCTTACTGTACGGTGCCCCGTTGTCTGTGCGCCTGCTCACTGTTCCCCATTGTGCGCCTGCTCAGTTCTTGGCTTTAGTGTCTTCACATGGAAGATGACACCTTGGGCCAAGGGATCCCCAGGATCCAATGAAAAACCAATTCTATACAAACCTGAGTTATACGTGGCCTAGTTCTGGTAGACAAGTGTACAACTTTAACCCTTTGTTTTATGCTTATATTCTATCCCCACTGCTACAGCAGGCATGAACCAACTTTTTCTTTAAAATGTCAGATAGAAAATACCTTAGGTTTTATAGATCATAAGATGTGTGCTGCAATTACTCAATTCTGCCATTGAAGTATGGAAACAGCAGAAACAATACACAAATTCATGAGCATGGCTATGTTCCAAAGATATTAGTTATCATCAATTAAAACAGCAAATCCATTGGACGTCTTCAGCTTTGAAAACAGAGAACAGTCTCTAAGGCCTGCATGTCAAGACATGGCAGGAAAATTCTAAAAATTACTTATATTCCTTGTGTCACTGGCCTGCAAACTTTAGAGATCTTTCTCACATAGCTCTCAAAGAAACAAAGACAAAAGAAACCTTTTCTTTTTCTTTATTTCATGGGCCTCTCTAAGCGACTTCTGTTTGTGTTTGTGATGGGCTTACAGCTTGAGAACAGTCAATAGTCGATGGAGGTGTTGTCTGGAGAGCTGGAGAATATATAAATATTGCATTTGGGATGTACTTTCTCTTTGAACAATCAAAGTGTCTGTACAGGTTTGCTTGCTAAGGGTCTATTATTGGCAGTTTCATGATAACTCCTCTAACACCAAGCTTTGTCAAAGAACTTACGACTCAGAACAAATATTTTCTTGAGGTTGAATTTAGCATGCCAGATGTTATTCAAAGAAACAACAACAAAAAAAACTTTTCATATGAACTTTCCAGGGAAAACCTTTACCCTCATCTAGGGAGCCTAAAAGATGTTAGAAAATAAATTTGTGTCTCATGCTTGAAATTTAGGAGATATCCTGAGCTAACAATGAATAAACTCAGTCTAATACTATTTCAAATCCTATTTGTACTGAAAATCATTTCTGGACTGATGACTTTTAATTGGTGATAGTTCAGGAAATCTATATGAGTGGAGCTATGGAAATATAAAACACTTTGCCTTGTGAAGCAAGTGCTACCTGCAATTAGATGTAATCAAACAGAAACTGAGTAACAGCTCAGCAATGATTCTGTTTCAAGATTTTGCACTAAATGAGTGTTTAAGGAAACAGGGCCTACTAAAAATAACATAAAATAAATTTAAAACAATGAGCCACAGACATTTTAATTTCTTAAGACTTTAGATTTCCTATAAGTAGGCTTGTACACAATGTAGACCATTTTTCTTTTTTTCCATCTCTCTTTCAGTATCTCTCTGATTACCCCTCAGCAAGCATGAAACCTGCTTATTCTGGGTAAATTTCACAAGTGACATTAAGTAAGACAGAAGAAAATTCCCTATAGATTTTCTATTCACAAAGAATTACGATCAGATTTAGAGTTTTGGCCACCATTAATAAGTAAACTCATCAAAAGTCAAATACAGGGGTAAGAACAGTGTATATTCCTTTTATGGACAAAAGGAAACATTAGTAAATATCCACTGTCCTACTGAATCTTGGCCTGAGGGCTAATAGCACTTTGTGCCATTTCTTCATCTGACTTAAATTTTTCTGACTTCGTAACTGATTCAAAGAGGGATGGAGTGAGAAGAGATTGAAAACTCAGAAGTATTAGCATAAGTTACAGAAAAGCCAAAAGATAGTAGCATGAAATATGTCTGCTATAGTAAGTGCTCAATAAAAATGTACTGAATGAATAAATGACTAAGGATACAACCACAGACATTCTACATTGAATTCTTCCATACAAAGAAAAACATTTAAATACTTTCAGGTTCAAACATTGGATCATTCAGACTTTTAGAGTATTTTAAGAAAACTGTTGGTAGTGACAAACTCTCAAGCAATAAGCAGGCCTTCTGCTTATATGAAAATCACTAACAGTGAAAAATATTGACTTCTACTTTTTGTTCAGGTTCTGAAGGAAACTACATATGGTCTCTCTGGTAAAAAATCTAGTGAATTTATGTTAAGAAGAAATTTGCTTTGTACGGCAAGTGTTATAAACATAGAGTAACATGATAAACAAATATAATTCCATTTGGTATTCCAAGTAGCTAACATTTTCAGTATTTGCAAAAAACGGTTGTAGTTGGTAGGGAGGGAAGACACTGAGAAATCTACTTTAAAGGTAAATCTCACTCAACCAGTTGGCAGTGGAAAAGGAAAGAAAATCTCAGTCCATATCACGAGACCCTTCCTTTGCCCCCAAACTAGAATTGTGGCATAGAACAGATCCATACTGAATGACAGCTTACATTGAAGCTTCATTAAGAATATCACTTGTACTTATTTACATGCATGTTGAAAACCACCCGGCCTGGAGGATCTAGCCGTCTGGAAGGACGCTGTTTGCTTCTTCAGTCACACAAGCTGTGTTGAGAATGTTCTCTCTAGGCCCCATATGTTGTTTCTGTTTTGTTTTCACTTTCAAACAGAGTGAATAAAATTAGAATGGCCTTAAGCTTTAGCCAAGATTGTAGATGGCCTGTAACCAAGGGGCATCCTTGGCCTTTTTGGAACTTGGTAGCCTGTGATGGTTCTCAAAGTTGAGTTCTGAGTGGCTGGGGATAATCTGAGAAATGCTCACTTAAAGTGATGGCTTCTCTCTGTCACCTACCAATGGAAAGGCACATTGATTTTCAAAGACACAGTGTAAGTTCCATCTGTTACCCAAAGTGTTTGTGGAGATTACATGCCAAGGAAAAGAGTTACTGAATGAATTAAAAGTAAATGTCACTTCTGAAAACTCAGCCTAGTAAACAGAGCTTGGGGAAATATTTCCTTTTGCCTGAGAGACAGGTATTGAAATTAAGTAATATGGTGCTTTCAGACCTGGATAATGTCAGCAGAAACTCACATTCCTGGAAGCTGTCCTGCCCCCGAGGGTATGGATCATTAGAAAGTGCTTCCTCACTGTTGATTTGCAGAGCCCTAAGGTGGGAGCTCCACAAATAGCACTTTACAGTTCAACATGATCAATAGGACAACCCAATAAGGGTCCAAAACAATTTCCTCCTCTTACCCTCTCTCTCAATTACATTTGCTTTTATCGGACATGAGTCTGGGCTAGCAGTTACTAAAAGTTGCTGAGAGGCTGTGATTTATGCAAGAGCATCAAGCTTCCTTTCTTATCTAAATTGTTAGTCAGCTCTTGTTATCATCTTGAATCCACTGGAGAACAGTTGCCTCTCTGATGATTTTGTCATAAAGGCTGGTTTCTGATGCATCAAGTCCTTTACCTTTACTACAATCGTCAAAGCTAATTTTAATATGTATCAGAAATTTGGGATGAGTATGTGACATATTACTAATCACTTAAATTTTAAAAGAGTGTATGACATCACCATTGTGTTATTGTGTAACAACAATAATAACAAACAATAACATTCTTTGTCCTACCATCCCTTTGTGACACTGACATTTCTGGCAAACTAGAAAAGCATAATGATCTTAGTTTCAGAAGTTATGACTCATGTTATATTCCTTTGGGCCTAGCAAATTCTAATTGCTGGTGATATGTAGCTATTGGAAAACCAAAAATTATGTTATCTCTGACCTCCAACCTTCATTAACTAGGAGCCAGTTTATATGACACAAGTGGAAAATTTCAGGAAAAGGAAAGAAAGGAAGCTCATATTTACTGACACTGTACAATATAATATTGTAGTCGCTACGATTGATGCTGTGATCAGATCCCCTTGGGTCCCCGTTACCAGGACCTGGAGGCCTGTGCTGTTTTATTATTGGCTTCATCTAATGGCTTGCACCTGCAATTCAGCTCTGGCCAATTGCCATCTTTAGAGTCCAAGAGGCAGAGAGTCGGAAGTGCCTGGGGGTGTATGGCCGAACTGTATCCTATAGCTAGATTGATTAGTTGAGGGAGAAAGGCATCCCAGTTTTCTGCCATAAGTCATGATGTAATCTAAAGAGAACTCTGCAGGACAGTGCTGGGGCTGGGGACTCTGTCTGAGTCATTTCCTTACTTGGCTTCTTTCCCTTCTCAGTCATGCTTCCCCCACTCCTGTCTCCTGGGAACATGTCCTTAATGAATCACTTGCTCAGGAATTCTTGTCTGAAAGTTTGATCAGTATACACATTCTTTCCACATATGCTGTGTCACATGTGCTATGTGTCTCACATATATTTTGCATTTAAACTGCCCAATAATTCTTCTAGGAAATAGAGGATCAGAGAGTTGAATTAATCTGCACAATATTATACAGCAATTGGTAGTAGCAATAGGTGCCTTTTCTAGGAAGGGTACCAGGAAGGAGAGGCAAAGGAAGGTGGGATACTGGGTACCAATATTTAATAAACATCTTATTCCAAAAGGAACAAGTTGTAACATTCTATAACACTGTAGGATGACTATAATTTATTTTTAAGTATATTTTATGATGAACTAGAAGATAGGCATTCTTAGGCTCCAAATATGAAGAAATTAAACATATTTAAGGAGATGAAGATGTTAATGACTCTGTTTGATCATTACAAATTATATACATGAATCCAATTATCACATTATAGTCTATAAATATGTACTATTATTATATGTCAATTAAAGAAAAAATAAAATTTAACTTTAAAAATAAAATGTTATCCCATTATTAGGTAATAAAAGCAAAGAGGTATCTATCTCAAAACTCAAATCTCATTCTCTAATTTATTATATTTTATACCAAACTATCTCTTGGCATTAGAAGCAAAATGAGTTTTTTGTTGTTTTTTTGTTTGTTTTTGTGGTACTGACGATTGAACCCAGGGCCTTGTGCATGTGGGGCAAGCACCCTACCAACTGAGCTATATCCCCAGCTCACAAAATGAGTTTTGAAAACTTCCATGTGAGTTGTTCCTTGTTGACTTTTTAAAATAAAGTTCTTGAGTTAGAAGTTGCTAGATTCACTGTAACATAGTCTTCACTAGAGATAAATCATTATAAACAGTAAATCAATAAAATTACCCTTTGCTGCCTACAGAGAAAGTTAAGCTTAGTAGAAAATGATAGAGGTCTAGCAAACCTTCAGTTTGGATTTTTTATAGCAAATTAGTTCAAATTAATGGTCTCCAATGGAGAGAATTATAGTTAGCATTTAGTTTGATCTTTCTCATTAATAACTTCCACTGTTTCTCCACCACAATTAATTTTATAAAATAGCCCTGAAAGCAAACAAAAGAAATGCTTTCCCCAGCTATCATAATAAAACATTCTTTTTAGATTGCCATTAAATTTACCTCAAAGAGTCCATTATCTTTTGCTTTTTGTTTTATCACCTTTGGTGCTTAGAGGATTCAGAATTGTCACGGAGGCAGGACGGTTTATGACTCACACTAAGAGAACTGCCAATAGTCTCAGGAGGCCATGGCCGTCCTCATTCTTCTACCTTCCTGGAACTTCCAGGGAAGATAAGCAAATATTGCCCCTTTCACCTTCTCCTGGGGAAGTTTGGAATCCCTTCACCAATGTCTGGTAATAGTGATGTGGAGATAGAATTTCTAAAGTTTGAGTCCCATTGCATAGTTGGAGGAATGACTTATAATGAATTAGATTTCAGAAAATATCTATGAACTTTCGTTGCCCATACACAGGTTACCTCGTACACATTGGGTGCCAAGCATTTTAGAGACATCAACTTTGCAAGTACCATTAATTTCCCATTTTCTAATGAGAAGCCTGAGGTTCCAAGAGACTGAAGTTGCTCCATTAAGTGGAAGAGTTGAGGTTCAAAGTCAGGGTCTCCTACTTGAGTTCAGTGCCTCAGCTCCTCTGCATTGTACCAGTTGGCTTAGAGGTCCCAAACGGAGAGACTGCACCATGCAGAGGGCAGAGCCCATTCTTGAGGTCACCAATCTCATGTTTGTCAGAGTACAATGAGGGCAGTTTTGCCAACTGTACAAGAATGATGAAGTGGCAGGCATGGGGCAGCTCCATCTGCAGAGACAGTTTTGAGAAAGAGTGACATGAAGCCTGAAGCTCCACATATAGCTTAAGGTTCCGGAGACTCTATGAAGCCTTGGTATTCTATTTATCACTCATCGTTGGTGCCTACAATGTGCCAGATTCCTGTGCTCAAAGTCCTAAGCTGTAGTAAGCTGGACAACTTCAGGCTCTTATAACTGCTATCACTAAGGAAATAAACAGTGATACAGTTGGTCTTACTTGTTGATATAGCCACTTTGACTAAGAGACTATGAGCTCCTAGGAGTAGTACTTTTGATTTTTATTTATCTTCATATGCTAATGTAGCACAATCTTAAATATTCAATAAAGGCTCATTTAATGAATGAATGAAGACATACACCCATAAAACAATCTATCAGGTACATGCTTTGAAATGTAGAAAAACAGAAATGAGTAGCTTAAAGGACAGCCTGTTTTCTCCTTTGAAGCAGAAGTCAAATGTGTTCTGTGTGCTGCACGTCCACCCACATCCCTGCAAAACATTTGGTCTTCCCCTAATGCAAGGAAAATTGATTATTCTGACATTCCCACTAGGGGCCATTTCCCTGCATACTTCAGGGCCTACAAGGTCACAACTGACTGTTTTCTAGAAAGGATTAAAGATAATTAAAAAGGAGTATTGATTAGGGGCTTCAGTACCTGGTGGATTGGGGTTTCTCAGTTGGATTTAAAAGGCAAGTTCACTCTCAAAACATTGAGGCTGATCCTCTTGCTGAAGGGAAAGTGGTCACATTTGATAAGTGTAATTTTTTACCAGTGAATCTAAATTGCCTCAGACCTAAAATAGAAGCAGCACTTTCACAACATGACCCTTGTCCTTTATTGCAATACTGCTTTAGGCAGGATACATATGAAAATCAAGGCTTTTAAAGAAACCTCTAGGACCTGCACCACAACTCAGTCTTGACTGCATCACAAAGAGCAAGTCACTGAGGGCCAATGAATGGGACTGCGAGCACCTGGAAATAGAAAAACCTGACAAGAATATGGATGGAAAGAACTAGAAAGGGTCTAAAATGCCTTGTCCAAAGACGTATGTTTTTTTAAGGTATTTACTTCCTACATCTATTTCTTTTAGTTAATATATCCATGTAATAAGATGCATGCATAATGCATAATATATTCTTTACATTTGAATGTAACTGAGATTTTAAGCACATACAAATTACCACATATGACTAGAACTATCAATGCTCCACAGATTTTTTTCCCAGCTTGTCTTTTTCAAAATTTAATTCCCAATATCTGCTTAGCTTGCATTCTGAAGTTCCATAGCTAGCATTTCTAGTAATGCATATAGTTAAATATAGATATTAAATAGTGATGATAGATATTGTTTCATTGTTTTGTAAGAGAGTGAAGGCTCCAGGTAAGTATGTGAACATAGAACATGATGCAGACACAGTTGGCTTTCAGTGAATGGAGTGTGTGCGTGCGTGCGCGCGCGTGTGTGTGTATGTGTGTGTCTAAGAGCACGGTTCCACTGGGGCTTCTCTTTGACCTGTGTACTTCATGAGTTACTGGCCCATCATCTAAAGGCAGCCATCATTACATGCATTCTCTCTACTTTCCTTGCTATGTGAAGCATTCTATCAGAGGTCTCTCTGGCAGTCTCAAAGATTTCACTTCACATTTCAAAATTGTAAATGTGCGAACATTTTTAAAGTAAAGTAATTGTATTTGAAATCCAGTACAAATGAGACAGAAGGACCTTCTCAAATGAGACACTATTTCTGTTTCAAAAACCCACATCTGGAAAATATTCAAATGAAATTTCATTTCCTGTGCTCTTTTTGGCACTGAGCACAATTTAATTGCAAGCAGATAGGAACTCATCCAAGGAAAATGGGAGAAGCTAGAAATGATCTTTTGGTGATGATAGGAAACTAAGGTTTTTGGTCTGCAAAGTCACTAGATGGAAAACAACTTTGGAGAAAACACGGAGTGTAAGCAGGCAGCATGCTATAAATATCTGGGAGGCAGATATTATTTATCTAAATGAAACACATTGTGGATTTGGCAGCCAACAGTGTCCATGATGCAATCACCATGAAGCAAAGTAAGTGGGAATCAGTAGAACTGGGTTTGATGTCAGCCCTGACACTTGCTGCTATGACCTTATCTATAAAATACAGACAAAATAATTAAACTTCTTGTTAAAGTGTTGGGTTAGATGACCTGTGTGCAAACATCCAGTGCAGTGCCTGGGCCAGGCAACAGTATTCTTCTGTGCCTCCCTCCTTGAACACATCTCTGGACTGCTCTAGCTCTGCGTCCATATCTGAGACATGGGGAACAGCTTTAAGCGTATTTGAATTTCCCCACAATTCTAAAAGGAAGCTCACAATATGTCTCCATTGTACTACAGTTTTGTTTGACAGCAAAACATTGTTGTCAAACATGTTCCCAAAACATGCTCCCAAACAGTGGGAAACAGTATCAAAGGTGCAGGAGTGGATTTTTTCCCTTAGGGGCAGCAGAGTTCTGACTGTCTGTCTAGGCCAATTGATCTTTCTTGCCCAGGGTTTGCAGAGTGTATTATCATTGGACTACCTGGAGGAACATTCACTGTATTCCTGTATTCTGTTAAATTGTGGACAATCTTTAGCGAGCACTTACTGGAGGTGCTGCTAAGCACCAGAAGAGAGCCATGACATTATCAAGAAAAAAAAGTTTTCTTGCCTTTGACAGCAGAGCAGAATCTGTCATGCCCAGATTTATGTAATATACAGGGACATTCTTCTTCTTTTTTTCCCCCTAATACTGGAGATTTAACCTAGGGGTGTTTTACCACTGAGGCATGCCCCCAGATCTTTTTATTTTTTCATTTTATTTTTTCCTAAGTTGCTGAAGTCCTCACTAAATTGCTGAGGTTGGCCTGGAACTTGAGATCCTCTTCCCTTGACTTCATGGTTCTCTGTGAATATAGGCATGTGCCACCACACCTGGCAAGAAGGACATTCTAATTTACCTAAATTCATTTGAATAAAGTAATACAAGTGGATTATATTACTGAGATATGCTTATAAGGGATGCACCATACTTTGTGCTTGTTTTATTTTTAAATGAATAGTAGAAATGGAAAAGAGAACCAATGTTTTTGAAACCCTAATATATACAAGAAACCATCCTGTATATTGTTGAGATGAATAATATCGTAAAAAATAAACCTTAATGTATCAAGTACTGTGCCAAATATTTTGCATGAATCATTATACATCAGCATATTCTGCATGTGAATAAACTGAAGCATAAAATGGGAAACATATTGAAAACAGATCTCAAATCCATTGCACAGGGAAGCCCTTACCTCTCGACACTGTAGTGCATTATTCAGATGCCTTATAAAAACATCCTACAAAATGCCATTGGTTTCTTTTGGCTTGATTAGGAGAGCAATAGGGTTAGGTAAATTACATGTAGAAGTCAGCTCCAGAGTCCCGACAAATATTACTTCTTCAAACGTCTGCAAACACATTATGTCTAGCCCTACTCAAAGGTGGTCAGTGCTTTCAGGGAATGCCTAGCACCTCCCAGAAGGACAGCTTCCAGGTTTCTACCCATTCTGCTCACCCCTATTTCCCCAGCTGTCTTTCTCCACATCATTGTTGCAGGATTCACATCTGAATTTTCCAGCAGATGATCTTATTAACTGGTCTTATTAACTCAGTTTTCTCACCAATAATATCCCCCTAAGTAAGATGCATCTTCACTGTCTTCCTTTGCTCCATTGAAAGGAATGCAGGCTGGGCCCAGAGGTCTCCATCAAATGACCTAGAACACCTAAACTATCAACATTTACCTCCAAACCCACCTGCCAGCCATGCCCCACTCCGGCCCTTCATTCTGCTTCTTGGTCTTACCTTCCCCCACTATGTAAGCCACTTTGATGAATCTATGGGTTCCCATGTGTCCTGGACATACTCCTTCACTCTACAACATTCAAAGTCATACTTCCAGAGCTAGGGATTACCTAGCTTGGGGACCATCTGCTCCTTCACACTAGAATTATCTTAAACCATCAGGATGATTATCAATGCATGCTTCCCCAGTTTGTAGTGAGGATAAATAAGATCTTGTGAGGGGTTATATTAATAATAAACATCTTAATTATTCATTAAGAGTTGTTTGCATTTTCCAGCAAAGGGGTTTTTAATTTTTGCTTTTATGTTTTCTCTGGGAATAGTTTTTTCTTATTTTAATTCAAGCTTTTCTTTGAACAAGAGATGTAGGACTGTGTCCAATAGGGAAGCATAAGTCCCTGTTTTACTCTTGCAAACTAGTAAGTTCTAAATTTAGCTATAAAGAAACAAGTATCTCTGTCTCTCAATGCTGTTTGTCAGGCTCCCCAGAATTCTGTCCCCAGTGTCTGCCTGCACCTCATTCCCCCTACTTTCTAATATAAACAGACATCCTGTGCTTCCAGCATTCTTCTCCATGCCCTTGTAACTCTCCAGAGCATGTCAGCTTTCACTTTGCTCCCTTCCCTATTCCCTCCCCCCCCACAATTCTGTGGTCTTCCTCTTTACTGAGATAATTGCCTTTTACATGACTGTCTGCATAAACTCTCCATCATGAGAACACTTTTCTCATGACTCCAAGCCATTATTGATCAAATAACTCAATAGGATTATTTATTATTCTTTGCTGAAATGTAATTGCTTGTATTACATAATTAATTATCATTGATATACCACCTCATCAAACTAAACTGTCATTTCCTAGGGAAGACTAATGCCTGAAAAATGCTCTTGATAAATAAAATGATATATAGATATATAGAAAATGATATATAGAAAAGTAACTTATATAGAATTATATAGAACATCTATCATTTTTCTCTATATATGCAGAGCAGCCATCCAGGTAACAACTGAACAGAATAATAATTGCATGACAGTATGGCATTGTGCATTCCTAACAACAACAAAAATGTAAATGTAGTCAATTCCTGATATTTGAGGTTTATGTCACCTCCAGTATTGAGTTGGCTAAGGCTGAACTGTTGCTCTTAGGGAGATACAGGGATGGGTTCTGAAAGCCACTGGACACAATCCTTTGGTGAATCAGTTAATATAGAGGCTGTTTTATGTCTGTTTCTGTCTTAAAGACATCTTATTTTATATTAACATTGAATTTATGAGTTCAGCTGCACCCTAGTCTTGTTCAAAGGAAGCTTGTCTAATACACATATTTTCTCCATGAGGTACATTACAGCCTTCTTGCCCCTGGGAACCCTAGCCAGCACTAAACATGGAGCCCATTTTAAAGAGTAAAATCACCAACAAAACACATAAAAATGTCTAAAAATGTGAGACAAAGTAGACAGTGTAAAGGACACTCGATTATAGTATATAAACTGAAAGCAGAAGGCAACCTTGCCAACCTTAGAGGGGAATCAGGCAACTCAATTGTTTTGCCTGCCTGCACATATACACAAATGACCCCATAAACACCACAAGCACTGATTTTGGTATTAACAATAAATTCTTACAAGTAAGCAAATTTACAAATTTATAAGTATGGAATGTGCTAACCATGAGGATAACTACCTGTAAAGAATAGAAAGGACATGTTGCAAGCTAAAAACCACTTTGGAATGTCTTTCATTGTTATTATTGAATAGCCATTATATAGTACTCAGAAAGACCAAATGGTCTTAAAAGCTTTTGATCAGGTACACCAGCTTTGCTATCTATCTTTTAAAAGCAAATACAGAGAAAATTCTGGTCTTAAGAGTTTACCAGTAAAGTTTTGTTTCCATTTGATGCATGAGAAAGGTCCACACATGCAATCAATTGATATCACAGCCTACTTCCACCACTTAGAATCATACGACTTTGGCAAGTCACATGATGTCGGGGTTTCTATTTCCTTGTTGCATGAATCACTTCTCCTTGAATCATCCCTCAACATAAGTTTTTCCCCTCTCCACTTATGGATTTTGGTGTTCTTGGCTAATGCTCCTGGGTCCTAGCACAGTGCTTTTTAAATATTGATAGGCACATAAATCCCCCAAGGATACTGTTAAAATGCAGACTGATTCAGGAAGTTTGGGTGGAACATAATCTTCTGCCTTTCTAACACTTTCTCAAATAATGTTGATCCTGCTGGTCCAGGGAGCATATTTTGAAAAGCAAAACCCTAGAAATGTACAGAAGACTTCTAACTTCATGATCTGCTTTGTCCCTAAACACCTTCCCTACATTCTTCGCTAGCACTTATTTAATGACCAAAGCTTTGATTTCCAAGTAAAGCAGATGTCATGCAGTGGAAAAAAAGAGTCACACTCATTGCTGGCAAAGCTCTTAGTTTTCTATGCTACTTTCTTATTGATATCACTGAGCATAGACTATACATAAATTTAGATGAAGGGAACATTTAACACCTATTCTTAGTATGGCTGGTGTGTACTCAAACATTTTCAGTGCACATTTTAATTATTGGAGAAAAGAAATCATGGGAAAATGAAAAGAGAAACTAGAAGAGGAAAAATATGAATAAAGCATTAAAAACACAATTTGCCTTTCAAATAGGAATAGTGTCTGCCACTTATTAAGTACTCTCCAAGTGTTAGGTACACCATTATATGAGTAATGAAATACTCTGGAAATGAACAATAATTATCTGAGTAATGTGATAAACTCAAATAGCTCCTGTCTTGTTTTGTCCTCTAAGACAATAACTGAATTTTTTTCAAGTATGAAATGATAGGCATTTAAATAGGAGAATGGGAAATTTTAATTTAATATGGTTGACAAGATGTTTGATGGGGTTGTCACAGTGGCAGCTTTCAATGCATTTATTGGGATTACCTGTGTTGAATGAGATTCAAAGAAACTCAAGAAACTTTTCATTCACACTGACCTATTTTGAGTGCATTGCAGATGGAAAGAGCAATCACTCAGAACTATCATGATTTCTAATAGGAAAACACTGCTGTTCAGTGCACATCAAGGAACAAGGACACTCATGAATAGAAGATGGTTGAGCTTGTTTCATAGATCCAAAGAGTACTCAGTACAGCAAAGACCAAAGCCCTGGGTGAAGAAATGAAAGCTGAAAGAAGAAATGAAAAGCTGGAATTTTTTGAGCCCTTACTATTTTGCTGGAATGTGTTCTAAAATATGGATCTTTTTCTCAACCCAATTTTTGTTCTAGCTATGAAGATATCTGTTCTTAATACTGTGACATTTCTGTTTAGAGTTTCAAACTCAGAGGGGTAAACAAACCAGACAAAAGGAAGAGCTACACTTTTAAAGCCAAGGATTATTTGTTTGAAAAAGGAGCAAATTTTGAGAGAAAGAGTTACTGACTAATTTATTAAATATAAATTTTATATTTTATAATGTTGCTTGTTTAAGATGAGGTCTATTTCCTCCTGCCAGTGTAAGAGCTTGGGTCCTACAGGGAAAAAATTGAAAGGTACAATTTTAGGACTATTACTTTCTCTTGAGAAAGAACGTACATGAATGCTTATTAATAATAACATACCTTAAAAGTTACTAACAGAAAGTTCTAGTGATTTAGAAATAGATTATCTGCTCATGGACAAAATATGTAATACATGTTATCTCTATCATATAATGTATTTAGCACATTGTGGGATATCTTTGTCTAAGGCTTTTCTTGCCAATACATTAATTTACCTCTTGATGATTTTTCATTTTATTTTAACAAGGTTTCCATACATAAGAATGGAGAGTATTTTATGGACAACCCTCCATGGTGCTCACTATATAGTGATTGACAAAGATGGTCTAATGGATGTCATGTCTATAATACTGCTGATAATAAAGTAATACCTGCCATTTGATCAAGCATCCCTGATATGACAGGTGTTATGATAAGTCCTGTACACATCTCATTTGTACATCTTACAATAAACCAGATAGAAAGGTATTATCATTCCTTTTTGAAACATGAAGAAATTGCCTTGAGGTTAATGGGAAGTCTCATGCCACATGAATACTAAGCAGAAGGGCCACATTTACTCTGACTTTAAATATAGGCATCATCACCACCAATGGTAGAAAAGTATCTAAAAAATAGCATTTGAGAAAAGCCTGAAATTGCTGACCATTTTGTTCTCAATCCACTCTAATTCCAGATGCCAAAGTAATTGCCAAATATTATCCTAAAGTTACCCTCATGTCCAAGACATCATGGTAGGCTTCACACTCATTTAATAAAAAAATCTGGCCTCCATAGTCTTGTTTTCAAGATCTTCTCCTTTAATTAATTTCAATTTTATCTTTTCTCATGCTACTTTAAATCTTCTCAAACCTTTTTTTTTTCTTTTAAATTCCTGCTAATGTCATGAAAGTTCAACTCCCAGAGATGTCTGTAATCCTCCAATTGGAGGAGGCAGTGTGGTATGGAGCAAAGGGGATGAGGTTTGAAAATTCTAGAGCATCTTTACAGCTACATTTCTTAAGTTTTTCCCTGACCTCCTTAGTCATTCTGTATCCCTTTACCCTGAGTGCATGTTCTTCATAGCACTAATTAACTACATTATACTTATTAAGTAAGGCTCCACTGTTCTGTGCAAATAAACAAACCTCATATCTCAGTGTGTTGTCACAATTCTTTTCTTGTTCTCCTCGTGGTTTGATGTGGCCCAGATGCTCCTCCTCCACCCTATTGCTCTGTGCTCAGCAATACATCAACTGTATAGAGAAGAGCACAAGAAAGGATCCAAGGGTCCCTTAACTGGCTTGGCTTGGATTTGGCACACATAACAGTCCACTGACCAGTAAGGAGGACCACC
>CM053408.1:105946202-105966981 GCA_028644305.1 Xerus rutilus | reverse complement strand
TTTTATACATTTTCTTTTATCAACTATCTGAGAAAAGGAGCTAGCTTCACTCATTTAGAGATCAGCATAGACCCAAACTATAATTTCTATGTTTAAGACCAGCTGCCTCTGTGATGTGAGTCATATTCAGGTTATAGATTTTCAGTGAACATAGAAATGTTAGTTTTATGATTGTTTATGGGATTTTTAATAGCTTAGCTGAAATATAATTTATATTCCATAAAATACACATTCTAGATGCATGATTTATCCACTTAACATCACACTTTAATAACAGAATATTTCCAAAGAAAACATCATCTTCATTTGGTCATTTCTGTTCTCTCTCTTTCTCCAGTTCTAAGCAACCACTAATCTACTATCTGTCTCTAAATACTTGGCAATGAAAACTATTATTTTTGGTGTTCAAATGAGGAGAGAGCAGATGAAGACAACACAGTCACATAGAACGCAAGGTCTCTACAGTGATTATAGTCTGTTTAAAAGCACGTTATGTACATAGTAAGATTAGGGTGTGTTTAGAGATAAAATATGACTATTACAATAATATGGAAAATGTAAACAGCTGCAAGTTAACTAAGGTCAATTTGGAATTCAGTAACATAGATTCTTAGAATATTAATTTTTTTATGCAAGTGAAATAGAAAAAAAGAAATAATTGAGACTGACAGAATTATGATAGGTTGGTTGAACTTAAGTATTAGTTTGTGAGCAATGTAGTGTGGTTGATTTTATTGTTCTGGACAATGTCTAGTCTCTCTATTATAAAAGGCACTGGACATCCTCTTGGGCATTTTTGTGTATGGTGAATTCAGATCTCTCCAGAGTATCTGTGGGTTTTTAGTTTTATTTTAGTAAAATAAAAGATAAACCAAGTGCTGTACTCTGGTGTGTAACTACATACAATAGGATATTGTGTATACATTATGTATTAGGATTTGTCCAATTTCCCTTCTGCTAGTTTCTTGGGGATTTTTGTTTTAGCATTTGTGCTGAATTTTCTTGGTCATTAAATGCAGAACTGCATTACAACTAAGCAGCTGTGAATACATACAAAACTCTTCAAAAATAACACTTGAGGCATCTGAGTTTTCTTAGCTCCCTGTAGAGGGAAACTTATTTATTAAAGTGACTTACATATTAAAATTAAATAAAGTCACCTATATTTTGGGAAGCAAACAAAAAAATAAAACACAAACTATTCTCTTTGTTGGTGTCAGAGAGAAAAATGGAGATGTTATCAATTCTCAAACTAGAATGTTTTTTCTTACCTATTAATGAAAGAGCATACACATCGAGTAGCAGTTTTTAGTCTAGTTATTGCTAGACAACCAGTCTAATTATTTTTTATTCATGGATGTTTTAAATTAACTAATTTGATTGAGTTTTATTTAACTGATATTTCTTCTTAAAGAGTTAGAGTATTTTTCCTTAAATTTTGGTTAATGTACAAAACTGGATGACTGATAAAGACATTAACAAGAAAGAAGGCAAATGGAATGAGGATATTTCTAGTCTTATTAATCTCCAGAAAGAGGGTAATATAAGCATCATCATTTGAAAGAAGCCTTCTCCTAACCATATGCTGGTGGGGTGAAAGCCTTCTGGAATTCTCCTTGATTAGAGAAAATGAAATCCCATAATTCCCAAACCAGCTACTCACTGCATTCGCTGTGTTTCACTTTACTCTCTAGACATCCATAAGAGCTCACACATGCATAACTCATTAACAGCATTTCCAAGCTGCTAGTGTTTGGTCACCATCTTTTGTTTATGTTGTTGTTCTTTTTAGATATACATGACAGTAGAATGTATTTTGACATATTATACATACATGGAGTATAACTTCCAATTCTTGTGGTTGTAGAAGATGTGGAGTTAACCTGGTAAGGTATTCATATATGAACATAGGAAAGTTATGTCCAATTTATTCTACTGCCCTTCCTATTCCCATATTCTTCTCTTCTCTTTATTATCCTTTGTCTAATCCAGTGAACTTCTATTCTCCTCTCATCCCCCAGCCTTATTGTGTATTATCTGCATATCAGAGAGAATATTTAGCTTTTGGTGTTTGGAGATTGGCTTATTTCACTTAGCATGGTGGTTTTTGGTTCCATGCATTTACCAGCAAATGCCATAATTTCATTCTTTATGGATAAGTAATATTCCATTGTGCATATACACCAGATACTCTTTATCTATTCATCTGCCAAAGGGCACCTAGGTTCCATAGCTTAGCTATTATGAATTGAGCTGCTATAAACATTGATGTGGCTGTGTCAGTATAGTATGCTGATTTTAAGTCCGTTGGGTATATACCGAGGATTGGGATAAATGGGTCAAATGGTGGTTCCATTCCAAATTTTCTGAGGAATCTCTGTACCACTTTCCAGAGTGGTTGCACCCATTTGCAGTCTAACAAAAGAAGTGAAAGATTTGTACAATAAAAGCTACAGAATAGTAAAGAGAGAAATTGAAGAAGACTTTGGAAGATGGAAAGATCTCCCATGTTCGTGGATAGGTAGAATTAAAATTGTGAAAATGGCTATATTACCAAAAATGCTATACAGATGTAATGCAATTCCTATTAAAATTCCAGTGACATTATTCATGGATATAGAAGAAGCAGTCATGATATTCATTTGGAAAAATAAGAGGCCCAGAATAGCCAAAGTAATCCTTGGCAAGAAAAGTGAAATAAAAGGCATCATAATTCCAAACCTTAAATTATACTACAGAGCTATAGTAACAAAAACAGCATGGTATTGGCACCAAAACAGACACATAGACCAATGGTACAGATAGAAGACAGAGAAAAATGCACATAAATATTAGACAAAGGCACCATAAACATACATTGGAGGAAATATAGCCTTTTCAACAAATGGTGCTGGGAAAACTGGAAATCTATATGCAGCAAAATGAAATTAAACCCCTATCTCTTACCCTGCACAAAACTCAACTCAAAATGGGTTAAAAAAATCTAGGTATTAGAAGAGATACACTGCACCTACTAGAAGAAAATGTAGGTCCAAATCTGTATCATGTCACCATCTTAAGTAATATCTCTATTATCCTCTTTGATATCCATATTTGAAAAATTAGAGCCTTTTTAATCCTCCCATTTCCCTCCATAATGCCTTCATATGCAAACCATTTCTGAATTTTAGCATTCCTCTTTTGTGGTTGTGTTTCATACAATTGCTAATACTTTTCCATTATATTTCTCACATAGAGGGCAGGTATCATGTAGTGAGATGAGTAAGAACACAAACTCTGGAGCTCCTGATCCTAGGTCTGGCAGTTTCTTGCTGCAATAACTTGGGCAAGTCACTTAACCCCTGTGCCTCAGTTTCTTCCTCAGCACAATGATCAAATGATGATGTGGGCTTTAGTTCCTATTCACACAGACCCTCTTATAGGATTACTTGAATTTCCTCAAAATGTAATAACCAAGTTTCCCCAAAGTGATCTAAGAAAGCATGAAGCAGAAGCTTGAAGATCTTATATGACAGCCTTAGAGGCCTGACAACTTCATTTCTTCGAAAACTTACTGAGTACCCAAGTCAGCATGGGACCACTCCCATAAGGGTGTGAATACAGGAAGTGAGGCTCATTGGCCCATCTTGGAGGCCAGCTGCTGTAGGTACAAGCAGGGCTCTTGGTTTGAATCTACTGTCCTCTTCTTTTGCATAATGTGGCCAATTGTGCTTTTCTTATCATTATTCTTGTCTCCAATGATCTCTCAGCTCGTATCAGAGCCTATTCTTATCAATTCCTTTCTACCTCTTCTACAGTAAGATGTTAGTTAACTCCTTTTCATGTTAAATGATATCTAGTTTAATTATATCCCTTTAATTTACATAAAGTTCCCATTGTATGAGGAAATTGTAATCTTTCAGTCAAATCCATCAGTACCAATGTTGTGATTTTTTCCATCATGCAAAAACAAGTACAGTATTATCCCTTTAAAACACTCATAAATATTTAGTTTCATTTTGAGCTACAAGAGTTTTTAAAAAATAAAATTTTGAATCATCTGAAATTTATTTTGCATCTGTTACAAGGTATAGATATAAATTTATTTAATAACATTTTCTTTGAAGTTTTGTGCTATCTACTCTATTTTCATTTTATGTTTTCCACAGATCTCTATTTTTTTATTTTTGTAAATAATGCATTAGTCATTCTTTACAAGAAAACTCTATTTTCTTTGTAACTAATCATGGTGTCTTTGAGAAGTAGAAACTAGTTTTATAGGCCTGCATTTGATTCAACTTGGCCAAATAACCAAATTCTGTGTATTTTTTCCATCTCTTACTACAATCATAAATCCTGAAGTCAAAATTACTCAGTTAGATACACTAAAGTTGCTCATGATAAAATTTCCTATTTATCATCCTGGAGCATAATGTTAATATTTGTTTAGTTGCTTTTCTAATTTTAGAAGGTATTTTGTATTCAGCTTATGTTATTCTTTAAATCAGCTCAGAAATAAGAGTAAATGCATTTATTGTTGGAATACAAGTTAAGGCACATTTTGGTAATTAAAGGTGTTTAGGAAGGAATTCATTTTCCAGAAAGGTGCCAGCCATGTTTATACTAAAAGACACTGTAATATAACTCACTAATTATGTATAGTAATCTCTACCTCTACGATATGTGTGTACAATATAGATTTTATTGTCTTTTTTGTGCTGCTAAGAATTCAACCCAGGGCCTCACACATACTGGGCAAGCCCTCTGCTAACTGAGCTACATCCTCAGTCCCAGAATTGTTTGTCTGTGTGTGTGTGTGTGTGTGTGTGTGTGTGTGTGTATGTGTGTTTTAATGATATTGTTGCCTACTCAATCTTAAAATTTTTATAGGAGAAAGTCTCAAAAGGAGTTTTTATTGTGGAAAGCGAATGATTTGTGTAAGGAAACAGTTTTATAAGACATTTACATATAGCCTTTTAAATTATTTATCTTTAGAGCATTTTCTAAAAAGCTTTATAGTTTTGAGATGCTTTCTTTTTGCAAAGTGTTTTTACACCTTTGAATAATAAGCTGTAAACTCTACATTGTGTTTCTGTGAAAGTTCTTTTCTGTGACTTCCAGATTATTTCAGCCCATTTATCTACAGTAGCACTCTTCACATTATAGTTATTCATGCTTACGACTTCCAAACTAGGTTGTAAGCAGGTACTTACTTGGGATATTTCCAGGGACCTGGCTTGTCATTGCTTGTGCCTTCTGGCCATTTGTTCATTTCTGTCATGGAGTCGTATTTCCTGCTATCACTTACAATGCTCCTCATCTGGAACTTTAAATCCCTGAAGCTAAGGAAAAGAGAACCATATTGCTGTATCCCTCATTGACTCACTCTCCTCTACTGAAGGAGAGTATTTTGAGGAAGCTATACGTGTGGTTGAGGATGGAAGTAGGATGAGAAAAGTCACAACAGAAGTTTAAGCATATTGTTTGTATTCTAGCACTCACTGTGTTAGTCAGTTTTCTGTCACTGTAACAAAATACCTGAGGCAAACAATTTCAAAAAGAGGAAAGAATTGTTCTTGTTTGTTATAGAGTTTCAGAGGTTTCAGTCAATCGTCACTTGGTCCTGTAGCTTTGGGTCTTTGGCAAGGCAGAGTATCATGGCAGATGTTCATGCCAGAAAAAAACTGCTTATCTCATGGTGGCTGGAAAGCATAGAGGAAAGGATGGTTTTCCTCATATCTCTTTCAATGACACAACCCTAGTGATCTAACCTCTTCAACCAGGCTCCACCTCTTCAAGGTTCCACCACCTTGGAACAGCATTATCAGCTAAGGACCAAACTTTCAACGTATAGACTTGGGGGGACATTTAAGATACAGACTAACATTCTTCCCTTGGCCCCAAAGGCTCATGTTCCTCTCACCATGCAAAATGCATTTAGTTTATCCCTAAGAGTTCCCAAAGTCTTAAAAGTTCCATTAGTGATCAATAGCCCAAATCTAAGTCTTCTAAGACTTAAGTCAAACTCTTAGCTATGTGCCCCTTAAAAATCATAAAGAAGTTATGTACTTAAAAATCCAATGGCAAAGCATAAAATTTCCCATTTCTAAAGGGAGAAACTGGAAAACATCAAGGTGGAATCAGACCAAAGCCCAGCAGAGTGAATGTTAATTCTTCTAATTTCATGGATATCCAGCATCCAGGCATGCAGTGGCATGATGTGAGATCCAGAATATAAGACCAACCCAGAGTCCTTCTAGTATCATAATATGCATTTACTAAACAGATAGGAAAGAAAAGAAATAACTCTCTGAGTTTCAAAGTTATAATGGACTTTTAACTATAACCTGACAGTGATATATGCTGGGTGCTGGATTATGCCTTCTTAGAATGACTCCTTTAGGGGAATACAGAGACATTAGTCCTTTAATTCTCCATTTTTAGAATATCAGATAGAGGTTCCTGTGACAGCTATTGTGATAATAATTTGTGCATATTGTTTTTGTGAGAATTAAGTACATTGATTTATGGAAAGTGTCTTTAAGGATTTCCTGGTATGTAGTACATGCTCATAATTGGTACTCATCTATAATAAGTAAACTAGTCCACATAAATATGGGACTGAGTGAACTGGAATAGATGGGAACCTTGTGATAGTAGACACTGCAGAAGTTTCAGAATTGGTCACACCTGAGTCTGAATTTTGGCTTTAACATTTACTATCTCTGTGACCTGAACAGATAATGTGTCTGTCTGAATATGTTTCCCCATTAGTTTAATAGAAATAGAAATAATTTTTTCATGAATTTATGCATAAATTCTTGTTTTCTCCCAAAATCCATTCTTTGAAATCCTAGCCTTCATTGTGATAGAATTAGGAGGTAGGTCATTATTAAGTCATTAGGGTTGAAACCTTGTGGATAGGATTAGTGTCCTTATAAAAGGGTCTCCAAAGACCTTTCTTGCCTTCTTTCTACTCTGAAAGTATACAAGAAGTCTGTAGCCTGCAATCTGAAAGAAGGACCTCACCATAACCCAATCATGCTGGCACCCTGATCTTGGGCTTTAAGCCTCTAGAATTGTGAGAAATAAATTTCTGTTGTTCATAAGCTCTCCAGTCTATGTATTTTGTTGTAGTAGCCCAAACTAACTAGGACACATGGTCTTGAGGATTAAATGAGGTCTTGTAGGTAAAATGAATGGCATGCTGTCTGATGGTACTTGATAAAGCGGTTTACTTATTACACAAATTGTCAGACTTGAATTCCAAATCCAGTCTTTCCATTCATCAGTGACAAAATCTTCATGATACTAACTTGTTATATTATGTCTTAGTGTCCTTTTCTGGAAAATGAAGAGCAAAATAAAATGGTGTTTGATATGTGTACATTTTTATTCTACCACTTAACCTATTTTATTGGACTCACTATCAAAATATGATTTTCTGTTGATTTTATTTTCTCTTGCTATACTTTATCCCTTGAGTTCATAATATTCATGTATCCAGAGGCTATAGTAGTGCCTGGCATACAACATTTTCCTAATAAATGCTGAGTGGATGAAGGAATACATAAATTCAGAGGTGAATGAATATATATTTTTCCAAGAATGATTTATGATCAAACCCAAGGACAAGGAAATGACAATTGCCCTCATTCTACACAAGCTGTGGCCTGGCATTAGAAAATTGGAAGTTGATTGAGCAAAAATCTCCAAGGATATTAAAGATGAGGGTATCTTCCTCTATATGAAATTATCCCTAACACAATTTCATGTGTCAAAATATATAGTTTATTTTCACTGCCATTGAAGTGTGAGATATAATAGGCATTGAATTCATTAAAATCCATCTGTTTTTTCTCCATAATCTTTAAACATTTGGTATAATAATATTTTCTAAACCATTTACCCAATATTGTCACCAACATATTTGAAGGGAAAAATGTCATTTGTGAAGTTTTAAGCTTGTAATACACATTTCATTAAAAAATCAGTTTACTGCCCAAATGAGACACAACAAATGATACTGAGGTCCATATATGCAAAGATCTATTCTGAGAATTTTCACATCTTTTTATTGATAAAAGAAAAGTATTACTGTCAAACAACCTATGCTTTAAATAATTTAAAAATATCTGGAAGAAAAATAAACTAAATAAAGAAGTTTTCTTAAAAAATATGAGGTCCTTTTTTTCCGAAGTAGTACATTTAAAGTGGATTATCCTTAAATCAGCTGTGTCACCTACCTAACTTAGGGGTACAGGTTGCTCCCCTGTGGCAGCAGAGGTGTGCCTACAGCCTTCTCAGGGTTGTGTGTAGGAATCTGTTTCCTTGCTTCTGCAAAATGTGTCTGTTGCATTGCCTCGTTCACTCAGTAAATTCTCAGCACCATGTTTTATGACACTATCTGACATTGGTGTGGACTGGCATCACTCTGGCAGCTACACTTTTGGAACTCAAAATTCAGAAAGAGACGGACATGCTACAAATAAGCAGACAGTAGGTATATCATGAAAATAGGAGTTGAGTACCAGGACCCAGAGAACTGGAAGTATGTTGGAGAAACAATAATGGCAAGAATGAAGGCCGGGCCTTCTAGTTAACAGTGGCAGGATCACAGAACATCTTTCTGCAGAAGGAAAGTTCATTCTGGAAATTGTAAGATGAAAGGAGTTGGAGGAAGGATTGAGGGCAGCAAGTTGGAGAATATTCAAGCTAAAGGAGAAAAGAGAGCCATCACTCTGACAATATTACCTAAGATAATCAAGTTATAAGGAGGAAAGGTTTAGCTTCAGAGGTTTCCATTGTGGTTTCTTGGCCCTCAGCTTTGGGCTTATGGCAGTACAGTATACCAAGAGGTCTGTTCACCTCGTGGTGGCTGAGAAGCAAAACAGAAGAAAGCGTTGGGAATATCAATGTCCCCTTCAAAAGCACTCCCCAATGACCCAGCTTCCTTCCACTAGGCCCCACCTTCTTATGTCCACTACTTCCCAAGAGCATCGTGAGTGGGGGTCCAAGCCTTGAAACTGTGGGCCTTTCAAGATCCAAATGATAGCAGTGGCATATTTTAGGAACTATGTCAAGAGAAAGAAAGCAAGAGGAGAGAATGTGTGTGATATGACCCAGGAAAAATAGTAGAGATGAGGCTGTCAGGGATTCAGGTGGTGTGATCAGGTTTGCCTGTTGATACGACCACTGAGGAAGAAAGGTGGAGAAAGAGCTGGGGTTCAAGTATACAAGTTAAGATGCCAGTTAGGAAACTACAACGAAGCTGCAGTCAGCCCGGAATGGGGTGTGAGGAGAAAAATGGGCCGATTTGAGATATACCACAGAAATCATTGCCTCATGCCCTCCCACTTTTGGTATTTATTTCTTCTTTTCTTCTTTTTATTTTTTGTTTATTTATTTTTTGGTACTAGAGATTGAACTTGGGGGATACTCGACCACTGAGCCACATCCCTAGCCCTGTTTTTAATTATTTAACTCTCACTGAGTTGTTTAGTGCCTCCTTTTGCTGAGGCTTGCTTTGAACTCACAATCCTCCTGTCTCAGCCCCTTTAGCTATTGGGATCACAGGCATGCACCACTGTGCCTGGCCCCATTTTTAATATTTAAAAACTGAGTGGGTGTTTTAGTCCCATGACATTTCATTTTTTATTTTTCAGTATTATTATTCTTTCTTAGTTTTACTTAAAGTAAATGACAAGTTAAAATTGATGGCATTTTAGATTGAATGGAATGTGATAAAGACTGCTAAAATTTATGAGACAATGGCCTTATTTTCTTTCTCAATATAGTTACATTTTTACCTTAGGTGTCTAAAGTTAAACTAGGGTGTGACATTGCATAAGAATATATCTTTATTTATTCATTTCACAATTTTGGGGGGCATTGTGAGCACTGCAAAGGGTCTGGAGGATGGAGTGGAAAGAGAAAGAAGTAGAAACGCCTGCTTTGTGGAGTTCCTGTGAAGTGTGCCTAGCATGCCTGTGAACATTAACACTGAACAAGCACTAGATGCTATTGGGTCCCATGTAGGAGAAGTGCAGCCTCCCGTGACAAGGAGGAAAGAGCTTCTGAACTTACCTGGAGAGAAAAAAGAAATTGTCTTCAGGAAATGATGTTGAATACGAGACCTGAAAGATGAAGAGCTAAAAGTTAGAAAAAGTGAGAAGTAATTTCAGGGTGGACAGGAGAGGTTGGTGTGGCTGAAACTCAGAGGGGAACTGGCAGAAGATGAGTCTAGGGAGACACATGGCCAGGCATTGCTGGGTCTAGTCATCTTAGGGCATGAGAAGGGATGGGAGGGTGGTTCTGGGAATTAAAACCAGTGTCTCAAGCATGCTATGGTAGGGGCTGAGGGTATGCCATTGAGGATAAACCATATTCTATGCAAAGCAGCACTCATAATCTACATACCTCTCAAAAGCCCCACCCCCAAGTACTATCACATTTGGAGTTAGGCTTCAGTATGAATTTCAAGGATAAGACAATTACTCTATCCATAGCAATGGTGTTCAAATTGTGAATGCTTTTAAATTATGGAACATATATGTATTTAGTATGCATATCATAGATTTATATAAAAATAAAAATATTATATATCATAGCTATAATACATTTAAATCCGTGTTTGTAAATAAAATATTTTATCAACATTTAATCCTATGAGAGGAAGCCTATAGAGGTGAATTTTTTTGTTTTGTTTTTTTCATGCACAAAGTAGAGGAGTCATATATTTGGACTGTGGCTCAAGAAAGCTTGTGTTGGAAACAAATTGCAGGGAGCAATTCTGTAGCAAAAGAGGTCTCTGAGAAGCCTAAATAGATACCTAAATGGGAGACATAGATCTAAATAAGGGTAATAATTTTAAACACACTAGAGATGGGAAGAAGGGAAAGGGAAAATAAGGAAATGGAGTGATGTTAAAAATATTTGATAGCTGGTCTTGGAGGCATGCCTATAATCCTAGAGAATCAGGAGGCTGAGTCAAGAGGATCTAAAGTTTAAGGACCACCTCACAATTTAGCAAACCCTAAGCAACTTAGCAAGATCTTGTCTCAAAATAAAAAAAATAAATAAAATAAAAAGGGCTAGGGGTGTTGCTCAGTGGTTAAGCACCACTGAATTTAGTCCCCACTACACCCCCCCCAAAAAAAAAACAAAAGACAAGAAAAGAAAGAATAAAAAAAAAATGTTTGACAGCTGTTTCTACAAGAAACCAACTAGTAAAAATGGACTTGAATGTGAACCCTGATATGGCAGAACTGGAAATCCTAGCTGATAAGTAGCCTAGGTGAGAGGAATCCACACTGAAAAGCACCCAATCTATTCCCAGGCCTCTGTGATTCCTTCTAACTTGCCAATTGCCATGGAAATGGAATCCAAGGTCTCTACAGTGCATTTAGATTTATATATTGTGTTGTCATTACAATTTCTCTTATATTTTGAGAATATCTATAAAGAACCTAATTTAATATACTAAATAGTGTTTGTACACGTTCATCTTTGATTACTAAGTTCACTTTAGCTTGCCAACCTCTATCTACATCAACCATTGCATGTCTCACCCACCTTTCTCTCCTGCAAAGCAAAAGGCCAGCCAGTTAGGGTACACTGATACATCTTGGGTACCTGTCAGAGCAAGTCTTAGCACACTACTGACAATCCAGGAAGGAATTAACAGTTCTTAGGGGGATAAATGCCATTTTATTCTTTCCTGAAATGTTCCAGTTGTGCTGGAACCATTCCAAAGTCAGGATGATTTGTTCAATAAATATCTTATTGATTGCAAGATATACTTCAGCAATCAGTAGATCATCTTGGGAGACAGAGATGGAAAAAGAGTGTCAGGCCCTCTGGAGCTTTATAGGCTTCTGTGGAGATATAATGCCCCATGTATACTACAGCTCATTTGTATTTCCTCTAATTCAACAGAGCTAGAGGTGAACATGCAGTGTTTTTACATTGCAATATCCTCTGCCACCAATTTCAGCATTTAAAGAAGGAAATTTTATTAGTTTCCTGTGGCTAATGCAACAAATTTCCATGAACTTGTCTTAAAACAACAGAAATTTATTTGCTCATGGTTATGGAGGGCAGAAGTCTGAAATCAAAGCATCAGCAAGATCACATTTCCTCCAAAGGCTCTGGGGGACATAGTCATTTCCATTGGTGGCTTCAGTCATTTCTTGAATTATGGCTGTGTAAGTAATTCCAGCCTTTGCCTACCTGGTCACATTGAGGCTTCCTCCTCTGTGTGTCTGTCTCTGTTTAGACTGAGAAACTCAGATGGCACTCATAGCTTTCTCTCTGCTGAGGATATGTATGATTGCACCCCTATCCGTCTGGATAATGCAGAGTATACAGCTTTTGTCAAGGTCCTTTATCACATATGTAGAGACCTCTTCATAAGGTAACAGTCATAGCTTCAAAGGATTAGGGCCTGGGCATATCTTTTTGGGAACCACAGTTCAATCCATTACAAAAACAAAGGCTGGTCATTTGGGGAGCATGGGGACTGGGAGGAGGAAGAAGGAAGAAACTGGAAGTGAAATTGTGACTTTTGCTTAGAAATTAAATAACCAGATGAGCCTAAGGAGGGTCTTCATTTACAAAATAATTCCTACCTATATCTGAGTAAGAAACAGAGGGAAAAGAAGTAAAAAGGACAACAGAAGCAAACAAATAAATCAATGTGATGTAGAGTCAAGACTACAGAGTATGGAGCCAGAGACACCTGTATCCAGACTCCACTTTAGTAAGGTAGTAACTCTGCTACTCTGGGAGCATCTTCAATGTGGCAATGGGAAGCCCTTAAACACAGAGTCACTTTAGCACTGAAAGTACATATGCATTATATATATGACATCATAATCACATGTGTGTTTATGTCCTGATACAGAGTATGGTACAGAGGAACTTTACATAGTCATTTCCCTCAAAAGAGTTTTAAATGTTAATAATAATAATAATAATAATTATGCGCACATTCATTTCAGAGACTAGATTCTGAACCATCTTCTTCATCTCAAATTGAAGTTATAATTCTGGCTTACCCCATTGCTCATCATTTCTGATAATGCCTTTATGTAACTTTTTTTTTTTTTTTGCTGTAAGACTATTACTTCTGCCTCTTTCCCTAGACACTGTAAATCCCCACTGATGTCTAAAAAAAGAGGAAGTGTGTCCATTCTTCCAGGCAGATGTCTGTTATATTGCTGTAATAAAGCAAGTTGTTGGGTTAGCATATTAGCTGAGGCTTGAGTTTGTCATAACTCATGAAGATCCAAATAATGTGTAAATGAGGTTGCTTTTTGAGTGACATATCATTTTTAAAAATGGAGCAGAGGATGCATCAGTCTTTTCAGAAATTCTCTGGGGTGGTCTTCCTCCTAGTCACTTTCTTTGCTTAAGTGTCCCTAATGACACCCTCCAATGGAAGTTGGAAGTGTTGGGCTAATGTGTTCTTAAAATGGAAGCTGGTGACTCTTTGGGGAACCTTGAGTGCTGGATGAGCCATCCACCACCACCTTCCTTTAAACACTTAAAAAATAAGCATGAGAAGCCAGGCGCGGTGGCGCACGCCTGTAATCCGAGCACTTAGGGAGGCTGAGACAGGAGAATCGTGAGTTCAAAGCCGACCTCAGCAATGGTGAGGTGCTAAGCAACTCAGTGAGACCCTGTCTCTACATAAAACACAAAATAGGGCTGGGGATGTGGCTCAGTGGTTGAGTGCCCCTGGGTTCAATCTCCAGTACCAAAAAAAAAAAAAAAATCAGCATGAGAAAAAATCATTACATCTATTTCTAACACAGGGAAGAGAGAAAGTAAAAGGAAATCACCCATGCTAAAGCCTAAACAAATCTCAGAAAGTCTGTTTCTGCATTAGCAGGATCAGTTTGGATCCAATAAGAGAATAGACTGCTTCTCTATGAAATCATCAGCAATCTGCCTTTTCAAAGGAAAACAATTCTTTTTGTGTTAGAATAGTGGCATTAGGTATGAAGAGTTATCTCTTTATTTGACAAAGAGCTTTGTAGATGGCAAGCTGAAGACATAGTATGTCAATTTGTGAGTTAGTTTGTTTGCAAAGATTGTCTCCAACATTTTAATGTGTGAGTAGTGTATGTTCCTGCTTATACAGAAGAAATCCCTAATTACCTTCTTGAAATTCAGTGATCTATTCAGTAAAAGTAATAGTTCTTCCCTCAGTACATCATGCATATAAGTGAAAGCTTGTTTTAGCATCATGTAAAGAAATCATGAATATTATACAGGAATTTCAAAATAATGACAAAAAGCAGAACCATGCAAAATGGCATTCTTTTTAGAGCAAGTGAGAAAGAGTGCGGGGCTCAGATGATTTAGATGGCCCTCCATATCCAGAAACAACTTATCTTTCCACAGTTTTAACAAAAATGTGAAACTCTTTAGGCATTCATTTCAAAACATACTACCAAATTAATGTCACTTGGCCTTATTAGTTTTCATTTCTTGTTCCATGCCAGTAGATAATAACCCCACACCAGTGATCAATGTTTTGAGATTAACTGTAACTGCATTAAAAAATGAAGAAAGCCTCTAACAAGAATATTAATTTTAGAATTTAAAATATTACTTTTCATGGTAATTGTGTTTACACCTTTTATTCCACTCCATTTGTGGAACAGTAACCAGCTGGTGAACAGAAGTCTCTTTTAAAGTCAATTTTATAGCAACACACTGTAGCTGAAGAATTCTAGTTCTTAGATGCATTAGAATTTCAGAAATGTTAACTGTATTCAGGTCTCTGCACATCACTGAAATTTATTGTCCACAGTGTATCATGTTCTTAATCAAAGAGATAACCTTCAGAGTAGACTTATGAAACAGAATTTATGTGCTGATAGTTAATAAAAAAAAAAGCAGACCTGATCTGATATATAGTTTAAGTTAAGGTTGAACATTTAGAATTAGAGTGAAAAAAAACAATCTCACCAAACACTTGTAGAGAATATGTTCTGTCAGTGTGATGGCAATCTTTCTGATTTTGATTGACTCTGCAGGGGTGGTGCTTAAGTGGATGGTGGGTGATTTAGCTTCTCTCTTAAAATTGGCACAAGTAGAAAACAACATCGGTAGTTCAAAATGTGTTTATTGAAAGCTAAAGACATGCAAAACACTAGCTTGGATGCTATGGAAATAACACATTATAAATAAAATAAACAAAATACAATTCTTTATAGGTCTTATATCTTACGAGGAAAGATTTAATAAAAATTAACATATGAAGTACAGTAAAAAGTTGTAGATATAAAAGTCCTTTGGAAACTCAGGGAGATCTTGTTCAGAAAGGGAGCATACAAAGTGGTCTTTGAACTAGTTTTTGAAATAGTTTGTAGATGTAGATATAATAACAGAAATAATATTGTACAATTCTACAGTGTTTACTATGTACCAACTTTTCAAAAAGCTTTCAAATATATTAACTCGTTTAACCTACTCAACAACTCCATAGGCAGTGTTATACTTGTTATTCCAGAGATGAGGAAATAGCAGTGAAAGTTCAACAACTTGCCTCTATTCACAAAGCTAGCAATTGGAGAGATGGAGGAACCGGAATTCATTTGTGGTGGGCGAAGTGGGAGGCTGTATATATATAAGCTGCCACTCGGGGAGGACATAATTGGTGTGTGGCAGAGTGTGTCCATTTCCCATGGCTGTAAGAAATTACCACAGACTTAAAACACAAATTTATTACCTTACAGTTGTACAGTTCAGAAAACTGAAATGGGTTACATTACGCTAAAATCAGATGTCATGCCTGTGTGTTCTAGCTGTAATTTCTAGGGGATGATTTGTTTTCTTGCCTTTCCTAGTTTTCCTAGAAGCTGTCCCCATCACTTGTTTTGTAGACCCCTTCTGGGTTCAAACTTGCAGATGCCTCTCTTTGACCTCTGCACCTGTCATTATATCTGCTTCTCTGACTCTGACTTTCCTGTCTCTCTCTTTCATTTGTAAGGGCAATTATGATTACATTTGATCCACCTAAATGACCTGGAAAAATCTTCCTATTTTAAAGTCAGTTTCATAGCAACCTGAATTCTATCTCCTACTCTAAGTCCCCCTTGCCATGTCACAGAACATGTCCACAGGGCCTGGGAATTAAGACATGAACATATCTGAGGATCCATTATTTTGCCTTTTATTCAGAGCATGAGCTTAGGTTTAGTGACAAGAAAGAAGAAGTCTATTAAAGGGAAGGAAATTCAATTTGGCAAAAATTGGAAAAGGGGGATAATCTGCATAGGATCTAGAATTGGAGATCATATTGAGAATATTACCAAAGAAGAGTTCAACAAATGAGTATCTCTAAGCCTCTCTAAAACCTCTCTAACAACAGGAAAATGGCTTTTCCCCAACCCCTTTTTGAAATATGCAAACTCCACAGATATTTACTGATCATTTATTATGTGTTGGGGGATTTAAAAACATATTACATGCTTACATTTTAATTGCTTTTACATTTAAAAATGCAAATGAGTCAGTTATGTGAGATGCCAGGAGGGTCCCAGATATGTTGTCAAAACCATGGAAATCTTCAGATCCCTGCTGGGATCTCTAAGGAGTACTCCCTGGAGGACTTTCTTTCTTGCCTCAGTTATGAGAAAATTGAGCCACAGGAGTAAAGATGGACACCAAACCATAGTCAGGTTGGGGCATAAGATATAGAACATGGGAAACGCAACTGCTGGCAGGAACTGTAAACTAAGCAGGCTTTGGGCAGTTTGCCCTTGGAAGAGGAGACCCTTATGGGCCACAGACCTAAGGCTGGGGTGCAGGAGGAGAGCCAGTACTCTGCAGGGAGGCTGCTTCCCAGTGAAGGTTTAGATCTTCCCAGTTTTAACATGAATTCAATTATTCCCCTCCTCTTGGGCAGAGTGGGTAAAGACACAGAGAAAGAATCCAGAAGAATCACACTAGCAGAATTTCCTTTCCCTGGCAGATCACAGAAGTAGAAGAGCAGCATTTTCCCATTACACCTCAAGTTCATCCTGGTCCTAAGTACTCATCATTTGATTCTCAAACCAATTTATTTTCTTTGTTTCTCCATCTCAGTGAGTACACCATGGACTGAATGTATGCATTCCCCCAGAATATACATGTTAAGATATTAACCCCCAAAGTGATGATGTAAGGAGGTGGGACCTTTGGGAGGTGATTATTAAAGACCAAGCTTCCATGAATGAGGTGGTACCTTATAAAGGGGTCTCCAGAGAGCTCCCTTGCCCTGATTCCTTCTATGTGATGGCGCAAGAAATTGGCAGTCTGCTGCTCTAAAGGGGCCCTCACCAGATCCCAACCATGCTAGCACCCTGATCTTGGACTTGTAGCCTCCAGAGCTGGAAGGCAGTACATTTCTGTTGTTTAAACCACATAGTATGGTATTTTGTTAAAGCATCCCAAGCTGACAAAGATGAGTGGATCCACTGTCAACCTAGTTACCTGAACTAGATGCTTAAAGATAAAATTGACTCTCCTTTTTCATTCCTCAAATCATTACAGTCACACTCAAAATGTGGCCTTTTCCCAAATGAGTTCCATCAGCCCCATCTCTCCTAACATGTGTCATCATATTACTGAAATGGCTGCACTGGAATTCCATTTCATCACCCCACTAAATCAGATTACCTCCTGATAGACAGATAATCATCGATATAGATAAAATGTGCTGAAGCCACTTTGTCTTTGAAGACCTATCTCCTCAATGACTGCATTTTAATCTGAGATTCCTATTAAGACTCTTCCACTCCAAGTACTTTCAGATACAGGTCTTGCAAGTGCTCTTCTTTGTGCTAATATGATAGGTCTAATTCCAAAACTTCACATATTTTATTCCATTTTAAATAATAATATATGCCTTACTTTAAAGATGAGTTTAATAATGATAATTATAATATATAGCAGTATTATATTTTAATAAAAAAGCAATATTCCCATATTAAGGGTAATTTACTCTTTTTTTTTTTTTTAATTTATTTTTGGTTGTAGATGGACACAATGTCTTTATTTTATTGCTTTGTATGTGGTGCTGAGGATCGAACCCAGGGCCTCACGCATGCAAGGCAAGCGCTCTACCGCTAAGCCACAATCCCAGCCCGGTAATTTACTCTTTATAATATTATATTTCTCTGAACAGTGCTGAGCAAGTTTTTAGATAGTGATGACACATTATGAAACTCAAAATGCATGGCTACTGTTGAGGATGGCACTTGAATTCACTACCACTGTTTACTCCATAAATAAGATTTCAATACACCTGCCCAGGGCCTGGGTATATTGAAAGACTTCATCACTTTTGGTAACCAGTGTGGCAATCTGTGGTCTACTTGTTCTGTATTCTTCTTTAATATTGTAGAGCTGACAAGTTATAATGGATCCAGTACAGTCAGTTAGTCAATTAGCATATTTTGTTTGAATGTAATTATATTTCCATGTTTTCTGAATTTGAAAAAGAGAGAGGAAAGTGTGAGAATTGGTCTTTTTGCTGAGAAATCACAATGTAGCTGGGAGAGAAGATACCCATGACACAATTAGAAAACAATACAAGATACTATATAATTAAATGCCTAATTCTATGGTACAGGCTACAAGAGAACTAATATTTTAGAAAAGGATGAGCGTCGAGTAGGCTGGAGTGTCAGAGAAAGCTCCTGGGGGAGGTGAGAATATTGGTAGGATCCCCCTAAAAATGGGCAGGAGGTAATGGAGGGGAATTATGGGACAACAAGCTTGGAGTATATTTAGGAGACTGGCTTGACAGGAATAGATGTCTCATGTTGGGATGAAATGAGAAATAAAAAACTGAACTTTTTCTTTCTACTTTCTTCATGACATGTATCTAAAATGCAATTGATAAAGATTCTAATTGTAAAATTTCCAGAGGGGAAAAAATCTCTTCACTAATATCCTTGTTTTATGTAATTACATATAATTATTTTTCACATTGTTCTATATATAATGCAATTGCCCTGAAAATGATCTTTTGAATCTATTGTGTTTGCATTGCTTGCCTTTGGAATTACTTACGTTTCCATCCTTAAACATTTTTTTTATCCTATTGCTTTGCTTTTGATTTTGTTTGTTAAGGAGAAGATTTGAAACAATTTGAGTAATGATGAAAAGACAATATCATATATTCATAAATAAATCAATATTTTATAAAATATTTGCATAGATGCTAACCCTTTGCTCCTTATAATAATACCAAGAAAAGGCATAGCAGATGTTATTTCCATTGTTCTACATATTCAGAAATTGGCACCCAGGAAAATTTAATGGTTCTAAGACAAATAGCCAGAGGTTACAGGAACCAGAACTCTTAAATATTCCATCAAAAAGATTACCTCTACACAAACTGACCAGATACAATTGGATAAGGCACTTAGGTGCTTTGTCTGACATTTTCGTAAATGCAGTGGAGTTAATACCAGCCTTTGGTAATGATCTAAAAGATCATTACAGAAAGATGTGTGGGGAAAAGATACACACATTGAAAACAAAACAGGAACATGTTGCTCTATGACATCTCTCTTCTACTTCCAGGAAGATGGGATACATGTACTTTTTCCTGATTCTTGGGTTAAGTAAAATTAAAATCTAAGAAGACTCTGAAAGATACAAAGATACAAAGTACACCAGTTAGGGACCACAAGACCAGAATAATTGCACAATGAGTGAGGAGCCTGCAACTTGGAAAGACCAGTGAGAGCAACAACAAAAGCCCAAAGCTAAGTCCTGTTGTCTCCAACCAAAGGACCAGAATATGGGCAGCCAAGAAGGATGAAACCTTTAAATAATGACCTCTCTACTACGACCACATGCCACAGTCCCATTTCCAACCCTGACAGCAGAGAACAAGGAGAAAATCTAGACTGCCACTCTTGCCAGTCTGGAAGGGCATATTCCAGTACTCTCACCAATGTGATGCCACAGAAGGCAGAGTGAAGAGCCAAGACTTTATCCCTGTGGGTCAGAAAGTGGGGAGGGCAAAGTATAACCCCACAGGCCCCACCTCTACAGTGTCAGTGGAGATAATGTGGGGAGCTTGCACATCCAGCCACACTGGGTGGAAAACTGAAAAATGCTGAGGAAAGAAACTGAAAAAGATCAAGTAAATGGACAGGTGCACAGACTAAGAGAAGATTCAACATAGCTAACATGTCATTTCTTTCTGTATCAATATATAGGCTTGGCATAATTTCTATTAAAATTGTAGTAAGGTATCTATATGCACAGAGACAAGATTATTCTTTTTTATATGTTCATGTCCTTTTAATTTGTTATTTTTTAAATTTTTATTGGTGGATTACAATCATATATAATTGTTTCATTGTGATATATTCATAAATACAACCAGCCAAAGTTGGTTTATTTCATTCCCTGGTATCTCTCCTTTTCCTTCCCTCCTCCCTCCCCCATCTATTTTTTCTAGTCTACTGGTCTCTCTTCTATTTTCCCCATGTCTCTTTTCTCTCCTTTTATCTCGCTAACTTCCACATATGAGAGAAAACATACAACCCTTGATGTTCTGAGTTGCTTATCTCACTTAGCATGATGTTCTCCAGTTCCATCTATTTTCCTGTAAATGATATAATTTTGTTCTTCTTTATGGCTGAGTTAAAAAATAACATCCATTGTGTATATGTACTTCATTGTCTTGATCCATTCATCTGTTGACAGACACCTAGGTTGGTTCCATAAATTGGCTATTGTGAATTGTGTGGCCAGAAACAGGGGTATGCATGATTGCTATAAC
>CM053408.1:105874989-105945702 GCA_028644305.1 Xerus rutilus | reverse complement strand
AGTGACTGCTCTCACCAAAGAGACTGGACAATTCTATAATTCATGGATCTTTACAGATTCTGGTTATTCAAAAAGGTCTTAATGCAAAAACAGGAAATAATTAAAGGAGACAAAATAGTGTTCTCATCCTATCCAGCAGATATTAAATGTAAGACTCACAAGGAAATATTTGATTCTAAGTAATTTAACTATATTCCAGGACAAAGTTCAAAAACATTTAATATATATCAGTAAAGTAGGATCAGAAAGCAACAGAAAAAATAAAAGAAACCACAGCTGCATTTTAGGAGTTTTGTTAAAGACATTGGTCCCTAAGCTGACATGATGCAGATTTGGTCCTACTTTTTCTTCTGTTAGGTTCAGGGTCTCTGTCTCATGCCAAAGTCCTTGATCCACTTTGAGTTTAGTTTTATGCAGGGTGAGAGATGGGGGTTTAAGTTCATTTTTACTACATATGGATTTCTAGTTTTCCCAGCACCATTTGTTGAAGAGGCTATCTTTTCTTCAATGTGTGTTTTTGGTGTTTTTGTCTAGTATGAGGTAACTATATTTATATGGGTTTTCCTCTGTCTTCTATTCTGTTCAATTGGTCTTCTTTCCTGTTTTGGTGCCAATACCATGCTGTTTTTATTACTATAGCTCTGTGGCATAATTTAAGATCTGGTATTATGATGCCTCCTGCTTCACTTTTCTAAGGATTGCTTTGGCTATTCAGGGTCTCTTATGGAACCAGCTAAGGTGCCCCTCAACAGATGAATGGATAAAGAAAATGTGGTATATACAGACAATAGAATATTACTCAGTCATAAAGAAGAATGAAATTATGACATTTGCCAGTAAATGGATGGAACTGGGGAATATCATGGTAAGTGAAATAAGCCAATCCCCAAAACAAAAGATCCAATGTTCTCTCTAATATGCGGATGCTAACTCACAATAAGGGGTGGGGTAGGGAAGAGCAGAAGTACTTTGGATTAGACAAAGGAAAATGAAGAGAAGGGAAGGGGAACGGGAATAGGAAAGATAGTAGAATGAATCAGACATTACTTTCCTATATGCATATATGAATACATGACCAATGTAATTCCACATCATGTACAACCAGAAGAATGGGAAGTCATACTCCATATATGTATCATATGTCAAAATATATTCTACTGTCATATATAACTAATAATAACTTTTTTTTAAAAAAAAAGAACAACTTAGAGAAGGAAACTTCATGGTTTCAGAGGTCGCAGTCCACAGTTGGCTGACTTCTTTCCCTGGGCCTGAGGTAAGGCACAGTATCGTGTCAAAGGGTGCAGTGGAGGAAATCTACTCAGCTCATGGAATCAGGGAGCAGAGAAAGAGCAAGCAAGGAATCAGAGATTACATATAAACCCCTAAAGCATGTCTACAGTAGCCTACTTCCTCCACGCATACTCTACTTGCCTTTCAAATTATTAATCCACCAAATGTATTAATCCACTTATGCGGTTACAGCTCTCATAATTGAATTATTTACATCTGAACATTCCTGCCTTGTCTCACACATGAGCTCTCAGGGGATGCTTAATATCCAAACCAGAACAATAAACAATTCATTAAAAGAATGGGCAAAAGCTCGAAGCAGACCCTTCACCAGCAAAAATATGCAGATGACAAACAAGCATAAGGAAAGACCCCCAGTGTCATTAGTCATTAGGAAGATGAAAATTCACACCACAATGACATACCCTCATATTCCTCTTATATTGGCTAATATTAAAATGCTGAACATAGCTAGTGTGGTAAGGAGGTAGAACAATAGGAACTCTCCTAAGTGTCTAGTGAAAATGTAAAATTGTTCAACTTCTGTGGAAAACAATTCAGCTTTTTCTAGAAAGTTAAATGCGCACCTACCAAATGAGCCCACCAGCCTAATCATGGGGATTTGCACAAGAGAAGAGAAAGAGCACAGAAGCATACAAAGGCTCACAATTATTCACATTAGCATTATTCATGCAAGCCCAACAGGAACAAGCCAAATGTCCAAAAAGAAGTGAATGGAGAACAAACTGTTACTTATTCATACAATGGAATATTACTCAGCATAGGAATAAACTATGGAAACATGGACTAGTCATCTCAAAAGAATAACACAGAATGTAAGACTCTAGATAACAGAGCTATATTCCCATTTATATGAAATCATAAAATAGTAAACTCATAGAAAAAACAGACCTGTGGTTACCTGAGAAAGGTGGTAGGGAGGGGCAGGATGGACTTGGAGATGAGAGATACATAAATTTGCTATTTTGATTGAAATTATTTCAAGTGTATGTCATCACACTATATGCTTTAAATATTTAAATAAGAAAACAAATATGACAATAATTTAAAGTGATGATACAATTCAGCACATTATATAATTTGTGTATTTAGTTTATTGTTTGTCAAATATACCTTGATTTTAAAATGTAAAATCATAAAATAATTATCCTACAAGAATTTTCCAAAGTCAAAAGATGTAGTAGACTCATCAAGTTTGTTGTTTCCCTTCATACACTCAACCACTCGCAAGAGGTATGGAAATAGTTTTGGCATGCAAAAACTGGTGTCCTTTCATTTCCCAGGTTACAAAATTCACTTTAAAAAGTTTATGGAGATATAAATAGATTATATACTGAATGTTTTTCTGCTGATATATTGCTTCTCAAGAATAATCAGACCCTGGCCATCAGTAGTCACTTTCATTTAATGTGTGCTTAGGAAATCCTAAATTAATTATGTGCTCCTGTCTAAGAAAGTTTCAAATTATACCCAAGAATGCAGAATGAAAAATGAAAGTCCTCCTGCATATCCCCCCACTTCTAAATATTTTTTCATGATTAACAATGAGACAAAGGATGACAAAGATGATGATGAGCTGCCATTTCCAATCTTTACTGCAGATTGCATTCACTTTCCTTTGTGAACAGGAAAGTACTTTCTTGGGAAGAAATTATGCATTGATTCATGGTATTAAGAAAAACTGCTGAGATTCTGATGAAGCCACCTCAATGTCCTCAAATAATCAGTGTCCTATCTCTCTACATTGTTAAAAAGCTGATCTGCTTTAAGCCAGTTCGCCTTCCAGGTAGTATTTCTTCTTTTTTAAAAATAAAGTTCCTAAAAAAGATTCAGTTGTCCACTTGCTTGATCAGAAGAGCATGATTTTTTTCTTTAAGGAAGAAAAGATTTGAAGAAACAGAAATAAAGAGAAAGGCTTGTTGCATTCCATCTTATTTAATTTTAACCATTCTCCTTAGCCCAGAAATGTTGTTAATGAGATGATATTAACAGGGAGACTATCATCTCTGAAGCAATGGTCAAAAAGATGGGCTAAGAAGTAATGCAGGGAAGCAAAAATTTCTGACTTCGGTAGCTGTCTACAAAGAGTAATTGATTTTACCCAACACCTTCCTCAACTTGATAGCAATGGTTGGATTTTTAGCATCAAATGTACCAAAAAGAGACCTAGAAAAGACTTGGAGGCACAAGTACTCAAAGTTTCTCTTCACTCACAGTCTAGGTAGGCTGTAGACATGGATATTCAAATAAACACAAGACAGCTTTACAGAAACCTCCTAGAATTGTTCCTACATGCAGACCTATTATCTTAGAGTACATAAAGTTTTAATTGCCAACATTCTCAGAAATGAACTCAACAAACCCTGATAGGTTAGGAAGATACTGTATCTATTGAGTCCCCATTGCATACAGAACAGTTAGGGACTTCATATTTGTAAACTTTATATCTCAAGACCATGTCTGGTTATGAAAAAATAAAGTGGGGTCAAGACAAGAATTACCAAACAACCTACCCACCTCTCTTCAGTTTTCCTTGTAGAATCTTTATGCCGCCTCTTTTAGACAAGATGTGCAAGTATTTATGGGCGTTCTCTGGTATATCTCACCCTTGCTCCAAAACATAATGTTCTCAAGTACCACGAAGCATATGCCAGTTTGTTTCTCTTTGCTTAGTCTCTATTTGATCCATGGCTACTATTAGAGGTTCTGATAGTCATAAAATACAGCTGAACAACTTCTGCCCTGCCAATAGCACCAGGAATTTTGCAAATACACAACACTCATTTAAAAACTCTATTAAGAGTTGATATGTGTATATGTAAACCAAACCGTATCTGTAGTTTGCACACCTGTATCACTCTAATCTGTAATTAAAAACTCAGAGATTATTACTTAAACACTTCAAATGGTTTACCGAAATCTGCACCACAGGGTCAATTGGCAGAAGATATTAGAAAGAGCTCAAGAGCCTGGGTTCAATTTCCAGTACTGCCAATTAAAAAAACAAAAAGGCATTAGAAATAGATTTTCAATGGGTACATAAGAACTCAATGTACAAAATTTTGTCAACATCTTGGAAGGATTTTGTTCAGGTCTCTTCAGGTTTTTCTCTAATTGTTACAGTTTGTATTTGCTTTTTAATTTATTTTCTCCATGTTTTTACTGGTGCATTATAATTATATGTAATGGTGGAAGTTGTTGCTACATAGTCATACATGCACACGATGTAACAATGTAACTTGGTCAATATTGCCCTGCATTTGCTTTTTTAGTGCAACCATCTCTTCTTAGACTTTGATATGAGAACCTGGGGCTGAATGGAAGATGTCCTTTGTACATCTCTATTCTGTCTCACCTTTAAAATATTATTTTCCAGAAGAATCTTTGTTTCCTTAAGCTATTAGACTTTTTTTTTTTTTTTTGGCTTATTTGAAAATGCCAGCAAATATTCCCTCGTATACCAAATAACATCCCTATCTTGTTATCTTGTTTCTATAGAAAGGAAAATGAAACTTTTGCTACTTAGAGTCTAAGTAACTAGCTCAACTAAGCAGAATTTTTGTAGGGAAAGGAATCTTGAGAATAAAATACTTTCGGGGAAGTATAAATTATATTTAGCAGCACTTTACCACTAAGATATATTTTTTGGACATTGTACTATTGTTCAGTCTAGACAATAGATTCTCCCATTCATGGAGTTCTCTGTGGAAATACTTAAAATCATGGGGTATCAGATTTATCAAGCCATTTTGGCACAAGGAAGGGAAGTATTTTAATATAAATATTCAATATAAACATATTATGGAATAGGAAATATAATTTGTTTGAGTTTGTAACAGAAGGCTTTGAAGAAATTTTATCTTTGTGTTAAATCATTTAATGTAAGCCCCTAGACTTCTCTTGAGAAAATTCAGATAAACATTAAAACTAATATTTGGGATAATTAACAAACATAAAAGCATTGTACCAAAATATGGATATTCCATGTTTTAATTTTTAATCATTGATCCCTAGGATTTAAGATAAGGGAAGATCAACTGTTTTAAAGAACAAGTAGGGCATTTATTAATTGGGTTATGTTTTTTCATGGTGTTGTGCTTTGTGAGTTCCTTATACATTCTGGATATAATCCCCTGTCAGAGGAGCAGCTGGCCATGATCATCTCCCATTCTGCAGGCTTTCTCTTCACATTCTTATTTCTTTTGCTGTGCAGAAGCTTTTTAATTTCATGCCATCCCACTTATTGATTTTGGTTTTGTTTTGAGTTTTAGGGCTCTTGTTAAAGAATTCAGTGCCTGTGTCAATATGTTGGAGTGTTGAGCCTGTTTTCTTCCAGCACTTGCAAAGTTTCTGGTCTAATTTGTAGGTCTATGATCCACTGTAAGTTGATTTTTGTGCACAGTGAGAGATAGAGCTATAGTTTCATTCTTCTAAATGTGGATATCCAGTTCCCCAGGACCATTTAGTGAAAAAGCTTTCTTTTCTCCAAGATATGTTTTGCCGTCTTTGTCAAGTATCAGATGGCTGTAACTATTTGGTATTGTCTGTGTCTTCATACCCGTTTTAGTGCTAATACCATGCTTTTTTTTGTTACTGTAGCTCTGTAATATAATTTAAGATCACGTATTGTGTTGCCTCCAATATTGCTCTTTTTGCTCAGTATTGCTTTAGCTATTCTGGGCCTCTTTTCTTCCAACTGAATATTAGGACTGTTTTTTTCTAGTTCTGTGAGGATTATTATTGGTATCTTGATGAGGACTGCAATGAATTAATATAATGCTTTTGGTAGTATGTCCTGAACAAGCAATATTGTAATAAATGTAGCCAAGAGGTCTAGTGAAACATGAATCAAACAGTATTATGATTACTCAGTATATATCATAATTGTGTGAGTTTCAAACAGGATTCCTGGGATTTTACTTAACACATAAGAACTTGATGGAAACTAATTTTCAAATATATTTATAAGATTGGTGATAAGGTATTTGTTGCTACTACATCAGCTGAACTCCATGTTTTATATAAAAAAGGTAATTTCTCCCTCTTTTAAAATAGAGAAGTATGATTCTAATATTCTCTAATTCAGTGTGTCAGAAGTTGCCTATATCTCCAAGTACTCTATTTAGCCAAGAGTGGATTTAATTTAAGTGAAAAATGAGTTATGAGATAAGAACAAGTTTTGCCTTAAGATACAAATTATTTGGTTTATCTTAACTGTAATTTGTATTCTAAGAGTTAGTAGTATTTTCAATTCACTTGCCCTCACTAGCTAAGGTATGGACTGGTTCAGGTTTCAGATACACATAAATACACATAAACACTTCCATTTTCTCTATTGATTTCTTTTGCAAACTTCCAATTATGCCTTACTATAGTTAAATGGCTAAATCCAACTGCACCTAGGAAAAGTAAGCCTTTTCTAAACCACTGAGGTAAAGGAGAAAATGAGTTCCATCCTGTAGAGAATTGTCAACCATACTCTCCTAAAACAACTGTTAACAAGCTCTGATACAGACTCAATGTAAGCAGTTCCTATAAAATTAGATGATATCCCTGAGCCGATAAAGAGGATTTAGTCTCTTTCTTAGGAACAGAGTATTAAATCTGTGCTGATCTTGGATAGCTATACCCAGGCAGAATCCTTTCAGTGGACGGTTTCTGAATCATTATGCGTTCCAAAGTAATAGGCCTATGTGTTACCCCATAAGTAAAACAAACCTCACCAGACTCACTGTCAGAATAATCAGGACTCACAAAGTCTCTTTGTATTTATTAGGAACACAGACTTAAGATCAGAAAGCTGGGATTCCAGTCTTGGACCTTGTTTCTAGCTTGATGACTGTGACCAAGTCATCAAGCAAATCTTTCTTCATAAAACAGGGATGGACATAACTGTATGTTTCCTGGGAAGAAGATATGTGATAATACCTGTGCAATGTGTTTAATGGAGGCCTTGGCCCTCAGTCCTTGCTCTGTTCTTGGTAGTTCTCACTAGCATCCCAAACACAGAGAGGTAGCTCACATTTCTACAAGGATTAATCTCAGTGCTTGGACCAATTTGGAACTTGAGCTGTGCAGATTCTGATTATTTGATCCCTATAAACTTCACTTAGCACAGTTACAAAGAGCTACCATCGAATGAGCGCTTACTATGTGTGTATCAAGCTCTATTCTGAATATTTTCTTTGAATTAGGTAATTTACTATTCACATAAACTGTATGAAGTAGAAACTAATAAGTAATTTTACAGAGGACAACAAAACAACAATATAGAATTGCCTTGCATTAAGAAAATTAGAGAGAGAAAGAGATGGGATTGAATGAACTGCAGATAACCTAACGCAGAATCTATGCTCTCATCTCTACTGCACTGTCTCTCCTACTGAGATGTATCTAATGTCCTTAAGGGAAGGATAATTAAGATTTTTGTTTTCTTTGGAGGGGTGCCCTCCAAATTCTCAAAATGGTGTCCTGGCCATGGATACATATTGATCTTAAAGACTCTCCCAATTGATTTGAGAAGATTGAATGAACCAACACCCTCTGTAAAGCACCTACTGTGTTCCAGGTACTGACCTTATATAATCCTCAAACTAACTTCGCACCACAGGTTTTCTTACCCTAATGAATCAGTCAGGAAGGCTTCCCAGATATAGCACAGACTCCACACTTGAGTGGAAACAGAATCCATTAAAGCTGTCTACTAAAGGCAACTCTGAGAATTTCCGTGAGCTAGAGCATCATCCTTGGATAAGCCTCAGTGAGGTCCACTGCTCAGCCAAACCCTGCTGCTGGGATCAGTGCTGGATGTTTAAATCACCAACACTGCCCCACTGCTCTCCTTGAGACCTGGTGCCTTTACCACTATTCTTGCTGGAAAAGATACTTAGTGGTACCTCCTTCTTCATATTCAAATTGAAGTTAGGACATCTAATTGGTAGGCACTCAGGTGAGATGTCTGAGCTAGAAAAGGGAGTGTGTGGATTGAAACAAAGAGATGCCAGATTTGCCAGGTAAGGAATTCCCTAGTTCTAGAAAAGCCATCAGAAAAGTGCTAAGGAAGGAAAAATAAAGAATCGGCACATATCCACTACACCTCCATCTCACAGATGAAGTGATCAAAGCTCAAAGCCTGGATGGTATGTTTTACATCACAGAAGTAATAAGTATCAGACTAAGCATACAGATGCATATGTGTGCCTCTGAGGTGCTTTGCCATCACCCCAAGCTGCTTCCCCACAGACAAAGTGAAAAGTCCCCACAGTGGAAGGGATGGAAGTTCAAGGGAGAAAGACTCTCTTCTGCCTGGGTGATCCCCAAAGGCCCTTGGAAAGAAATACCACTTGGGTGGCTCCCTAGAATCTCAATAACAAGACTAAGAAATTAATCTTAGAAATGACATCCTTCATTCCATAGAGAAGGAAACGAAGGCTCACAAAGAAAACTGCTCTTCTCAAGGGCTCTTGGTGGAAAGTACCTTAACCCAAGTCTGTGACCCGGGGTACAGGTTTTCTCTGCAAAGAGCTAATGACCCCAGCTGGATGGGTTCACCAGCTAAATCACACCTCCAGCAGGAGTGTTGAATAGACTTTGCATTGGTAAGCAGAACCGAGAGAAAGCCACATGCTGTAGTCTAAGCAAAAAAGAAAAGCTTTTATTTAGTGTTTAGCTTCTCACAGAATGCTTCTTGCCCAGCTGTCTCCAAGGAGGTAAAAGGTCCTTGCTTATGACAGAGTGCACACACTCAGCACTTTCCTGCTAATGCCAAGTATAGAAGGGGAAGGAAAAGGTCACCTGCCTTCCCCCTAATGGAGCACTGATGTTCTTAAGAGCTCACAGGGCCTATTCTAGAAAATGTCAAATTGCACCCATGTAACTTTTCACTGGAGGTTAGTTGAATAGCTCTATTGTCCATTCAATGGGTCCACTTAATTTCTGCCTCTCATTTTAATGTCCACAGTCAACAAAACTAGGGAAACAAAAACAGAAAGGTTGACTTTCAGTTCTCTGGACAAGGTGACTTTATAATGCCTTTCTTTCTTTCTTTCTTTCTTTCTTTCTTTCTTTCTTTCTTTCTTCTCTCTCTCTCTCTCTCTTTCTCTCTCTCTCTCTTTCTTTCTTGCTTTCTTTCTTTTTTTTTGTTTTTTGGTCTCAGGCCTGATATAGCTTCTGAGAAGCATGGTATTTTATACAAACCAAGGGCTTGGTGGTTACACAGGCCTGTGCTGAATCACAGCTTGGCAGACCCTGCTAGTGTGTGACCTTGAACAAAGGACTTAATGTTTCTGAGACTCAGTTTGTTTCTCTGCAAGATGAGAATAATGATAAATTTTTAGGGGATTGGAAATGATTCAGGGACCTGACCTTGTTAAGGACCTGTTAGATATCATAGCTTGTTGGTTTCTCTCTTCAGTTTATTTACTGCTTTGACTGATGCTGGCCTCATCTGAGGGGATCTCCAGACTCTTATATTTGCATGTTATGTATGTATGAAACACATTGATAATATTAACCCATGTAATATTCAACAACCTCTCAAAGATATGACTTTGTTACCAATTTTTTTTTAAAGATAAAGGCACTGAATTGATGAATTTTTAAGTGACTGAAGTCAAGATGGCTTTTATGTGCCCCTCAGCTCCAGTACTATTTAGACAGTTTTTTCCTTGATTATAGGACCTGAACCTTCATTTGCTTAAAACATTTACTTTAGAAAACTAGCAATTGTAAGTTCTTTCTCTGATCCTTGAGATGTCAATCTTCTACAAGCCAGAAAAATCTTTCTCAAGGACTTGGGATTTGTCTGTTTGAAATGTAATCATAGAAGCAGAGACATCTATGTCCCTGTCTCTTTGGGAGGGCAAGAGCCTAACTGAGGTGACTGACAGCAAACACAGATGACCTAATCTCACTCAGCAGCCACTCCTTCACAGTGCTCTGGTACATTTTCCACTGGAGACTCTGCATACTTCATCCTTGGCCAGAAGAGTTGAGTTCAGCCTCTCTACCCTGTTGCAACAGTCTTGATCTCTACTGAAAGAGTCTTGAATAAAGCTTTCCTTCCCTGCTTAACTTGTCTGATAAAATTTGTCTTACACTGGCCCAAAGTTACCTAATTAAACAAGGCAAAGCTGGGATTTGGATTCAAGTCTTTCATGCTCTTTTCATGTGGACTTGAGTTGGGATTTAAGAGCAAGATAACAGCCTTAGCAGGGCGCGGTGGCTCAAGCCTGTAATTCCAGCACTTAGGGAGGCTGAGACAGGAGAATCGTGAGTTCAAAGCCAGCCTCAGCAACAGCGAGGTGCTAAGCAACTCAGTGAGACCCTGTCTCTATATAAAATACAAAATAGGGCTGGGGATGTGGCTTAGTGGTTGAGTACCCCTGGGTTCAATCCTCAGTACCAAAAAAAAAAAAAAAAGATAACAGCCTTAACTCTTAGTCTATAAAGGACGTTGTTTTGTAGTCATAAACTAACTCCAATGGCTTTTGTTTTCTCTTCTGAAAAGTGTGAAAGTGGGATTCCATTCCATGCTCACTGAAGAGCCTTAAGTCTCAATAAATAAGGAAAGAAGAGACCAAGAGGAACTCCAGTGAGGGTGTCAAGATCCTTTATTCTAAATAAATAAGAAAATACATAAACAAATTGAAGTCATGTGTTGACTTCATGTGAAAAGGATAGGTGCTGTTCTTGGTATAAAAACAAAAACAAAAACTACTGGATTCTGACATTTATATAAACTTTCCTACTTTTAACATTTTGAAGTTATTTTTAAAATTTTGTAAATCTCTCCTAGGACATCAAAACAAATCCAGCACTTCCTTCTATACTTCAGGGTCTGCTTTTAAAATTTTATCCATCTCATATATTTATCTCATACTGTTGCTGATAAGCAGATGTTCAGTGAATAGACCCTATTCTGCTAAAACATATTTACATTTTTACTAATGAGTTCTACTTTGGATATCATTTCTAAATCAAAGAAAAAAAAAACTACTTGATTGGTGGAATTTCAGATCCTTGGACCAGGTTGACTGGTACAATTGGCTCATTCATTCAAGAGGTATTGAATGTCTCCATATATAGACATTGTGCAGGGATTTCAATATGGACATTTTTGGCTTTTCTTTTTAAAAAGGAAGCCCCTGACCTCATGAAGAGATTTCCTAATCCTAAAATGAAAAAAAACCAAAACACCCTGCTGATCAAGTTCCTTGTCATTTCAATTCAATCATAATGTTTTAAGCATAAACTATGCTAAAGGTGTCTTATGAGACCATATAACCTGGAGCCCAAGAGATTATGAAATTCCCAAAGATGGAGAAGATTACACTTATCAATTTATGTCTTCTCTCTGATCTTCTACTTCAATTGCATCTTGTACAGAGTAGGGTTTAATACTTGGCTAGTTAATACATGAGTGAATATTTTAACAATAAAACTACTTTTTGTATTAAAATCATAGCACATCTAAAGTGAAATCTTTAGAAAATATTTCCAATCATTTATTATCCCACATTTCATAAGTTATTATACTTTTAAAAATAAAATTTAGCATTCAACTGTTAACCTTAGCTTGAGTGAAACCCATCTATTAGCATGTCTCAGGCAGGTTTATCAAAAACATCTTCTCACTATTTAAACCTCAACCTACTTCAGCTACAAATCTCTGTGGCCTTATTTTGCATAAGACAGTATCACATCCATCTTCATTACAAAATGTTTGAATTATCTGTCTTAGAAATAAGGTCCTATCTCTTAAGAACAATGGTTAGTCTGGGAGGTCCAAAGGACAGTACAATTATAAGTTAGAAAATATGCTTGAAAGTCAATGAAATTTCTTTCACCTATTTCCATACTTGGAAAACATAAATATTGGTTGTATGAAGATTTTATTGTTGTTGTTTTGCTTCTTTTACAGACCATTGTTTTTTCAAATTTGAGGATGGTACTTGCATCACTTGGTGTCATCTGACATTAGTTCCATTGTGGCTACTGGAATTCATGTGGAATACTGCATCCATAAACTTAGGTTTATTTCTAGGTGTAGTACCATATATCCTTAATACTTAAGCCCTATGAGTTTAATTCCCTCATCTTTAATCCTTTTTTTGTTCAGGGTTGATGGTAATGTTAAATGCAATACTAGGCCTATAATTCAGGCAAGTGTTCATTCACATTGATATTACTCTGTTTGCTTTTACCTTCCAAAAATGGCCATCCTACATTTTAACTTCTTCATGTCCTCAATTGTATCTCTAACCTCTCACATTCATCTAATAAGCATATTTTCCTGTGTCCGTGGAAGAGAGAGAGAGAGAGAGAGAGAAAGAGAGAGAGAAAGAGAGAGATAAAGATCAGAAGATGTCTTCCAACACGAAAATCTGTCTCTTTTTTTTGTATCAGGAATTGAACTTAGGAGCACTCAAACACTGAGCCATATCCCCAGTCCTTTTTTGTATTTTGTTTAGAGACAGGGTCTCACTGAGTTGTTAGGGTCTAAGTTGCTGAGGCTGCCTTTAAACTTGCAATCCTCCTGTCTTAGCCTCCCAAGCCAGTTCACGGGCATGAACCACTGCACCCAGAAAAATCTCTTTTCTATCATTTTTCCTTCTTCCTTTCTATCTTAGGGAAAGCTGGATTCTAGATTATTTTTTACCTATCCCACAGATCTTATTCTGACATTTCCTCTTTCCTTTGAGCAAGGCTTCCAACTTTTGCTTACTCTGGTTTACTTCTCTCAACTAGTCATAGGCTTAGTTTCTTTATGTCGCTGTACCATAACGCCATGGTTTGAGTATCTTAGAAAGAACACAAAGTTATTTATCATAGTTCTAGTATTTGGGAAGCCCAAAAGCAAGTCCTAAACAAATTCAGAGTCTAATATGGGTCCATTCCTGGGTTATGATGGCTCTTGCTAAATCTTCGAACACTAGAAGGGGCAGTGAGCTCCCTTGGGGCTCTTCGATAAGGGCATCAACTCCGTTCATGAAGGCTCTGATTTTATGAACTCCTAAAGGCATCACCTTCTGATACATTACATTGGAGATTAGAATCTCAACATATGAATTTTGGGAAGGACACCAACAGTCATACCATAGCAGCTATATTCAATTCCCAAAGCATCCTTCATTTAAATCTGTCCTAAATAAATAATAAAGATGTATCTTAAGAGTTTTGCTCAAGGATAGCCATTTCAGAAATATAGTGCTCAGCACTAGAAAATCCCCAAATGTTCAGGAATGTAGGTTAGTTTGGCAAATTAGGGAATTTTATATATAAAGGAATACTTGAGGGAAATTAAATATTTTGGTAATTTCTTTAGTTAAGTACATATGTCAACTTTGTTTTAAGAACCATAAATGTGTGTGCATATACAGGTACATATACCTGTAGGTATACACACTAAAAAGATTACAGTCTTATTTATGGTTTATGAAATTTAAGTGTAATTTTAATAATTTTGAGTTTCTCTACATTTTCTAAATTTATTATAACAAATGTGCTATTTTTAAAATAGTTGCAAAAATAGTCTTTTAAAATGCTTCTTTCCTCTTGTATAGTTTTTTTAAATAACATCCTCTTTTTTTAGACATTTTTATCCTTTATCTTATATCAGCTCACTCTACTTCCTGATCATTTACATTGCAAACTAATGACATTTCACTGAGACCTACTGAGGCCCTCCTTGTATCCTAGGGGATACAAGGAGGGTAGTAGCTGAGGAGACTATAGAGCCAATAAATTTTTCTTCCATCAAAGGCTTGAGACAATCTACTAAGAAATCGAGTATTTTTCCATTGCATCTAATTAATCAGGAAGGAAGTACACAAAGACTATGAATATACTGAAATGTTTATGATAACGCCATTTTAAATAAGTACCCCCAAACACAATTACCCAAAATCTTATAAATTTGAATTCTGCATCATTCCAAAATCCATAAACAAACACTAAAATGCTTTTAAAGTAATTCCAGATTAATTATATGAATCAGATTTCCAGTTCCAGAGTTTATGACTAGAATTCTAATAATATCTTTTCATTTATGATTCTTATAAATAAGAAAAAAAGATTGATTTACAGTAATAACAGATGTGAATATCTGTATGCTCATAGAATATTAAAATATATTTCTTTCTGATGAAAAACTGATACATGCTTATTCGAGAAAATCTTGTAAAATGAATAAAAAGCTAATAAACTAAAACTCATGCACACAAATATGAATATAAATTAATCATTTTTGCATGAATCGCACTGCTTCTATTTTTACAGATATTTTGAAAAGGCAACTTTTTTACTGTTTTTATTATTTCAGCTGAACAACAGGACAGAATCAAATGCTGGCAAGTTGTATTTGGCTTATCTCCTCCACATTCTCCTCCATATACCTCTCATGATGAATACTTCTAGAAAAATACAGTATATGAAAGAATGATTATGTCAGATCTTCAAACATGACCTCACTGATTAAAAATGCAAATGCATATTATATAACATATATTATCCTAAGCCAGTGAAAACATTACTGACTGTGAAATGGTTACATAGTGATCTGCCCTTATCAATGGATTTCCTTTCCACAATCTCAGTTATCAACAGTCAATCATGGTCCAAAATAATTAAGTGAAAAATTCCAGAGAAAAAATTTGCAAGTTTTAAATTGTGTCATGGTCAGAGGAGCAAGATGAACTCTCTTGCCACCCTTCCCATCCAACCTGGGCAGGAATCATCTCTTTGTCCAGTTTTTGTATGCTGTGTACACGATTCATCCATTGATCACTTGGTAGCCATCTATAATGAGAATGTCCTGGTGTTGAGGTATCATAGTGCTTGTGTTCAAGTCACCTTTATTTTACTTGATAATGGTTCTAAAGCAAAAGAGTAGTGATGCTGATAATTCAGCTATGTCAAAGAGGAGCCAAAAAGTACTTTAAGCGAAAACAGGAAAGTTCTCAACTTAAGGAAAAAAGAAAAAAAATCATGTACTGAAGTTGCTAAGAGCTACAGTAAGAATGAATCTTCTATCCATGAAGTTTTGAAGAGGAAAGATAAATTTGTGTCACTTTTTCTGTCACACCTCAAACTGCAAAATTTATAGCCACAGTGTATTAGAAGATAAAGGGGTAATACTATCAAGGGTTTCAGGGCTCCCCTCAGGGCTTGGAATATATACAATATGGATAAGGAGAAACTATCACATGTTAATATTATAATATCCTGATCACAAGGAGATATTTAGAGGCTTATACTTGCAGGGAAGGATCTGTTAATCTGTTTTAAATTTGAACTTCAGGTAGAGGGTGACCTCCCTGAATAAGAGGCAAAACCTTTACTAATTTTAGTACACATTAGCTTTGAAACATTGAGGATAGAACTTGGAACAACATGAACACTTTCATAGAAAATTACAGCTTCTTCTTGTGCAATGGAGACACCTGGAATGAACACATAACCTGCACTGAGGGTCCAGGAATAGCCTCCTGAAGGAAGTAACAAAAAGATATCTAAGCTGGGATCTATGCAGTTAGCCAGTCAAAGATATAGGGTGACAAGTTTTATCCTCAGTTAATTAAGTGGCCTTGTATTAGTTAGTTTTTCATCTCTGTGATAAAATTCCTGACAAGAGCAACTTAGAGGAGGAAAGATTTATTTTGGCTCATGTTTTCTGAGGTTTGAGTCCACGGTCAGCTAGTTCCATTTCTTTGGACTGGAGTGGAGGCAGACATCATAGTGTAAGGGCATGGTGGGGGAGAGATTCTTAGCCCATGGAAAGCAGGAAGCAGAGAGAGAGAAAGAAAGAAGGGGCCAGAGAGAAGATAAACCCTTCCAGGGCATGCCCCCAAATGTCCCACTTCCTCCTACTATTTCCCAACTCCCATAGATCATTCAGTTATCAGTGGATAAATTCATTTGTTGAATTAATTCACTAATGAGGTCACAGCTCTTGTGATGTAATCATTTGCCAAAAGCTCTACCTGAACATTGCTCCATTGGATAACATGTTTCCCAAACATAAGATTTTGAGAGATATTACATATCCAAACCGTAACAGCCCTGGACTTGCCTAGCTGCAATCATGGAATCAGGAAAGCTAAAAAACAACCATTCTCTGGATACCAAAGTGAAGCTTCATTTGAGACTGATTACCACAGTGATATTTCAGTTCCTGATCTTGTTAGCTCTACTGGTCTGATCAATATCAACGTTCCCTTAGAGGCGGGGACTCTCAGAACACTTGAATTCTGATCCATCCATCCATCCATCCATCCATCCATCCATCCATCCATCATCCATCCAACCTTCTATCATTCATCTACACTTCTATCCAAACTAAGCATATGTAACTTATAAGTTGTCATGCTTGATGACATGGTGATAAAAAGCTGGAAAACTTCACTCTTTAGGAAAATTTTTAATCTAATAGAGAGACCTAACTCAAGAACGTGGTGGGTCACGTATAATGCTGGAGAAGTTCACAGTCTCCATGTATTTGAAGCAGCAAATGCCCTGCCTCCACTTTAGGAGGCCATTTGTCTTCTGACCTCGCAGCATTCATTACATCCCATTACTACAGATACCATAATTCTTTCCTTTGGGCATTTAACATTCATTGTGGGAACACTATTTATCAAAGAGTAAAATTTTGAAACTTAATAAAACAAACACAGAGGCGATTCACGACTAACACTGGTACAATGGTGCCCTTGGGTCAAACATTTGCTTTACTAAATGCCAAGCAGTCTCCAGTTTCTAGCAATAAAACATGATTTCATTTGCTTTCAGTGCTGTTGGATGCCTCTACTGTAGCCCTTAGTCAGCGGAGGCATAATTATGGCTCTGCCTTCAGTAATATCAAATGTCATCTGTGGACACTCAGACCAATTAGAAAGAGGGATGTCCAGAAGAGAACAGTCAAGAGAAGAAAAACTGCTGCCCTTCCAGCAAGAGAACCAGTTAAGGACATTTGGGACATTAGCTGCAGGTCATCCATGTTTGTAGCAAAATATTTTGTGAGAAATACTGTGGAAGCTATTAATAGGGGAAAACATTTCAGGGAAAACAACCTGGAGGATGAGAACAATCCTATCACACCTTTTCTCAAAACTACCCAATGGCTTCTCTTTGCATTTGAATGGGTCTCTTCAGGGGGAGCAGCAGTATATTTGTAGTCCAGGACCACAGCTTTTCTTACTCCTTTCCTTCACTTTCAAGACTTCACAAGATCAGGACCTTGCCTACCTTTTTAACGTCATATCTTCCCTATTCTTTTTTTTTTTTTTTGGTACTGAGGATTGAACTCAGGGGTACTCGATCACTGAGCCACATCCCCAGCCTTAGTTTGTGTTCTATGTAGAGACAAGGTCTCACTGAGTTGCTTAGCACTTCCCCATTGCTAAGGCTGGCTTTGAACTCACGATTCTCCTGTCTCAGCCTCCCAAAGAACTGGGATTATAGGCGTGTGCCATCGCGCCTGGCTCTGTTTTTCTTTTTAATTCCTACCTTCATTTGAAAATTTTTCATGGACAAAAATACATAATTTATCATGTACAATATGATCTTTTGAAACATGTAGACATTGTGGAATGGTTCAATGAAGGTAACTAACATTAATTAATTCATATATGTATATGTTTTTCTGGGTGTGTGTGTGTGTGAGTGGTGAGAATATTTAAAGTATACTCTCAGCAATTTTCAAGAATAGAAACGTTGTTACTAACTTGCCACGGGTGTTGTATAACAGATCTCTTGAACTTATATATTCCCCTGCCTGAAATTTTGTATACTTTGACCAGTGTCTCCCCAATCCCAGTCCCTAGCAGTTACCATTCTACTCTTTATTTCTATTACATCAACTTTTACATATGTGTGATCTTATATTTATCTTGATATGCCTGGCTTAACATAACTTCCTACAGATTCATCCATGTCATTACACGCGACAGGCTTCCCTTTATTTATTTATTTATTTAAGCTGAACAGTATTTCCCTGTGTTCATGTGCCACATTTCCTTTATCCATTCCTCCATGGCGGGACACAGCTCGCTTCCCATCTGGGCTCTTCTGAATAACACAGCGATGAACATGAAAGTGCCAATGTCTACTAAGCATTTCTGTTGGATGTATACACAGCAGGGAGGTTGCTGGATCATATAGTTAAAACTAGAAGTTTTAACTTTTTGAGAAGCCTCCACAACATTTTCCAGGCAGGCTGTAGTAATTTGCAGGGTTCTGTCCTCTCCACGTTCTCACCCATACTCCCTTGCCTTTCATCTTTCTGGAGGCAGCCGCTTGCGGGTTTGAAGTGACATCTCACTGTCCTCTGAGTACAGAAGCCATCTCCTGCTCCTGGAATCTTCAACCACACTCTTGTCTTTGCATTTTGCAGTTTCTTCTGCCCAGGAGGCTCTTCCCATTTGATCTTTACAGAAGGGATTCTCTTTATCATTCAGATCTCAGAGCAAATGTCATCTCCTCAGAGAGATCTCTCCACACTGGTTCAAAGAACCCCCTTCCTTCTGCTCATTTCTCTCCTCTTAGATCACCAGTCTCGACCCTATTGCTGCATTTTACTTTTCTTACAGCCTATTTTGCTATTATATATTATGCTAATTAAAAAATTTTTCTCCGTTGCTGTTTTGGAGCTAGCTTGGTGTGAAGCCCATCTCTGTCAGTTATTTTTTGGGGTGACCATGGCAAGTTACCCTGAGCTTCCATTTCAACATTAGTAAAACTGGGGAAAAACAAGGAGTTCCTAACTTACAAGTTTGTTGTGAGAATTAAAGCAATCCAAATGAGTGTGTTAAATTCATCATTAATCTTATTATTTGTCTCCTCCATTAAAATGATAACAGTAAGAATCTTAGCTCTCTAGTTCAATGCCAAATCCCTAGTATCTATTAAAGATTTGGCAATAGTGGATACTTAATTAATATTTTTAAATAAATGTTTTATAAGAGAGTACCCACAGGAAGATAAAAATTTATAGAGTCATAGATCTAAAAAAGCAATTTAAGCCAGAGATGACAAGAAAGTCACTATTACATAACAAAGTGGTGAGAGGCAAAGCATTGTTAGCATCATTTGCTGTAATTTAATATTAATGAGGCCAAGGAGATAGGTTTTGCACGTTTGTGTGCTGTGCATAGGTGTGTTCTCTGCTGGGAAGGTGCACTCCAAATGCCTACTGCTAGTCAGTAGTCTCCTGCATAAATGCCTGGAATCAGAAAGACAGAGAACAAAGAAGATCTACCAGTTATGGCTAAGGAAAATCCATCTGAAGGTGTATTCCTAGTAAAGAAGGGGGTGATTCTTGGCAACGACAACATAGCGTATTTCAGTGCTAGTTCTCCACGGAGTTCAAACTACCTAGCACACATGATCCCATTTCAGCAATATTTACACGCTTAGCAATGCCAAATGAGACTGAGGCTGGGATTGGGGAAACTGAGAAAGCTTAGTTATCTCCTTTCCTGAAATGTTTTTGGCTGCCACCAGGTGGTACTAGGTTAGCACATCCAAATAGGAGAGTGGAACTTTATAATACACAAAATTGCCAAAAATTGTAAAAATATGTTTCTCTTTAGTATAAGTTTCAGAAATGAACATATTGAATAAAAGAGAATATACATGACTCTTGATTTGACTTTCAAAGCAATGCTTTGTTTTCTTTAAAATTCAAATTGCACCCAGATTGGGGAGAAAATTCCATCATTCTGTGACTAAGGCTTTCATTTCAGAGCAGCCTTCACCTTTCATATGAAAGAGATCCTAGTCTTGATGATTTCAAGTCTCAAGAGAGTCAGGAGGTTTCTGGTTCTCCTTTCTCCCTGGCTCTCCCTTCCTCTCCCACTCTCCTTCTCCACCTCACCTTCCTCCCACTTTCTTTGTCTACTTTTCCTCCCTGGTTCATGTTCATGGGCTTTTGCCTGCCTCTGTCTGCTCATGTGAGAAAGAAGCATGCAACCAAATAGATTCTAGAAATGTGAATGCCTGCTAACTATCTGAGGAAGAATTCAATAAAACCTAACTAGTCCTTATCATCATTATTCTGATGGAAATTTTAAACTGATTTTTGGGGACAAAATTATTCCAGTTTCATTCTTCATTTGAGAAGGGTCTCAAACCCTTTCACCCATTTCCACAATGTATCCCCATTAGACTCTACCACACCAGCATACAGCTGTGAGAAGTACCTTGGAAAGAACAGCTTCCATTGGATGGACACAGTCTTTCAGCCACTTTTCTTAAGTGTTCTCTTTGCTTCCAACTGCTTAATCTCACTGGTACGTGTTCAACACTGAGTATACCTTTCAACACAAGCTTGAAATATTGATTTTTCTCTCTTCTATATTATTGAGAGGTATCTCCTTTCTTCACTCTCAAACATAAGTAACCTAATCCTTATTTCAAGGCAAATAGCTCTCTATTTTTACTAGATATGTTAGTCAACTTTTCATCTCTTTGACAAAATGCCTGAAAAATATAATTAGAAGAGAAGATTTATTTCGGCTCATGGTTTCAGTCCATGATCAGTCCATTGCTAGAGACTTGTGATGACACAGAGCATCATGGTAGAGAAGGTATGGTGAAACAGAGGGACTCACCTCATGTTGGCCAGAAAGGGTTGGGGGAGCAGATTGGGAACAAGATATAATCCTCAAAGGCACGCATCCAAGGACACACTTCTGTCAAGTAGGTCCTACCTCCTACAGTTTCTACCATTTCCCAGTAATCCATTCAAATTATTGATTAATCCACTGATGAATTTAGAGTCAGATGATCCAATCATTTCCTAAAAGCCCACCTCTGAACCTAACTGCATTGGGAACCAAGACTTCAACACATTAGCCTCTACAAGAACATTCCAGGCCCAAACCATAACAATAGATATGCATACTTTCTGTGTACATAGATACTTTTTCAAGTTTATCCTCAATACCTTTTTTTTAAATTACTCCCTCTTCCCCTTACTCTTTCATTCTATTATGAGAAATTTCTGTTCTAAACCTTTATTAAAGATTATACCCAAATTGCTATAAGAATCACTGGCCTTCTGAGAAAAATATATACAATTCAAAGTTCAATTCTTTGTCCTCAGACCTGGCAGCACTACAAACATTTACAGCTATTGCTCCAGCTGTGGGCATGAAACTACTACCTAGTATCAGAAGGCTTTTAAAATCATACCCTGGGGATATGGGTGGATACCCAAAGCAGAGGTGGGTTAAAGGAGATATACTGTAAGTAGAAATTCGCTGAAGACTATGTATGAACTTATCAAGCAACTCTAAGTGGAACTGGTTCAAATTCCCTATCATACTATCAAAGGATTTTAATAATATTCAAATCAGCATCACTTTACGCATTTAAATAAAATTTTTCTTTCCTGCCTTTCTTTCTCAACCCATTTTTTAAAAAATATAGCCCAACTTAACAAAAGCAACCACTAAACATCATATTTTATGGAAGTATGTGCATTTTATTTTTTCTAGACTCCATATGTTTGGCTTAAGGCAATGATGGTATTTTCTCATTTCATTTTATTCCGAGCAATATGGCAAGAAGTAATTCATTTATTTTGTTAAATCTCTAAGGGATAGCTTGACTGAAGTCAATAAAAGTTAAATTTACCACTCACATGGATTTATGGTCTATTTATGATAATCCAATTCTCAAGAGCAGAGTATGACACTTATTTAAAAAAACAATCCAGCTGCTTTATATGTATATTTAAGGCTCCCATTGTAAACTAAGCAACTAAGGAATTCCAAGGAAGCTAGCCAACAGACAGAGGAATTCAAATGGCAAAAGAGCATTCAAGAGCCTGAATTCAATCCCTGGTACCTAAAAAAAAAAGAGAGACAGAGAGAGACTGGGTCAAGCAGCAAAGGGTTGTCATCTCTTGAGGCCTGCACATGCCTGTTCATTGAGATTCTGACCTAATTCATTGAAATTCATTTTTGTTTACTTTAAATATGCATGCTTTCCCTCTGCTAGGGACACAGGACACTAAGTGGGAAGTTTAATGGAGTTTTGATTTCTTGAACAAATACAGAAGCACTTGTCAGGAACACATTGCCTGTAAGGCTGTCTGGTTACATTAATGCCCTACGGCATGCGGCAGTTAGATCTTTCTTACTCATTTTCTAGCACACTTCTTCCTTCCACAGGTTTTTAGCTCTGCCTGCAGGCTGTGCATCCTCTATGCTTGACATATCCTGATAACATACTGTACCTATTCTAATTGGCCTGAGGCAAAATGGAGGTAAATACAAAATAACCTCCTGGCCTGGATTGGCATGAGCACAGGCTGTCTAGTCCAACAGCCCCAGGACTGGACACTGACTATATCCTTTACTAGCCATATGAATTTGGGAGAGTTACTTGATTTTTCTGAAGCTCAGTTTTGTCATCTGTCAAATGGTTCTAACAATGCAGTGCCAAGATTGGCAAATGGCACTGATTCCCAGTTAATCAATTGACATAACAGTAAAACAAGAAAATATTCACAAATTATACAGCACTGGACTCATAGTTGACAGTCAGGAAATTTTACTTCTCTAGGTGGAAGAAAGATAGGCTGTATTACACAATATTTTAGGTGTTCATCTTGATCATGATTTTTGATTGGTGACATTGTTCCAAAGAGTTCTTGTAATTGCCATACAGGTGCTATCTTCTAAGAGGGCACTTTTGTGTTAGATTGAAGGTAAATCTTGCAGTAGAATGCAAATCTTAAAAACAAACCTCATGACTTGCCATATACTCAATTTTAGGTGCTTAAACTATTAAATTTAAGTTTACAAGTCCCAAATATGCACCTGAATCAACTAAAGCACTGATTGAAACTCTGGTTTCTATCCCTTCTCACCAACTGTCATGAAAAATGTTGAGGTTGATGACAGTAGCAATATATTCAATTCTTTGTTATTTTGTTTCTAAAAATTTGATTCTGTATTCTATAGAAAGAATTTCTGAGATATTCAGTATAACTCCTGGCAAATTCATCACATTAGAAAAGAATATTTTGAATTAATGATTTTGAAATTAAACTACAAAAAAAGTGTATTGGCATATTAACTCCCTTCCCTCCACATATGGATTATGAATTTTTCTATTTTGAGTAGCATCCCTCTACCCACAAAATCACCTGGACTTTCCCTTCATAGACTTATCTATCATGTTAATAGATTAATTTCTAATGCAATTATTTGATCTCACTCATTAACCAGAGGGTAAGGTCTCTAAGGGCAGGAGTTATGCCTGTTTATTCTCTCATCCCTAGAATCTAGAAAGGAGCTGGGCACAGAGTAGATCCCTAAAAAAATTTTTGGAGAGACATAACAAGTTGTGATGAACAACCAGCTCTGGAAATAGAAAGGCCTGGATATGAATCTGGATAAAACTTTATGATCTCTGTGTGCAGGGCAAAATTAAGTTCCATAGACTGTTTGTTTGTTTGTTTTAAATTCAGAGAATAATTATGTCATAGAGCTACTGTAAAGTTTTTAAAATAATGTTACATATAAAGCACATAGGATTGTACTTGACACATAAATAATTGCTGCTATTATTACCACAATTACTATATACTGGTTACATGGAGAGCTAATTTTAAATGTGATGATAAGGATCAGGCCTTGGTCTATTGGAGCCTTTCAGAGCATTGTCCTCAACATCCCACCTTGGTCCATATGGCTTTTGCAAATTCACATTCAGCCCCTGGCCCTTGTTGATATTTAAACTTCAAAAAACGGTTTTATAGCATTAACTATAGCATCAATGAAATGTAGTACTGCTAACAACCTATAGCTTAAAGGTCAAAATATATTGTTGCTAGTAGAAATTAATATTCATTAATAATATAAAAACATTCTACATAAAATTGTATACAAAACTTGCTTGTGTTTTAAGAGCCCACTGAGGATAGTGATTTGTTCAACATTATAATGTCATCGGATGTCAAAGGAAAGCAAAGCACATCAACACGTGACTTATAATCAGGAAGTTCTCTTCCAAAATTCAACCAATTCAGTTTCTATTCTCTTTGCTTAAATATTTTTGTCATTTGAGAAGAAAAAATTGTGTTCATAGGAATTACACATTAGTAATTACTCAGATTTTAAAAGCTTCATGCAAATATCAGAGGTCGAGTGAGACATTAAATTCAAGAATTTCACTTTCCTCTTTTATTTCAAAAATTCACATTTTTTATCATCCTCTGCCCTTGGCTACACTAATGAGGTTTCAAACATGCTCACCATCAAACCACTGATGCACTTGGATGTCTTCAAATCTAATCTGAGCCCATGTCTTATAGTTAACTATCAGGAAAACAGAAACAAAAACCCACTACTGTAATCATCATAAGTAAATATGACTCTTAAGTAATATGAGGATAGAGACTTAAAAAGGTTCCAAAATTCCTGCAGCAGTGTTAATGGTTTTGATCATTCATGTACACCACTGAACACAAATTTGGCTCATTCCCAAACTGCTGTTCTCTAATTACAGGACATGATGAGAGGGGAAGGACTCTGAGAATTTTCTCATTTTTTAAAAACATTTATATTGTTGCTTCTTTAACTGCATATTATCTATGAAACAGTCTTGGGGCATTCTGATCACAGAACTGTGCTCTAATCTTTAAGTCACTATGGAAAGCAAGCATGATCTCTGTCCCCGAACCATGGACAGTAGGGTTTCACAAGTGGAAGAGGGTGTTGCCCCACAAGGGTGGTGCCCGCAACACCTCTTTCTATCCTAAACCGAGCACCATTTCCTTGGTTATTTTCTTGCAGTCTGGGGGTGGCAGAGAAACCTTTATGTTCTAGGACATGAGATCAGGTGGTGGAGACTCAATAATAAACCAGGAAAGATGAACAAAACCCCCAAACTGAAAAACAAAGGTTAGCAAATAGCTATCAACCAACATTCTAAACTCCACAGGCTTTAAAGGCAAATCCAGAGACACTGTACTTTATTTGCCATCCTTAAGAAAAGAAAAGAAAGACAAGGAAAAAGAAATCCTAATGGCCAATAGGGATAAGAATCTATTTACATTTTCTTCCACCTCCCAAGCCCCATGCAAATTAAATGTGTAATTACATTTAGATGGTGCAGCTGCTCTGATACTCTTTCCGCACAACATTTATTTGTGAGTTTCCAAGGTTTCATAAAGAAACCTTGAAAGAAAAAAGTAAATATTTTGAAAAGGAGTTACAATTTGTCAGCAGTAATCTTTCTCCAGATAGGCAAATAAAGGAAAATCTTGGTAGATCTGAGAGTAGTGGTTTTCAAAAATAATAGCATTACCCTGAAATTCAATCTGCTAGCATCATTCTTCCAAGCAATCCCTCTATGCGTTCAATTTCTTTGTCATTTATTACAGTAAGAAGCAAAATGGTTCAAAAGAGAATTGTTTGCAGTTAGCATAGAGATATTCTGAACAAAGAACTTGATAGCATACACAGACCTGAAGGGATGAAAAAATAACACAATACCTATGCAGGATTCTGAGTCCCCTTCTTATCAGACAGCTATGTGTATTTGATAGCAAAGGAGAAGAAATCATGTTTATTGGAATGTCATAACATGTGATAGGGTATACATTATTTTTTTAAAAAAAATAAGAGACTGGGATCTTTATGCTGCCACATATGAATGCTGAAAGAATCCATAAATGATCAATTATAAATGGTATAATAATGGAAGGTAAACATCGGTCTTCCAGACCTTCTTATTCTACAAGGAAAACCTATACCTGATACTATTATAGGCTTCTCTGTGTTTCTAGTACCATATAATCATCAGGGCCTTTCTGAATGTGTCTGATGATGTTCCCTAGGGCTGTGAGATACGGTCACATGTGCAACGGCAGGATGCTAGTTAGCAAGGAAATGAGGATCAGAGGTGCACATTCACCACGGCCAGTGCACCCCGTAATGAATTACATCTGTATCATCCTTCAAAGATAAATGATCCCTCAGGGATGAGACAGACTTTTTTTCCTGAGATCAGCTTAGGCTCTCAAATGATGGATGAATTCAATTTAAGGGTGACAGGGTTAGTCCCAAATAATCTGAACTTACTTAAAAGGAGGCAATATTTTTATTCTTGATCTGTCAGTTCAACCATTCCCCTTTCACTGAGTATGCACACATAGGTAAAGCCGAGGGCCCATGGCCTGGCACATAATAGGCACACAATGAATGGGAGGTTTCCTTATTTATGTTACTATTGTGATTATTTTTCTTACTAAAATGACATGACCTCAACATCAATCGACCTGTTTTTATGTTTCCAAATAGAGATCTTGATTCATACCTCTCCCCTGTATTCATCCAGATCACATTGTTTTACATTATACTTAAGGATTCAAATTGATTTTGAGTCCTTTCCTCTGGACTTATAACTTGCTTGGAACACTTAAAGCAGATATCCAATTATACTCAGAGGGAAAATTTATAGCAGTTGAGTAGAGTAACTTAACTGTGGGGTAGTCTACCAGTAGGTAATGTCAGCATTTCCTTATAGCTAAATAGTTTCATAAAAATGCTATATTGCTTTAATTCCATGATGCTGTCAATTTAGGGCATGTCATTAGTTTAATCTTAACTTTTTTCCTCTTCTGAGGAAAACATTCCATTTAATGTACAGATTAATTATAAATCATATTCTGGTTTTAAAAACATTTGAAAGTTGCAGGATATTGACAGTGTATTGTAGTTTAAAGTTGAGGATATTGACAGTAACTTGTAAGCATAAAACAAGCATGCAGAATCTTATATACTTTCGTTTTCTTGAATGTTGATTTAAAATTATAATATCAAAAGAAAAAAATTAACACAAAACCTAATCACTCACATTTCATTAATGACAGTTGTCATTGTGGGTCCATGTCCAGTTTACCAGCTTCCACCACTTAGCAGTGTAACATCAGACAAGCTACTGACCAATGGCAAAGCACCATTTCCTCATTTTGACAAATGCTAAGTCCCATAGCAGGACTTTCCCTAGTGGTAGATTCCAGCATTACAGCATTGGGCATATTCATCATTATGCATTGAACAGTCAAATGTATTTGTTGTTCATTTAAAGGCAGATAGATGTGTGGGTTCTTTCATCAAAAAGAAAATTAAAGTTTTTGTTTTGTTTTGCTATGTGTTCCCTTTGTTTGTGTTGTTCCTGTAGATGACTCTGCACTGATTTTACTGGACAGATAATTTCTTCATATATTCCAAAGCGGTACATGTTCTGTAGAAAGGGTTTGCAAACATTTTCTCTAAAAGCCATACAGTAAATAAACTTTGCAAGCTGTAAAGTCTCTTTTGCAATTACTCAGCTCTGCCATTGCTTTGTAAAAGTAGAGATCAATATTATAGAAATGAATGAGCATAGCTGTATTCCAATAAATCTTTATTTACCAGAATGAATGGGCTAGATTGGGCCCTTGGGCTATAATTTGAAGACCCATTGTAATTGAGGATAGCAAATTAACTTTAATGCTTCAATTTTTGCCAAACAAACAATATGAGGCAAGAAGTAGTTTAGGATGTATTTGTTAATTCAAGAAGTGTATTTATGTATTCAGTTAGCAAACACTGTGTTCTTACAGAGTGTAAGGCACAGTATTTTTTCTTCTACCTTCTGAGGATATAGTGGAGACTAAGAAAGACAAAGCCCCTAGTCTGATGAAGCTTAAACTTTAGAGGTGGGAAACAGGGAATAGTAATCCAATATGCATAAATTCCAGTCACCGTCAGTGCATGAAAATGAGCAAAGGCACCTAGAACTGGCAGTGGCCAGGAAATGTCTCTCAGAGAAAGACAGGACGCAGTCATCTGACACACAGTTCCAGAGGTAGACAGAAATAGTACATATTGATTGAGGCACATGTGGCTCCAGGACAATGAGATAGAGAATAGCCATGGAATCCAGAGGAGAAGAATCCAGAACACATAATGCTTTGTAGATGATATTTAATCCTACCACAGGCTGGCACACACTTGTGGAAGGGGTAACATGGGGAACATGTTACACACGATTGCTGCTTTTGTGCAACATTAATTTCAGAGTTAAGCTTTAGACAGTGGCAAACACAAAATAGGGCCAGCTCTGTGCTAGTGATCTCGGCAGTCATACAAGACTTGAGGCTAAGAAGGCTTAGGCTTGATTTTCTGCTCTAATGTCACCATCTTAAAATTCATATTTTCTGTTCATATTTTTACATTCATTAAATTTGTATTTTTTATAATATGAAGAAGCTCTGCATCTTCATTTTTCATCAAACTGCACAGATTATTTAGCTGGCTTTCACTATGATAGGGACAATCCAGGATGCTAAGGAAGCCAGAGAAAGTGTCTAAATGGATTCTCTGGAAGGCAGAGGGGAGGTAAGAGAAGCTTTCCTGCACAAGTAATGGAAAACCTACTGGTTGATGTGGGAAGAAGACCTAGAAGAGCAGGTCCAGGAAAAAGAACACAGGTAAGAAACAATGACTGAAAATAGGTCAAAATGCTCAAGGTACCAGTGAATGTCTCCAAAATTTTCTCCTCTTGTTGGTTGTTTTAGAAAAGTAACAACAAAGTCCCGTCTATGACCATAGTCCAGGCTGCCCCACAAAATATTTACAATTTTGCACTTGGTGTCATGCAAGCTATTTTTTATGATCAATTAGTTAATTGTGTGTTGCTTTTTTTTTTTTTTTTTTTTTTGGTACCAGGGATTGAACTCGGGGGCATTCGACCACTGAGCCACATCCCCAGCCCCATTTTGTGTTTTATGTAGAGACAGGGTCTCACTGAGTTGCTTAGCACCTTGCTGTTGCTGAGGCTGGCTTTGAACTTGCGATTCTCCTGTCTCAGCCTCCCTAAGTGCTGGGATTACAGGCTTGAGCCACCGCGCCCGGCTTTGTGTGTTGCTTTAATTCTGCATACTTTCAGAAATCTTTATATGTCACAGCTGAACTCAGGACAAAGTAAAGATTTCTAAGAAATTCTTCTAATGTGGGAGTACAATATTCTAATGGAAGTACTTTGATGGATGTATGGTGTTTACATAGGGTCCTATTCTTGCTTTGAAACATTTTATCAGCCACCTGTCTCCAAACACTCAAGAACATGGAAAAACCTCACACCCACCTCTGCATGGGTATTTTCTGAGTCCGCAAAGCCCTCTCTAGTCCTCATTCAGTACTGACTACATTTTGCAATTCTCAATTTTATTTTAAAGCTACAAGAAGGGAATGGCAAAGTATTACCTGTTTCTTAACATACAGCAAGACAATCAGTAAATTAGCAATTCAAACTCTTAAGCTTTTTTGTATATAAAAGGGAGGCTTTATGCACAGCAATTTGAATGGCAATGCCTGCAAAAGATAGAAGCATGGAGCAATTTGAAAGAAAGTGAACAATGGAGGTGCACTAAAGATAGTTTTACAAATTTTACTTTATCCAGTGGTTTTTGTTTTCCTAAAGGTTTTTCAAGAAAAATAAAATGCATTCCTTACTTTGAAACTTTCTCCCTAATTCCATGTGTTCACTCGTGAAGTCAATTTCAGCACCAATGCACAATTTTGTTTGTATCCCTAAATGATTATCCAAAACACAAAATGAAAAAGGCTTATGGGGTCTCCTGACATTTCTATTGATAATCCATAACTCCTGCCAGGCTTGTATACTCTATTAGTCCCTGTATTGAAGTGCGGCTTTTGACCACAGCACATAGCACGTGGTAAGTACTTAATGAATGTTTAAAACCTAAATGATAGAAGAATAAATAAATGAAAATATATATATTTTTTGACATATTATATATATATATATATCAACTAGGCCACAACTGATAAATAATCTCAGATTACAATGGTCTCAGTGATGATCTACAAAAGGTTTCTGAACTTTGAAACATATTCTTAAAGTTTTAATTACTCAAAAGTTGTGGTCATAGCCGGGCGCGGTGGTGCACATCTGTAATCCCAGCACTTTGGGAGGCTGAGAAAGGAGAATTGTGAGCTCAAAGCCAGCCTCAGCAACAGCAAGGCACTAAGCAACTCAGTGAAACCCTGTCTCTACATAAAACACAAAATAGGGCTGGGGTTGTGGTTCAGTGGTCAAGGACCCCTGGGTTCAATCCCTGGTACCAAAAAAAAGTTGTGGTCATACTTGGTGGCAATGTTCCTTAGAAAGGGCCGCTGTAATATGAGTGGGACTGACAAATCTTTCCAAAATCTGGCTTCTAAGAACTACCTCCTGTTCTTGCCCTGCTGCAGCTGAATTATCAACACACAAGCTGACCCTGAAGGCCAAGCGTTCATGATGGTAGGACACCAGGTAGCCCTGCTTCCTGAACAACTGTAAGATGTAGTGCCCCCGATGCTTGCAATTCTGGCCTATGCAAGCAAGGGATAAACAGATCTCCCTGTAAGGCACTGATATTTCAGGATTCATTTGTTATAGTAGCCATTTTTTCTTTGAACCAATTCATCCTGTCTTCACCAAGACAAATTCATATGTCCCACCAAAGGGTTTTTCCCATTACCATTTGGACAGCACCCAGTTAGTCGTTACCCATCCATTACATCTCAGCATAAGCGTCACTTTACAAGGGAAAACTTCCCTGACTGGGACATTTCTTTCCTGTATTCTCCTGGGCATCTTATCTGATTTTTAGCTTTTCCAGGAAATCACAGCAACAGGTATTCCCTTTACCAACATCACTGATGAGGCAAAGACTTCAGTGGCTTCAGGAGCTGTGGGCACCCCTAGGAGGCAGGGGCAGAATTCAGGAGAGCAGATATGAAATACCCCTTCTAACACTCAGAGATCACCTAGGGAGTGACTGATAAAGCAAGTGATAAATGAGAGAATATCATAAAGAATTTAGTCTCATCTATATCAGCAGGGTTCCATGGCTTTGGAAATCCATTTTCCAAATGTTTGCTAAATGAAGGACCTACAAAATAATCAACCACCAGGGAATTGTGAGAAGTTTTACAAAAATTTTCAACGCCCAAATTCACTTTTGAGCCCAAATAGCTCAAGGTCACTTTATGATTTTAACTGAGTGCTTTCTTTATGCCATCTAATCTTCAAAGAGTCCTTATTGATTGGTTGTGTTCTATGAAACAGAAGCCTGGATAAAAATGAGAACATTCACTGTCATTCAAGAAATCAAAGAAAGGAACCAATAACAAAGTTGTTTTTATTTTACTTTGTTTCATTTCTTTTATTCCTTGAGGGTGACAGTTGTCCTCATCTTGTAGGACAGCTGCCTTCACTTTGATCCCAACTGAGAACACCCAAGTTGCAAAGCTTCATCAAGAATGTTCTGACTTCTTCATGTGCAGGAAGGCACATAATTCTGTTGTTGACCCTTCGTGCTGCTCTTGAGGGTTACCTGAGTAACCTGGCTACACCTGCAGGGCTGGCTGTCACTTTGTGAGAAGGAAGCCTCACTCCTCCAGGAAAAACAGTGAGAGACCCACTACCTGAGCAACCAGTCTCCAGGCTTCCCTGAATGTTTTCCATACTTTGTTCACCTAATCTCTTCATCTAGCTTATTTCCTATGTCAAGTACTTCACCCCGAGGCATGAATTTCTTAAAGAATTTCCATTTATTCAATGATGAAAGCAGTTTAAATACAGCATTAAACTTCTTTCATCAATGGAGCAGAAGTTATCACTGGTATGCTTGCTGTTGTAACTTATCACCTCACCATATCAATGTTTCTTTCCTGAAGTGTAGAACATTGCATGTTTCATTTTAATAGAACATGTTTTTTTTTTCTATTCATCATGCCTATTTAAATTTTTCACTTTTTAATTAAGGCATTGTATCTAATCACAGCATTAGCATACTTTCCCATAGAAACTGTTTATCCTGTTGCTTCTCAAGAAAGTAGAACTACTGCACCACAGCAATAGTATGTAACCTCTCTAACACAAAACTATGTCTTCACAGCAGAACCTGGGATTTTGCTCATTTGCTTTACACCATGCATTTAAATCTTAGCAAGACTTTCTTGAGGCTCTCTTCCAAGTTAGTCCTGTGCAAAGGTGGTCTCATAAGTAGGCAACCTGTATAGTCATACAGACCCCTGTGCTTAGAAGATTCTCATGCTCAGTTTAATGTTCAACTATTGGCATCATGGCATCTTTAAATAACATTTGGACAAAGAGAACCATATTTTCATTGTATACTTGGCATCATTTTCATGCAACTTATGCAAAGCAAAGATGAATCAAATTTCATACCAAGCTCATTTTTCATAGAAAATTGGCATAATTTTGCTGTTATTCAATTTAATATCAAGATAGAAGATACACAAAGTACACAAATCTTAGGTGTTATATATTGACAAGTTTTCACGCACACACAAAAACACACACACACACAAATATACATGCAGAGACAGCTATAACCAACAATCACTGCAGGATATAGAACATTTTCAACTCAGCACATGTCCTCATCATACTACTTCTTAGTCAGTGTCTATCTGCACCTACTAGGGGTAATCAAGATTCTGACGAAGATTACTTTTATTTAGTTTTGAACTTCACATAAATGAAATCATAAACAACATAGCGTTCTATATGTGGTTTCGTCCTTTGGGTATCATATCTGTGAGACTCATCCACAATGTAATGGTAGAGTATTATTTTTATTGCCATATAATGATCCATTATATGACTATGCCACAATTTATGCATTCTACTGTTGTAGGCATCTGGATTGTTTTCAGTATATATTTTTTGTGAATAAAACTGTTTTGAACATTCTTCATTTATCTCTTGGGGATATACCTAAAAGCAGATTTGCTGGTTCATAGAAAATACCTAAGAAATAGACATTAGTATTGACTTTTGAATGTCCATAATGGTAACTTTTTATAGAGCAATGGCCATGCACTTCATTATGTAAAATTTATTTTTATTTCAACACAACATGTTGAATTTCCTCACATATTTCAATTCTTTTTTAAGATTCATAACCATTTGAAACAGAAAATTTTCTCTATTTTTACAGATCTTTTTGCATATTGAAATTTATAGATTTTCAACCAGATCAATGTCTCAGATTTAGTAAATCACATAGATTTCTAGGTCTGATAGTAGTTTAGTTTCTATTGATATGTAACCAAGCTGTATTTTCTGCACATAAATATAAAGAATGGTCGTAGAAAGTGCCAGTGGAGCTCCAATTTAAATGACTGACAAATAACTGTTTAATTAATGGTTAATCCTATGGGTATGCATTAAACTAAGACTATCCCACATATTTGAAACAAAAACTTATTCTGAACATTTTCCTTGAGGTTAGCCATTATTTACAGTTCTAAGAATAACTTAACCTTGGACTCTATTAGAACTATCATCCTAGGAGCACAAATATGCCTGAGTCTAAATAAAGAAAACCTAAATATATTGCTTGAAATCTTAGAAGGAGGAATCACAATTTTAAAAATTTCCTTTAAAGAGTCATGATATTCTTGGTAGATGTTTTTTAAAAGAACTGTTGACAATGATATATGGATCTCTAGAGAAACTACTCTGGCTAATATACAAATACATATGAGTAATTTTCAGAAAATCCTTGTTCAGATCTTAAACCCAAATCACTTCATAAAGCAAACATTTACATCCCAAGAATAACCTTTCCCATTGTATTATTCTCCCTTTTTATAATAACTACAGGTGGACCTGGTGCCTTAACTCTGCAGAGAGCTGTCCTAAGACTTGACCTTAACATAAGGCATTCACCACTCAGAATTTAACCTCAAAAGCCACAGTTATCATGAGTAGTTCCTCTGTTTATAAATGATAAAGCTAAGACGCAATGGACAAAAGTGCTCAGACTTCTGCTGATATTTGGAGACAGATGCTACCTTCCTTGACAGTCCCTACTTTACAAAAGAAAAACCTGAGTTAAGTGGGTGTCCAAGGTCACCCATTAAGTAAGAGTTTGAGATGGAAGAGCCCATATCTTTCCTATTCCGAATATGGCCTTTCCCCTGCATTTTTCTCCCCATAAACTTTAATATTGTAACTTACCAGCCCAATAGAGAAGGTGTTTGGAGGCTCCAGATGAGACTGCAGATGTCTGTGTAACAATATCCATGTGAATTCAATGAGACCCTCTGTTCTAGCATATTTGTTGTTGCCCATTATGCTTTGCTGGAGCAAATTTGTTTATTGCTGAAGTTCCAAAGGGGACATTATTTGAACACAATTGTATTAAAAGGAAATAGGTAGCAGGTGAAAAAGGACACAAAAAAAGGACTAATAACATGATTCAATGGAAGGGAAGAATTTAGAAATGGTGCCTATTGGCCAAGCTCCTAAAGGCTCATGCATTTTAATTTAATATACAATAATGCTACACTATGAATTGTGAGCACCTCCTGCCCATTGAGTATAGTTTTCAAAGATAAATGCTTTTTACTCTATTAATAACTGAGGCAAGTCAATTACCTCAAAACAGAAATATCTCTTCTGACAACAAATGTAACTTTCCAATTAATCTCTATCATTCAATTATGCCTTGCACTGGAAATGAACCCCAGGAAATGCACAAAGTGGATTGTTCAACTCACTTCATCCTAGGTGTCTTTCACATTCAAGATCTACTTCCTCATTACTCTTCATACCCTAAATAACTGCCTCATAAATGTCAACTGTGTGTGAAGCATCCTTGTGCTTGCCGTTCACCTATATGCCCACCCCGTTACCATCATCCTGTAAGACCAGTACAATTTTAGGCCTCAATTTAAAGATATGATTTAGGGAGGTTATGCCATTTACCTTAGGCCTCAGAGCTAAGAAATGGAAGTTCAAGACCCAGTGTTTGGATCTGTGTCACTTTATCCATGTTCTTCCAGCTTGTTTACATTAACTCTTTTTTAAAATATTTTTTTAGTTGTCAATGGACTTTATTTACTTATATGCAGTGCTGAGAATCGAATCCAGTGCCTCACACATGCTAGGCAGGTGCTCTACCACTGCGCCACAACCCCAGCCCTTGCATCCTATTCATTCATACCCTAGCTCCATATCCATCTACTTATAGATATTATACATCCAGGTAGATGCCTTGCTTGATGCTCTGTCAGGTAGAAAATAAAATATAAAGGGGCTGCTAGGTTCACTCCTCACATTTGTGGGTTCTGATAGGAATATCCATGTAGGCTGTTGATCCAGCCTCTTCTGTTCTCACCCCTAGTTCAGTCCTGCACACTGAATAGCCTTGCACATATATGTACATGAGTATGAGTATCAGTTGCCTTGCCTGCACTCCATACTGGAGTCCAAACGCAGCCTATCACCTTAGCAAACAAACAAATGACACATGGCTATTCTTCAGGCTAGGATTGTACACACTTTTGTGTGACCCAACATTCAGAAGTTAAACTCATAAATGAGGCTCATTCTGGTCCTAAAAACAGGCTTGTGTCACTTAGAAAAGATCTATAAAAGAATGAAGAATAAGTGGGGGTGTGGGTTCCAGGGGCAGGTATCCTTGGCCCGATGGATAAGAGGATGACAGGAGGAGACTTAGAGCAAACTCCTCAAGGTCATCGCAGTGCCTGTGGATCTGCAGAAGTTGTTTAATGACTGAATGATTGGCAGGAAAGAGAAGCATTGAAATAAATGAGATCATTCCAGGAATCAAAGAAAAGAGCCATAATCATATTTTTTCCCCTTGGAGTTGCTAATTACTCACTATCTACAAGGCAACTTCAACTTACTCTACTTTGATTCCAACTGAGAACAGCCAGGTTGCAATGCCTCATTAACAGTGCTGTGATTTCTTTCTGCCTGGGTAGACGCACATCTCCAGCTTGCTGAACCTGCATGTTACCCCTAGAGCTCCTGCCTCTGAAAGGCTGGGAATTGCCCTGTTCTCACCCCTGCTGACTCACACTCTGTGGGGAGCAGGCACCACTTCTGCAGGTATACCAGGCAAGCAACCATGCATCCTTCAGTGAACCTTATGTCAGATAGTACAACCAGAAGGCAAACTCACACGTATTTCTTCTGAATTTTCTTAAAGAATCTTCTTATTTTTAATGATACAAGTGATATGAAGATAGGAAATAAAGGGTTGTGGGCTTAGTTAAAATTACTAATTATATTAATCCTAATTTTCTCTTTTGGGTAAGAAAAAGTATCCCAAGTTCAAATGGTCTGTGTGAGTCTGTTCCCTTCCCCTTCTCTATTCCAAGATGGCCCTGGCTACAGTGAAATAAATTATTGCTTTGTGGATCCAATGAGGGGGGCACAGGCTTTATGCTCATCCTTGGGTTGGTTTCCAGTACAAGGCAGAGTTGCTCTAATTCTTGGATGTGCTGCAGTGCTATTTGGTGAGGAGTAGTAAGGAGGAACACCACTGGGCTTTGACTACCTTCACCCACTTTCAATATACCTTCATTTCTCATTTCCTCCACTTTCCCCATTGTAACAGTTACCTCTTTAAACACATATGCTTAATCTGTGCAAAGGAAGAGAAGAATGAATGAGCTGAATACCTGGGCCTTCACCCAGCCTTACTGCTTTCCAGTTGAGGGTTGTTGAGAGTCACTGGATTTCATTGAGACCTAGTTTCTTTTCCTGAAATGTGAAAGCATAATATATGTTGTTTTTACAACATAGACTTACAGATCAAAGAGTTCTAACTTTTTTTAGGCTAAAAGAGTTTGTAAATTATGAATTGTTTGCAGAATGGTGCAGTGGAAATAATGTGGGATAAGAGTCAGGTGACTGAAGCTTAAATCCAGGTAGTACCAATGATTGGTTTTGGATCCTTGATATGTAAAATGACTAGCCAACTTTGAGTTCCCTGAGAGGTCTAATAATCCATGAAATTAAAATGTCATGTGTGAAAAAAATAAACAATTTAAATTCAACCTTTGAGTCAGGAAATGAAAACTGATTTCCTTAGATTTCAAGATTTTAAATCTCTTAAACATAAGGAAAAGATTGGACATAGGAGACAATTCACTTAAAATGAGCAGCTTTCTCAGATCCCGAACCCCTTAATGCAGGAGATTAATACATATTTACTGAGCATCTACTAGAAACAGTAAAATTCCAGATATAGTTGAGAGGAAGAAAAATGAGTAAGTTGGGGATTCTTTATTTGTGTCAAGGGATTTACCATTCAGCAATGGAGATAAGCTCAAGAATAACTACAATAAGTGGAACTTTTTAAATTGCTGCCAAAGAGCTATTTTTAAAAGTTTCAGGGGGGAACTTTCTTAAAAGAAGGAACATATTTGTTCTGTGGCAGACTTGACTGTGAGTTTCTAGGAATTACAATGAGGAGCTCCTCTGTCAGGATTTAAGAAAGAATATTACTTTGTGGGGTGCAAACTGGATCAAACCTCATTGTTCTGCAATTTTCTGAGGAAATTCTGCAATTTCATGAATAACGTAGGTTTTAGTGAATGTCTATTTGATTCTTTTCTGTGGGCACATTCTAAGTTGGAGACACCAATGTGTCTGTGTTAACATGCATGCAGAATATACTTATATATCTTGGATTATTTTAAGATCGTTGATATAGAAAGTTATGGTAGACCCAAGAACATGACAAGGTACCTACTTTGGGAAGCTTCCAGTCTAATTGGTGAAGTAAAAAACTTCAAAGATAATAATTATTTGACTCGTGTCTACCAAGTGCTATGCATCTATGATCCCACTTAACTTTCATGGCTGTGTAAGTCAGGCACTGTGATTAGACCCATTTTCCAGATGTGGATCTGAGTCTTAGAAAAGCTAAATAATTCCTACTAGGGATATAACTGATACGTGATGAATCTAAGACCCAGGACTACAAATACTATTATAGAGACTACCATAGGATTTAAAAATAGCAACTTCTTTGTTCAATCTTTATACCCACTATCTGTATAATTTCCATTTTATAGATGAGGAAACTAAGGGAAGAAGATTCTGTGATTTGCCTAGAGTCTCATAGTTAATAAGCAGTACATGAAAAAGTGGTATCTAAAGCCAAGCAATCTGGCTCCCAGGCCCTGCTGATACTCTCTAAATCCAGCTTGATCTAACATAAAGGCCCTATGGAAGCCAGGTGCAGTGGTGCACACCTGTAATCCCAGCAGCTCCAGAGGTGGAGGATTGTGAGTTCAAAGCCAGCCTCAGCAAAAGTGAGGCACTTAGCAACTCAGTGAGACCCTGTTTCTAAATAAAATACAAAATAGGGCTGAGGATGTGGCTCAATGGTCAAGTGCCTCTGAGATTGGATCCCTGGTACCCTCCCCCCCAAAAAAAGTCCCCATGGTTATCACTACACTCACAGTCTCTTCCTATTTGTGCTCTCATCTCAACACAAACACCAGTGACATCAAGAGAGGCACTAATTCAACTGTCTGCATTTAGACTCTGCCTCTGTGCTCAGCCAGCTCCCTCCATAAGGCACAAACATTCCATTCTTCCTCCACTGACCTGCACTTTGCCATTCTTTTCCTGTGGCTTTAATTAAATGTTAACATTCATTTGCCCTTTTCCATTGTGTTAAAGATAACCTTTGCTTCCTGTCGCGTCTAGATAAGCTTCACTCCATGACAGGTACCAAACAGGTTCATCTTGATATAAAGTAAAGAATGGGGACTCTTTGATCTGCTCCTCGGACATATTTTAAAATGCCAGTTTGAATATTTGTTTTGTACTTACTTCTTTTATGGAATGTCAAGATAATAAATTATTTCTGGATACTGCAGTAGCTAAAAGGTTCAATTCCAAATTAGTCATACTAACTGACTTCAACCCTTGCTTAGAGATAGACCTATGCCTGAGAATATTTTTCCTTAAATACAGTCATGTTTTGCTTAATGACGAGGGTATGTTCTGAGAAATGTGTCCAGGTGATTTCATGGTTGTGCAACTATCATAGAGTACACTTATTCAAACTACGGCAGCTGTGATATCACTAAGCAACATAATCTGTCGAGCCTGCCATTGCATCTGTGGTCCATCATCTACCAAAATGCAGTTACATGGCATATGACTACAGCTGGAAATACACCATGGAGAGAAGTCTGGGTTTTGATTTAGAGTAGCACAATTTGCTGATTTGGAGGAATCATATAACTACATTTCTGTATGTTCACTCACTCTATTGGGAGGCAGATGACTTTTTGATAAAATAGAAGGACAATGGCCGAGAATCAGGCCTAGAATCAAATCTCCTATTTGTTGTGTATGTTTTATGTGACTTGAACAAATCTTATTTCCAAATGTTTCCTTTAACAATTATATTGCAGCAAGAGAGCATAATTGCAGGATAACCATCTTTGGACGTGTTATCTGATTTATTTGTTAGAACAAAACTGTGAAGTATTTGTATTCACATTTTTCAGAAGAAAAAATTGATCCTTAGAGAGGTGAAGCAGTATATTCAACAACACAACTACTAAGTAAGGAGGAGCTAGGATTTAAAGGGGGTCTGTCCACTTTGGAGACCTGTGCCCTTAAACATTAAGGTCCCCCTTACAGTACCATCTGTACCATTCAGCACTACACTTTTATGACCGTGCTCTTTGCGGCAGTTCGGTGTTGCCGTTTCTTCCCATTTATCTCCTAAAAATGTCAGATGATTTTGCTAGCCAAGGCCATGTCCTCTTCTCTGATTGCAATGGTTTCACTAGCTTCTGGAATCAGATATCTTGCCATTAGTCAGATTGGTCAACAGCTCCAATCTGTAAAGTTCTCCTGAGTTTTACAACAAAGAAGAGAATTCTCTGTGCTCCCAGACTGTGGAACTAGTAGCAATGCTACAATTGGATTTTATATGAGTTATGGTGCATTAGAATAAGGATATTTAAATATAAAAGAGAAGAAAAGAGAAAACAAGAGTTAAAGATAAGCCGGGAAACAGAGAAAGGACAGAGGAAAGATTACTCTTTGAAATACTTCTTAAGTAACCAATTATACACAAGAGCAAACACTCTAAATGTTAGCGATACTTTTAGGTGGCTGATGGGATTGCAGAACTTCTCATTTCTTTTTAAGTTTTGTTTGCTAACTTTTCTACAATATATATGCATTATTTTTGCACCCAAAGTAAACACATATAAGCATCCATGCATAGGATGCCTGCAGATAAGACACCATCATGCAATCTTAGGCTAGCTAATGGCCCAAACAGCAACTTATGTTGTGCCACATCTCTGGACTACGTTCACTTTCCAGGCAAAGGTAGCAACAAAGAGTAAATATACCTTTGCTAATATTTCTAGGGCCATCCATTATTTCCAGCCTCATTTCATACTACATCATTTGTGTGACATTTTTTGAAAGCAATATACCTCTTACAAAGTTTAAAAAGGAGGACTCTAGGCAATTTTTTATTTCTATTTTTTAAATGGTATCTACTCTTTATCAATTATAATAAATCAATGATATTTTTACATTGCTGTTTAGGAAAAGTATTGTGCTTGACAGATTCTAATTCTGCCTTCCACCCTGTTTGCTAGACCTTTTCTCAGAGTTCCTATTACTGTGTTGTTGGTTTCCTAATTGCCTTTCCTCCTCGTGATTCCCTAACCGTAGGCACAGTGCCTCTAGAATGTGCTTTGTGAGACACATCAGCTGGGTCAATGTAGTCTTTGAGAATGTACAGAAGTTTCCCCATTACCAATATATCCCCTCCAAAATAGTTGCCAAAATAGCTTATTCATATTCTGGGCTTCCAACTATTCAAGCCAATTGCCTTTCCTCAGGTCCCCAACATGCATCAAGGTCCCCAAGTTTCCTGTCCAATGGCCATGCTTTTCTCAGCCTTAAGTCTTATGCTTTGATTCTTTTTAGGGGGGGTACCAAGGATTGAGCTCAGGGGCACTCAACCACAGAGCCATACCCCCAGCCCTATTTTGTGTTACATTTAGAGACAGGGTCTCACTGAATTGCTGTTGCTGAAGCTGGCTTTGAACTCAACGATTCTCCAATCTCAGCTTCCCAAAGTACTAGGATTACAGGTGTGCACTGGCTTTGTGCTTTGATTCTTTATTCTGGTCCATGAAAGCCTTTTTCTTTCATTCTGCTATCTTCTGTCATGTGTTCCTAAAGCCCTCAGCAATTACCAGATACATGGAACTCACTCTTTCAAATTATCCTGTAATAAATCAAATTTTTACTACATATTTTGTCATCTAAGATTTATCATTTATATATCATATATATATTTGTATAGATGTGTGCACGTGCGCGCGCACATGCACACACACACACACACACACACACAGTGTTTGGCTCCCTTACAGGGCTGTTGGCTAGAGAAGCAAGGAAGCTAGTTCTGCTTCCTTTGTTTTCCTCTCAGTGTATTGCACAGTATTGACAATATAGTAAGTGCTGGATAAAATTCCACTAAATTATATTTAGGTTCATGATAAACAACTGACTTTAAACCCTCATCAAACATGAAACTCTATCATTTACAAATCAAAATTTAAGCATCATAATCAACCACTACAAACCCTTAATAATTATTCATCTATATTATCTGTGTTTATATATAAATTAAGCATCCATCATTCATGCTCAAATGCTTAACTATTTGGAATAAGCTCTTCCTCTGACAACTTCCTGTCAAATGGCTATTTAAAACTCTCAGGTGTATTGCTTCAAGAGAGTGACACCGTGTGATTTAATATGGTGTGATGCCTAAACAATGAATGGCAAGGGAGCTATTAATGAAAAGGACTGATATTGTGGTTTACTCAAAGACTCATGAATAATAGGAAAGCTATCTTAAGTCCATAGCTTCCTGGTAAAGATTGTTGCCTCATTGAGAATTCTTGTGTCTTTTTTTTGTTGCTCTCAGTATTTTGGAGCAGTTTGATATTTAGTTGCTGTTTTTATTGAACTGCTCAATCCAGTATGGAAGGGGGTGTTGTGTTTTTGGAATATACTATTCTGATCTGCATTTGCCCTTGGTGAGATTTCCTACCATCAAATTACTCTAGAGAAATAGCATGCAGATTCAAAACAAGTTCTGAGTGCCATTGAAAGCTACAAGGTGATTATTTGCATAGGTCCAGGTATGAAAAGTGAGACTATGTAAATAATGATGTTACATTCTGATTGCCATTGTCCACTAAAGTAAAATGATTTTTACAAAGCATCTACTGAAAATGCCTCAAGGTAGGTTTTATCTAATAACCTGCATGCAATAAACAACACCAGCTTGATCATGATTGCCCTATAATGTGATTTATATAGAGAACTTTATATTAACCATAAAAAGCTTCTTTTAGTATTCTTCACAAGTATCCACCACAAGAACTAGAAATTTCAATCCTTCCACTGTAAGCCCATGGAAACTTATCCTATTTTCTCAAATCCTTTTGTAATATTTTTTTTAATAGAGAATTAAAATGAATTTCGAACAATTTTCAAAGTCCTAAAGAGATCTAATGAAAGTTATGGGCAGGGATCACCAATGTAATGTGCACAAAAATTTAACATTTATCAGTGGAGAATTATCAACACTGAATATGAATAATGCCTATTTGGAGATTTTTAAAAGCCCTTAAAATTCATTGGATTTTCTGTTTGAAAAATAAGGATATATAAGCAATATTAAGCAACAAAGAGTTTTGGCTCTAGTTTTAGAATCAGAGAAATTAGATTTGAATTGTAGCCTCACAATCTGTTGCTATGTGACCTTGTGTTGGTCACATGATATATGTTTTCTGACATATAAAATTGGGATAATAATGCGATTTCTATTTATTTTGGCAAATGGTCATGCAGAATATAAATGTAAAAATATTTTACATTTACAAAATATTCTTGATATGTGAGTGAGTATCCCTGTATTGATTGCTACATGAAATGTACATTTCAAAATCCTTTATATAAAAAAATGGTTTCCTATAATGGCTTAGAAAGTGAAGCTGCTCTGAGAGAATATTGAGTAACTTATATTGGGTACTAACTATATGCTAGGTATTATGTAGGCATTATTGGATTTAATCCTCAAAATAATCTTCTCAGTTAAGCCCAAGTTTTATATCCAGTCTAGGAATCATCAGCCTGAAAATATTCAATGCATGCCCCTGTCAGAGCATAAGTAGTAGAGTTAGCTTGATCTTAAATGTTCTCCAGCTACCGTCCTCTTCCCCACACTGCATGGGAGATCTTCTCCACTAGAGGGTATATAAATGCAAGAGTCCAGTTTAAGGAGGGACCAACTCTTATGATAAAGGCTTGGATCCTGTTGTCCATCTATAGAGGTGCAACAGATGGCTCTGGAATCACTCTTGTCCCACAGACTTCCTTGGTGGGACATCTGCTATGCCCCACAGGAAGCCCTTTCTGTGTTCCTCTGTCTTTTCCTTCTAGCCTCTCAGTCAAGGGAGCAATGAAGCAGATGAAAATTGCAGCATAAAGGCTGAGCTCAAAATGAACTGCACCACAGAGCAGGGGAAGCCCGGATTTCTAAGTTGTGGTTTTGCTTTTGATTCTAGGTTATCTTACTTAATTAAGTTTTATTCATAAAACTTTCTGAGATGCACATTACTGTTACCATTTTTCACAGAAGAAATTTGCTTTCAGAGATACTAGGCAACTTGCCTTGGAACAGTTGGATTGCAAATGTTTGCACACTCCATCTCTTCTATTCCAATTGGGTGCAGATCAGGGCAGAAGGCACAGCCCAACATTCACCCTCAGAGGGGCTTCAGCAGGGGCTTCTAACCTTCTTCCAAGGTTAGAAATTGCGTCAGAGCTGTCTTAGTCTGTTTGGGCTGTTACAATAAATGGGTACTTATAAACAACAGAAATTCCTTTCCCACACTTCAGGATGATGGGAAGTCTAAGATCAAGGCATAAACACACCCTGCCTCTGGAGAGGGCTTGTGCTCCATGTATTAGAAGAGGTGAGAGGATGAGAAGCTCTCCGGAGCCTACCTTCTAAGGGTGCTAATCCCATTCAAGAGGACTTCAGGTCCCCACCCCTAGGCCCCCTTTTCATCTTGGGAATTATGATGCCAACAGATGGATTTTAGGGGGACACAAACACTTAGACCATAGCAGTATCAAAAAATCTTGTTATGTATAAAATACAAGATACGTATACAACACATAAACAAATGCACAATGTTATGGTTCAGATTAAGTGTCCCCCAAAAGTGCATCTGTAAGACAATGTAAGAAAGTTCAGAGGTGATATGATTGGGCTAAGAGGTTTATCCTGATCAGTGCATTAATCCACTCATAGAGATTAACTGGGTGGTAACTGTAGGGTGTGGTTGAAGGAGTTAGGGCAGTGGAGGCCTGCCTTTGCGAATATATTTGGTCTGTGGTGAGTGGAATGCTCTCTCTACTTCCTAGTTGTCATTTCCTGAGCTGCTTTCCTCTGCTATGATGTTCTATCTCACCTCAGGTCCAGATGTACCTGGCCATCTATAGAGGAGACCTCTGAAACTGAGTGCCAAATAAACTTTCTTCCTCTATACCTGCTCTTGTGAGGTCTTTTGATCACAGTGTCTCAAGTTGACTAGAATGCTCTTCCCAGAGAACTCTTAATTTATATAAATGCATATATAAAATCTACCTTAAAAATAAATATCTGGGCTGGGGATGCAACTCAGTTGGTAGAATGCTTGCCTTGTATGCATAAGGTCCTGGGTTCAATCCCCTGCACCACAAAAACAACAATAAACAAACAAATAAATAAATAAATAAATTCCTACTGATAGTCCATATTGCTTTTTTATTTTATCTTGTTTCCTCATTACCAGCATCTTTAAAAATATACTATGATTGAGTGGTATATTTACACAGTCTTTCCAAAAAATTATCTGTAAGACTAATTTTTAGCAGACGTTCTGACTTTTTGAAGGGATCATAGAATGTATCTCGTCACCTTTTATTATGAATTTTTACAGAATGAACACCCAAATTTCAATAAGAAGAATATGTGCTGAAATCAGTGGAGTATGTCCTAGCAGCACTTATCCACAGAATTGAGTAGCACTTAATCCTGTAGGTACATATTGACAGCCATTTGATCTAATTACATTTACAAATTAACTGAAGTAATAACAGAATGTTTCCTCACTGACATATTTTTGAAGGTCCCTTCAGGGAGATGTGCTTGATATTTCAAAGTTGAGCTTGAAACAATGAAACATCTTAGAGTAATTTTAAGGATCTGGTTTATAAAGCATGGTTTATAAAGTATGTTCATTCCCTGGGTGTTTTTTCTTTTCCTTTTTTCAGTTAATAAGCATACTTCTACTAGGAAGTGGTACAACTTTGTTGTAATGAAAATGAGATCCTTTTATAGTTTAGCTCAATAGTCAATGTAATAATCTACACTTCTTTGAGATTTAACAAAAAGGCGCATGCATTGATTTGATCAAAGGAGTGTTCTTATTTTAGTACCAATTTTTGGGGGAGGGGGGGTACCAGGGATTGAACTCAGGGGAACTCAACCACTAAGCCACATCCTCAGCCCTATTTTGTGTTTTATTTAGAGTCAGGGTCTCACCGAGTTGCGTACTACCTCACCATTGCTGAGGCTGGCTTTGAACTCCTGATTCTCCCCTCTCAGTCTCCCAAAGTGCTGGGATCACAGGCGTGCGCCACTGCACTCAGCCCAATTTTTCTTTATCTTTTGAAACTTGGTGCACGCAGTTTTCTTGGAAAGGCTTCCTCAATTCCTTCCATATGTTATTGGGTCAGAGGCTTCTTCCATGTGATCATCCAAAATTCTCTGCATGCGTGCTGTGTACAACACTACACTGTGAGCTTCTATCTCCTCAGTTGCCTGAAGACATACGCCTATCAGCTGGTATGTTCTACAGGATAAGTGTCAAGTCAGGAACAAGGCCTGAAAGATCAGGAAGAGGTCCTCTCCTGAGGATCATGGTTTAGTAAGAAAATCAGAAATATAAATAACTGTATTAAAAGGTTAAAGCCTCTAAGCAAGATTTTTCCCATAGTGCAATGATTGCAAAGACCCCTGAGAAAATGAGTTTGCATTGGTAAGGGTGTTTCAGTGATAAGTTCTTTGGGCTGTTGGTTTGCTGTTCAAGATAACCCGTAAGTGCATAATTATTAAATTATATGTACATAAAATAGCATAATAGCAAACCTCTGAGCAGCAAGTATATTGCAATGTGTTCTCACTGTGGATACTGGCATTTGCTATGCCTGGATGTAATATTAAACTTAGCTTAATTCAACATGTACTTAGTGCCAACTATCTGTGAGGGTGCTAATGCTATGAACAATATAATACTGAGAAAATAGTAAAACTGTCATCTCTAAGAAGAATGTGAAGAAGAAAACTATTTTGAACTGCACCCTTGCTACACGACAGGCAATCTGCTAAGTGTGTGTCCTATGCAAATTTATTTAGTTCTCACGAATACTGAGATGAAAGGATTATTGTTACCATTTCAGAAATCAGAAAATAGGTGATAAAAAGGTTGGGTAAGTGGCTCAGGATCACACAGCTGAGGAATGATTGAGTGATGAATTCAAAATAAGATGCTTTTACATGAAATCTTGTTTCTTTAGACACCATTATAAGTTCCCAAAGAACTTACAATCTAGCAAAGGAATATATGATTTATACGCAAATATCCTTATTAGATGAATACTATTATATAACAGGTATAATAAGCAAAGAATAATGACAATCAGGAGATTCATAGAAGTTTTGTGCAGAAAGTTGCAAGGGAGTTACAAAGATTTTTTCAAGTTATGGAGACATAAATATCTAATAGAAAAGTATGTTGTGTCTGCATATCTGAAAACTGTTATACATAAAAGGATAATAATGTTAACTCAATATCTATCATGAATAAAAATAATAATCAACATTCCCTGAATGAATGCTATGCACCAGGCAGTGCATGAAGCTACTTTAATTATCTAATCTACTCCTCACTACAATCTATGAAGTAGGTGGTATTGTATTTCATTTAATATACGAGGAAACAATTCAGAATGGAAGTAACTTGCCCAAGTTCCATGTTAAATAAATTGCAGGGATGGTATGAAAGCCCAAGTTCTCAGCTCTCTACTGCTTGACGTGTGCCTGAGATGTGCAAACTACTCAGTCTTGTGTTAGGTTCATTGTAAGTGCTCAATGATAATTATAATGTCTGCCACCATTTATTAATCACATTATTACCAGAGGCATAAAACATGAAACAACCTAGGATGACTTCAGAGAAGTGAATACCATACTCTTTGATGAGGATTCAGTGTAGGAAATGGCTGGAGACATGTGTGCAAACGCCAGATGGGAGAACACAGTAGAAACTTTCAAGGTTAAGATTTGACCTTGAATTGAGAAGCTAATATGAAACAATAAAGGATTCACAGACCAATAACCTAATTAGAACCCAGTTTTTTAAAATGCACATTTAGAAAGCACAACGGGAAATGAGAAATCATTGAGCTCGACTTAGAAATTGACTAGATATGAGCTGAAAGGAAAAGGGAAATGTAGAAAATTAATTTAGGGAACTTGAGCTTAAGGGAGTGAGTGGAATTTAGTAGGAATATAAATAAAAGTAAAAAAGAATAAAAAATGGGCTCAGGCTGGGGCTGAATCAAAGATATAAAATAGATGAGGAAAGGAACACGGTCTTCTGTTTGGGGAAACTGATTTATAAAAGCTAACGTGACATACACCTGATGGTATTCAGAAGGCTGGTAGAAATATGATACTGAACCCAGACCATGAGAGAAGACAGGACTAAATATATAGAGTAAGGAATGATCAAGAATTTTATGATATTAAATTATGCATTATGTTAGAGTATCATCTGGTCACTATCCCCTTGCATAGTTCCAATAATTAATAAAATAACTTATTGTTTTGCTATAATTACTAGGATTTGAGAATGTGAGATCATTTCACACATATATATTATTTTATGCATATAAATATGTGTTTGTGTGTGTGTGTATCTATCAGTATATCTATGTCACTTTATTTCTATTTACTATTATCCTTCATTCTATGATTATCAGGGAATTTGTACAGTTTTTCACCACTATACACTGAGGTCCTGGAATAATTGGACAGAAGGAAAGCATCTAATGTGTATTTTTGTATGAATGAATAAGTAAACAAATTAATAGGTCACAATTTCTGACACTTCAATGAAGAACTCACTCATTATCTCCAAAAGGCTTTCTGAGAACATGAGAACATGCACTGTTGGTCTGAAAAAGTTGCAAATGTGGCGATTTCTCATCTAATTACAGATTTATAGATTCCTTAAAAACCATGGGTCAGACTCCATGGAATTCAGGATAAAAATGTGAGCACCCAATGTTTTGCTCACTATAAACCTTGAAGACCAAAATTTAGAGTTCCTATTATATTTTTGTAACATTTTAAAATGTCTCAGTAAAAATTGTATGGCATGTGTAGGTGGGTGTTACCTCTTCTCCCTAGAGGAGAGAGTGACAGAAGCACTCAGATCAAGAGTCTGGATTCTAAAGATGACTACGAGAACCTTGAAACTATGTTTAGACTTCTACAAATATTTTTCATTGATAAAATGAACTGGGCTTAAAAAGTGTGGCAGACTCCATAGACAAGTCTGGCCTTTTGAATAAAGCACACGATCCAGCAAACCTAGCAGCCTGGTTGCCTGGAAACAAGTTCTCTGGTCCTTCGGAAGGTTAGCTGGTCCTGATGTTAGAATATTGTTTTCTCTGCCACAGGGTGAATCCTTCCTGCAAGGTGCTTGTAAGAAATGCCTAAAACAACATACTGAGGACTTCACTGAGTTCATGGAAGTGTGGCTTGATAATGGACAAACACACACAAGTATGCATATGCATTGGCTAATCAATAGGTAGAATTATGTAGTCTGAGATTTGCTTTCACTGTAAGGAAAAAAAAAAAAAGAACAAAGAAGGAGGTCACATATCCCCCAGCATCCACTTATGGTTAAGATTCACCGATGCCTGGCAGTCAAGAATTTCAAAGTTTAAGACCATTTATAGCTGGTTGGGAGGTTAATTTTAAGTGAAAGGAGATGCAGGAAAGTGGGAGCAGAGATAGTAGAGTGCCACAGCATGAACAGAGAGCAAGAAGGTGTTGAGAAGGCAGGTGCTCAGTGGCACTGACGGTCCAAAGCTTTAGATAAGAAAGGAACACAAACTCAGAGAAGGACTTTAGTTTTAAATTAGAGAGGACATTCATTATTTTCAAGACACAATGTTACTAGAATGGTAATGGAGTGGAAATCTGGTGAATAAGGAATGATTACAAACTCACTGAGTGCTACTGTATACAAAATACCATGTTGGGTTTTGCAGGAAAGATATAATATACAGAACAGATTTTCTGAATTTAAATAATGTTTGAGTTGGGAATTCCTTCAACAGTATAAAGAGATGCTATGAAAAATATAGTCCAAGAAGGCCAAGACTTCAAAAAGTATTAATTATTTGGTTGCTCATTCATTCCTTTCTTATTTATTTATTTTCTCACCAAGATAATTCACCCATTTTTGGGTGACATAATACCATGCTCTCCCTTCAGCTAGGAACTTTTTTCCCATCTTCACTATGCACCTAATAGATGACAAATGCCACCATCAGCTGTAGGGATGGGCCCCAACTGAGTTGGGACAATTAATATAATATTCCATTCACAATAACAGATTCATGAATGGGACTGCACCTCAATCCAGGGCAATAGTAATATGATTCACAGATTTTGTTACATACATAGGGAATAGAAGTTACTTTCTTTCTGCAGTGGATAGAAGGATTTAGGATCAACACATAAACTATTTTGTTCAGCCTGGAAAACATGGAATCAAGGATAAAGGAAACCAGGAATTAGAGAATATCATTTTAGTTCTGGATTAAGCCACCCCTGAAGCTTCATTTTTAGATAGTTTCTAAAAGTTTAGGAGTATCTTTAAAATTTTCAGGTACATACATTATTATATTCCCATCATTATTTGATGGGAATTTTCAGTTTGATTTGAATTTTCTTAAATTTGACATTAAAAGAAAAAGTACTGATGGAGAAAATTCTTTATTAGCTTATTGAAATGGCAAAGTAAGAAATGAAAGTGGAGCAGGGCAAAGAAAGGGCTAAATCTAGAACAATAGATTAGAATCAGAAACAAATAGCCCTCTAAAGTATTTGAATTGTCTAGAGATTGAGCATTTAGATAATCCATTGTTTAGTCCTCTGTGCTCTTAATCCTGGCTCTTTAGACCTCTAGTGGTCACTGAAGTCATCCAGACCTTGATTACAGCTCATTGTTCAAAAGTTTCTTTTGTCCAGTGGATTGTAAATGAGAACTCCTAGAGTTTTCTTGCAGGCAGAGTCTATTTCTTACACTGGTATCCTCATGTGCCCTAGCATAATGCCTGCCACTTAGCAATAGTTGTAGCATTGCATTGGCCTCTAATGCAGGGAGGATTTTATGAGAGCAATGTTTTAGCAAACCACTCTGGCAGCAGTAGATTGAAAGACAGGGATGGGGTATTGATGATTGAGGAGAGAAGCTAATTAAATATGCATTTCGGTGTTCTGGGGGGAAATGGATAAGAGCTCAGACAAATAAATCAATAAAATGTTAAGATCTAAATCTAGGCAGCCACATGAATAAAACGGATATGGTCATACAGATAAACGTTCCTACAGTATTGCCCTCTCCTGTCCTCTTTTATTCATAGATGTTCTTAAAATGTTGCCCACGGAGACTTTCAGAGGAAAGCTGACCAGCATTTGGATGCACCCATCAGATCAAACCTTGATGAAAGGGCCCTGTTACTTCTTTTTCTCAACTGAGGCAACTGTTCTAAATATAGACTGGATGGGTCTAGTGGAGTAACAGGAGAGACTAGAAGTGGATTGCAGGATTGGCAGTGTCCTCAGACCACAATGTAAGCAGAAACGTGAAATCAAGCATAATACAGCCTGAAAGAGAGAAATGTTTAAAATATCCTGAATACTTTCCAGTTTTTGTTGTAGTTAAAAGCATTGCCTTACTCCTTCCCCCATGGTAACATGATACTGAGTCTAAAGAAGAATATAAGGAAGCCGTGGTTTCTAATGCATTTGAATGAGAGATAATACCTTCTAGAGCAAACTTTGGAAACAGGTCCAGTATCCATTTTCACAGTTGATTTGAGCTGTGAAATTTCTATAGATTTGATCTTGAAAGAAATATATTCCTTTCCCATTTCATAAAATAAAGTTCCTTTCATTTTCTCATGTTATGGTAATATTTCTTTACTTTAGAAAACTTGGAAAACACCAAAAAAAATGAAATAAGGATGGAATCATGATTTAATCTCTTAATATAACTATAGTCAATACCCTTTTAAATATTTTCATTTGAGTATTACTTATATTAACACAATTGTGTGAAATATTTCATCATTCAGACAAGTCTTCCTAGACCTCTAATTTATAATTTTGTTCCTTCCCTCTTTCTACTGTTTTCCATTGTACTTTGTTACTTTGCTCTTTGTTTTGTGGAATTTAGCATGGATCTTATCAGTGACTATGTATTCTTTTTTTGGGGGGGTGCATACTAGTGATTGAATTCAGGAGCACTCCACCACTGAGCCACATCCTCAGCCCTATTTTATTTAGAGACAGAGTCTCACTGAGTTGCTTAGTGTCTCACTTTTGCTGAGGCTGGCTTTGAACTTGCGATCTTCCCACCTCAGCCTCCCGAGCCATTGGGATTACAGGTGCGAGCCACTGCCCCTGGCCGAGACTGTATATTTCTTATGCCTACGTTCCAAATGAGGGCAGGATCATAGATTTTGCTTGGGCATTGCACACTGAACATGAGGCAATTACTTGGCATATAGCACACACCAAAGATAAGTTACAAGGTAGGTTCTGGGCAAATAAGCACAGACTGAAGATTGATTATTTAAATCTTTTCTCAGATACTCTGGTGCAGTGGTTTAAGATTGCAAGATCTACAGCCAGACTTCCAGAGCTCAAATCTGTGGGAGGCAAAGTTTAGGCCTCCCAAAGATGTCCACATACTAATCCCCACAACCTCTGAATATGTTTCCTTACAAAGAGTAGTGACAAGGCCTTTGCCATAGGATGCTGGCTGCAATGAGTACCATGAGCAAGGGCCATGACATAGCACAGAAGCTCACTCTGGGTTGTTTTCTTCCTTTTAAATAACAATGGAGTTTTCTAAAATCAGAGAGAGAAATGCAGCCAGACTTAAGAGCATTAGTTACTTTGTATTTTAAGAAGATATTTAAAAGTAAGGTTTAGCTGCAGACAGAGATAGAGGCTGTCAACTGGTCATTGGCTCAAAGTCAAGTAGGGCCATTAGAGCCACAAACACTTAGAAATGGAGAAGATCTTACTGATTTTTAAGTCCACTCTTCTTGTTCATTCAGGAACTTGCAACAACCTCTGGCAGAGCCATCCCCTAACTATTAGTATCAATGGGTAACATCCAGGAGAGCTTACCATAGCCAGGGCATGCACTGAGCCCCTTCCATGCAATATATTAAATCATCTTAGGAGGAGCTCTGTGTGGTAGGCACCATGACCACCTCCTGTGAAGATCCAGAAACTGACCTGAGGTGCCATGAGATCTGCAAGTCATGTAGTCAAAATTCAGTCTCTTATAGGATTTTTGTGAAACAATTAAAACCCTAAACTGTGTATCTGGGGAGTGTAAGATGCCCTTAAAGTTTCTAAATAATTCACAAGAGTCTCTTCACTGTGAAACTTGCTTCATTTTGAGGATTTCATTTGGCAACTGCTGACTCCTCTCAGTTAGTAGTTCATTTAATAATCACCATGAATGGTGAAAAACAGGGATGTCCCCTGTAGTTACTGGGAAATGACTCATTGAGATTTTTTTCTAGAATAACCAACTGGTTTCAGGGGCTAGGAGGAGTTGTTTTCTGGTAGGAAAAGCACAGAGTAATTCAGCGATAGGTGATGGAAGCATGGAGGTGCCATAGAAAGTGCTCAGGATTTCACATCCAGGAAAACTTCACGCTCATGCATTTAAAGTAGCTCATTATGTGAGCTTGAACTAGTTACTTTACTACTGAATGCCTTCCTATCAAATGGAAGCTTGGCTAGGTTATCACTAATATTCTTTCAAGTTTGACTGGGCTCTGATCCTCTGAAATATGGCCTAGATTCCTTGCAAATTGTCAGTTTGGCAACACAGCCCATGCTTAGAAAGAGCTCAGGGCATTCAGAAGAATTCAATTTTATATTTCACAGATGGAAACTAATTGAAATTCTTTAGGTAGATCAAGTGTAACCACAAATGCTTGCACAGGCCTCTAGCAGACCCTTTGCCCAGAACGGCTTCAGCCTGTGAACAGCACTGAGCGTGTTGCAGGGAAACCAGTAATCATCTGTCTTTCTTAGAGAAGGCCATTGCCGAGAGCTGAGTTTTGCTGGGTCAAGGACATCAGGTTGCTTATCTGGAGAAAGATCATGCCTAGGATCTTGCAAACTGGAAGTCCTTTTCTAATTCTGTTGTACTGGATGTTTCATTTGGTCCAGGGCAGATAAGGCATGTACCCATCAGTAGGACCTTGCCAGATACGCCCTGCAATTTTGAAGACTCAATTTTACCTCTCCTCTGTGTCTGCATCTTGAGAATCTTCATCTCTAAGAGCTTCTTTCTCCAAATTGTAAGTGTATATGTGATCTACCCACTGCAGCTCCCTTTTATAGCTCTCTTCTCTTCTGTGCTATTGAACGAGGCTTATCTCTTCCATTCTTATGTTTCTGTTTGTGTTTATGTCTGCTTGTATCTGTTCAGCTTTAAAGTGCTGGTTCTGTGACCTTCACCCAAATGGTCAACCTAAAACTGCTCTCTCAGCATTTAGAAATGACCAGTAGTTATCAACATCAATTTCATGCTAATTATTTATTGACCACATGGGGTGTTCTCTGCTCCTTGCTTGAAGCTGGGAGTTCAGAAAGGAGTCAGTTATTTCCCTCTAGTTCCCATATACAGCTGACCAGCAGACTAGAGGAACAGAAAATCAACTCCTTTGCTTCTGTAAGACAATATTTTTATACAGCAGATGTAAATTGTATATGTGAATGACCCATTTAGTTCTTTATTTTTTCTTTTCTCTCTCCAATCCATTGCACAATGACATATTTGCAAAATACAAAATATCACATATGAGGATTGTAAGCATATCAGATTGCTCTCTTAAAATGCTTACATGCAATTTCTCTATTTTTTCATTGTGAATGGGTAGGCTACAGTTTCAAAACAGCCCCTTCCTTCAGAGGACAATATGAGTAGCAGTCTCTTCAAACAGCTTTGGTAAATTGCCATTGGAATACTAATGAGCTCATGGTTCAACCAGGCTGGGCCTGAGAGCAATCTCACAGAGAAACTCCAGGACTCATTTTCCATCTTTAAGTTGGTTTCGTTTCAATCAAATCATACTTCATCTGGTCACCCCTGCCCTCCTAAATAACATGGTTCTTTAATGTAGATCATTCTCTCCTCCTGTTCATGGCCCAGTCGTGGTCAGCTTCTCAGCCATGTGCCACCCTTTTACTCTGCAATGCTTCTCTCCCAGACATCTTCGGAGCTTCTCTGGCCCAGGCAGTCAGGGCTTCCACATAAAGGCAAACAGCTTGGAGCACCCCATTCCTCTGTGGTGCTCTTGCCTTGCAGTGTCTCCTGTTGGCACCATTGCTTGAAGCCTCTAGGATCTGGTTCTCTAACTTCTTGGTTGGTTTTCAGCACAATCATCTAATTGTGTTTATATTGCTACATCAGAACAGAATTTCCCAGTGCCCCGACCTGCCCTGCTAACCTATCTCTGCAAATAATGGCTATTCCCCAATGCCCAGCTTGGATACCACATCTGTCAGGAAATCTTTTCTAGGCAACTTACTACAGTGGGGAATAATTGTCCAAGCTGATATTTTTTACTTTACTTCAAGCATTAGGGAGTGGCTGTCTCAAAATATGTTGCTTTGCAGACACATCACCTTTCATATATGGAAACTCTCTGTGGTCAAAATCAATGCTTTACTCTCCCCTTAAGGTCTAGCACTGAGTCTTGCTTTGACCCTCAATGGTTGACTCATTCATTTGCCTACGGCATTTTTTGGGCTTATATTGTGCTGTCCGTACCTTCCCAGTCTTAGGAGAACTCATTACCTAGTAAGACAAAACATATATTTATAAGCGATTACCACGCTGTTTGCTAAATGCCAAGAGTGTCTCAACCAAGTAATACAGGGATGTAGAGAGGATGCACAGCCCTGAACAAAGGTTGCCCCTAGAATCTTTTTGTAGGTGGTGTCCATTGAGGTAAATAAAAAGATAAGCAAGTCCACAAGACGGGGACAGTGCCATGCAGAGGGGGCAGCCTGGATGAAGGCTCCAGGGCAGGAAACATCTGCAGAGGAGAGGCAGGAGGTAAAGTTCTAGAGAAGGGGCAGCTACTCAGGAAAGGAAAGCATATAATTTAGCCTGTGTGAAGATGTCATACTTCTTACAAATAAATGAAGTAGTTTTATAATCAAACATAGAAACCCATGATATTAAAAAAGTAAATGGAGAATGATACAGAATGTTAATATTCAAATGGCCAGAGTGACTTATTAGTACATTACACCTCTCTGACTGCTTCTCTCAATTGATTCTCCTCTCTGGCACAGTTCAGAAAGTCTAATTATGGTTTCCTCTGGGTGTTCATTGCACAAATGCAGAGTTATTTTTAGTCTACTTGTTGTAAATGGTTTTGAATCATCATCCAAGCAAGCATTGATTAAGTCAAGCAGTAGAGCAACTCTATTAGGTTAAGTAGCATTCCTCCAAAGCATAGTGCTGCCCAAAACCTCAGAATGTGATCTTATTTGGAAATAGGGTCTTTTCAAATGAAATGAGTTAAGATGAACTCAGGCTAAATTAGGACGGGTCTCAATTCCAATGACAGGTATCGTTATGAAAGAGGAAGATTTGAAGGCAGACAGAAGGAAGACAGCCATATGAAGATGGAGGCAGAGACTGGAGCCATGCAGTCACAAGCCAAGAAATGCCAAGGATTGCCAGTATCAGAATCTGGCAGCAAAGAAAGAGTTCTAGAACCTTCATAGAGCACGAGTCATAGCTGACACCTCAGGTTAAGGACAGAACAAATTTCTATAGTCTTTGGCAAGACAGTCTGTAGTAATCTGTTACAGAAAACTAGGAAACCAATATAGCATTTTATGTAGATAAAGCATGTATACTCTCTTATTACTTTGGGTAATCATCTTAGAAATGCTTCCTGCTTCATTGTCCTGGAAGGCTTTCCACAAGGAACTCTGCTGAATTTCACAAATTGGAGGTATGACAATAGTCTCTTAAAGGACTATGAATTTATCCTTGTTCACTTAGTACACTAAAATTAGATAAATGAATCTTGATTAAGTTTAAATAAATTTGAGTTTCATGGTATTTTTATAAGTGCTAAACTATTAAGTTCTTTCAATCAATGTATCTTCTTTACACAGAGTAGTTCCAGGTTCAGTATGTATTTATTAAATTTTACCCAACGTGCCATTTCCTAAAGCATGATGCTTAATTAACTGAGAGATGTTATTTGTGTAGGCAAAATGTCCAAGCCTGTGAATATGAAACATTTTAGGAATTTACATTTAGGAATTTTTGATAAAGATGAAGTTCTAATGTTTTAATATTTGGAAGGACTTGGTCTCAACATTTGGTTGCTTTTGGGTGAAAAAGAGGTTGTTATTTCTCCTCTTTCTGGCAATGATGGGAGGCAATTGAATTCTGCTCAGTGGGCTCACCATGTGTATTTGCAGGCTTATTCCTGCCCTTTCTTGAGAACACCACTTCAACAACATTCATATCTTTTGACAAAGGTGGAAGCCATTTGTCAGGAGGCAATGGAGAAGATGCATAGCACTTGAAGCTGTAATAACATCAATAATTTGTGGAAAGCCAGGTCTATTTGTCACTAATGTTTAAACCTTGTACAAATGCATAATTTTCTCAACTTTGATCCACATCAAGACACAGATAAGCACATGCACTCAACCACAGGAAACGAAAGAAGCTGTCAGAGAGACAAAAGCACACGTAAAGAATATAAGAAGGTTAACAATGTTCACTTCTATACAGTGAGAACACCTGTTATTTACCTCGTTGCTTATAGTTGACAGAAGGCCTCGTCACTGATGATGAATTGCTGGGTAGAATGACTACTGCTTTGCTCAGACCTCGTCATCTGTTGGAAATTTTGTTTTTGTTCTTTCCCAGGTAAGCATAGCTATAAATTCCCTACCAAAGGATTCAGCTTCAATGAAGTATCAATGTTACTTTAAAGATGGTGCAATACATACAGAGTGACTATGTAATCAACTTATTTAATCAAAAAAGATAAATGTTTAAATGAAAATATAATATTTTAATATACTTGCAAAATAACTTCATTAATTGCTATCTTATGAGTGACTTTATCAATGACTAACTATGTAGATAAAAGGAAGAATTTAATAAAAGGAATTGGATAACAATTTTTATTGTAATAATTGGTTACTGAAACTGTGTCTAACATAAGCAAAATATGCCAAATTTAGGAATTCTTTTTACATGTCATTTAACAGTTTTTATGTCCCTCTATTATGAATTAAATATAAATTATTCAACAAGTTAATAGAATCTACTCTGTGTTGGGCACTTCCATAGATCTGGGGTTTAATTCATGGCTCATAGAATTGTATAACTTTTTTTCATTCATTTATTCATTCATTCATATAGTCATTTGAAACATTGTGTTAAGAGTTATTCCCTTAATGCAAGGCGACTTTCCAGTTCAGCACAGATGAGGGATAAGAAAGTAATTGATTAACATGCAATATAACAGCTATGTGCATAATACGCTAGGTCTGTGACAGGAGCAGCAGAAGGAATGAGGTAACCTCCTCTGGCAGAATAAAGAACCAAGTGAAAGGGGCAAGGAGGGAAGGGAGACGTCACTGAGGAGGCACCCTTGACCTGGGATTTGATGGATGGTTATAAATGTGCTAAAAGAATATCAGAGACAAAAGCATTCCAGAGAGGGGGGAAATATGGGCAGTGAAACAGAAAAATCAAACAGGAAATTAGGTAACTATGGGATGTGATATTACTGATAGGAAGGTGTAAGCCGAACAAATGTGGAAATTAAAAACAGAGAAGCAGGCAAGGGTCAAGAAAGATAAAGACTGAAAAGGGTCCATTGAGTTTGGGACTTAGGCAGTCCCTGGTGACATAGAAGCAGCTTTTTCAGTGAAGTAGAGGGAACTGAAGCCACAGCCACAGTACTAGGACTGTACTTTCCAGGAGGACAAGTTTCAGCTCACACGATGTGGGCACAGATGGGGCCTAGTAAACACCTTCTGACTATTTAGAGGATACAGTCCATGGTATGTTAGTATAAATACAAGGCAAGCAAGAATATAAGAATATAAGGCTTCAGGTAGAGAGGGCATGGTTTGAGGGAGACTCCTAAGCATGTTTATTGGTTCACTGTCAAAAGTGGTAGAGGGTAGCGATGTAGCTGAGTAGTAGTGCTTGCCTAGCATGTGTGAGGCCCTGGGTTCAATCCCTTGCACACATACATCCTCAAAAATGTTTAAGATTTCAAAAAGAAAAGAAGGTTCAACACATTTCTTCTCAGGACTGTTCATCAGAGAACATCTACAAGGCAGTTTTTATATTCTGGAGAATGTAAAATCATTTACAGAGATTCACAAATCCTCTCTCTTCAACATGCTTCCACCTTAATCTCTTGACCTTCAAAGTCTTTTAAATTATGGTTCATAGTAAGAAAAAAGGTCTTATATCGTCACCCAAAACCACCCACTCACTCTCACACACACACATGAACAAGTTTCACAAAACCCATATCTAGTGTATACTATGTTTACCGTGTTTACAGTGCGATAGTTTCTATCATCTAGCAACAGGTTCAATAACTATGATAATTTCAAAGTAGTGGAAAACATGGAGGATATTTTGAGATATGCATAATGACATTGTGGTATAAAAATATTTACAGTTTATTAGTTATAAAATCATGAGTTCGGCTAATACTGTGGTTTGTTGTCTACATTCACAATTAGCCAAAATGCTATGTGTTTGTCAATATTAATGAAACTAAGATGGAATGTTATTTACATCTAGGTTCATAGACCTCTGATTGCTCTAATACATCTATCCCAAGCTAAGGCCCAAAGACTAGTGGATGTTTGAGGGCTGGCTCCTGCCTCTCTCTCTCTTCTGCTTCATTTCCTCTACTAAGATTCTTGGATATCCTGCTCTAGTTATGTCAGCATTCTGGCCTTTCCTCACACATGTGGCACATTCTTCTGTTTCAAGGGCTTTGTACTTTCCTAGGGCCCTTCTGTCTGTAATGTTCTCCCCAGATATCCATGGGTTGCTTCTTTATTGAGTTCAAGTCTTTGATAAAATGTCCTGAGAGATGTCATTCTGACAGTCCTAAAATATACCTGACCCCATCATTCTCTTTTTCTGCTTTTTCCTCTTTACAACAGTGTATCATGGATCTGTTTACTTATATCATTAGTGAGTCCCCTACTGGAAGGTAAGTTCAATGAAATGGAGATTTCTCTGGTTTAACAACATCACAACGACCAGAAAATAAGAATTGCTCAGTGAATATGTAGTGATACATCACACCAACAAGTTAAATAAGTGCTATATGAGATGCACAGACCATGTTCTCAGAGATTAGGGAGGAGAAATGGCCCCTACATGGAGGTATTGTTGAAGTACCATCTTGATATCAGTGGAGACTTAGAGAAAGGAGAAAATTAAACATCTGAGTTGGAAAGACAGTTAGACCTGCTATGATTTAAAGGTTTACCCATTAGAATTCATGTGTTGGAAATATATTCCCCAAAGTTATATGTTAATAGTATTTGGAATTATGATCTCTGGGAGATAACCAGGTCATGGGAGCTCTGCCTTCATAAATGTGTTAAATATTATTGCCAGAGTGGCTCTGTTACAAAAGCAGCTCTATGCATGCTTCCACTGTCTCACCATGTTATGCTCTCTGCCATTTTATGATGCAAGAAGAAGGTACTCACCAGAAGCTGAGTACAGAGTACCACCCTGATATTGGGTTTCCCAGACTCCAAACTATAAGCCAATTAAATCCCTATTCTTTGTAAGTTAAGCATCCTATGATATTTAGTTACAGCAATAGAAAATAGACTAAGATGGGTTCCAATCTAGATAAGTTCTAAAGTCACATTTTGTAAAAAATAGCTTTCTCAATCATATTTTAATGTTGTCAATTATACATTTTCTGTTTCCTATACTTTCCACTACTTCAGGATTTTCTAAGAAACTCTCCAGGCTTGGCATGTGTAAATAACACAGATGGCAATGTGAATATCATATTAAGCATTTGGAAAGACAAGTTCCATTAAGGAATAACTGGGCAGGTGGGATGAACATAATATTTTTTATTGATTTAACCACATTACATTTCATAAAGTAAATTTGATTTATTTATCCATTAAAACATATTCCAAACATTCAGCTCAATTAAAATGGAAATGTAACATTTGAGCCTTAACCATATGAGTCTTTTCCTTTCAAATGTTTTTTAATTCTGATATTAACCAGACTTGAGATAGACATGGTTTTATGCTGATTTAGTGTATTTCAAGATGAAGTGTTAGCAAACCTTATCTGAAAATATGTCCATCAAGCTTTGTCTGGTACTAAAAATCAGAAATCAAAACCATTTTAATTAGTTTCTGTTTAGTAAACAAATTTGATAAATGGTCACTTGTGTTTGCCTTTAAAATATGCATGTAGGCCAGGTGCAGTGGCACACGCCTGTAATCCCAGCACTTTGGTAGGCTGAGACAGGAGAATCGCAAGTTCAAAGCCAGCCTCAGCAACAGAAAGGCACTAAGCAACTCAGTGAGACCCTGTCTATAAACAAAACACAAAATAGGGCTGGAGATGTGGCTCAGTGGTCGAGTACCCGAGTTCAATCCCCGGTACCAAAAAAAAAAAAAAAAATATATATATATATATATATATATATACACACACACACACACACACACACACACATACACACATTTAATAGGTGCAAATGCTTGCTAAAACATGTCCCAGTGTCCTTCAAAGGACATGTCTCTAAAACATGTCTCTTTGTCATACCATAAGAGCATAGAGATGAACATATGCAGAGAAAATAGCTTAGGCAATATGACAGGTTAACAAATCAGTAAAAACAGTACATAGAAATATAGACAGTAAAAGAGTCAGAGAAAAATAATAGCCTTTTCATTATTTTATCCTACAAATAGTTTCTGAGGGCACAGCAAGCAGCTATGCTAGGTGTTGGATACAGAAAGAGAACAAATCAGAGGAGGTCCTGACTGGATAGAGCTTATTTTCTAACAGTGGTCAAGTGCCCCTGAGTTCAATCTCCAGTACCAAAAAAAAGAACCTAGATAGGCCAAAAGAAGGAATTGGTCAGATAAATTAATGCATATTCTCAAATTATATGCTTATATATGTGGAGTAATGCAGAGCTATCACAAATGATGTTGCAGAAGTATATTTAATGGTATGCAAATGTGTTGTTTGTATACAGTTAGGTTAAAAAAAGAAAGAAAAGAGAATAAAACAATCTCCATATAATGCAATTCAAATTTGTGTATGTTCAGAGACAAATCCATGAGCAGATACACAACTGAAAGTTATTAAGAGTAAATTGGGTAATTTACAAGTAACACTAACAAGTGTTTCTTGAGTTTTGTTCTAAGGAATTTTTCATATTTTTCTGAAGTCAACATGGGTTATCTTTTTCATCAATGAAAGACGTCATTTTGTAGAGATTTCTGCTTTTGAGCAATAAACACTTCTTGGAGAGACTGTAGGTTAATGCTTTGATATGTAAGTGGGGATTGGAAGCAAGAGACTGTCATTCTAGGCCTGGGCTGAACTTTGTCCTTGTGTGGCATGGTATTCTTTCACTTAAAGGCTGAAGGCATACTGGATTTACGAACTGGAAGTTCCCAGATTTAGGGTCTTGGTCTCCCAGGTTGGATTCATTACAAAACACTACGTGGGTCCTGTAACCACTAACAGGCAGTATGCTCACTGTATGATGAGATTAGTGATGTCTTCCTTTGTTCCTTGGGATCATAGGGAGGGTCAAAGAAATGGGAAGCACTTTGCTGATTGCATCCCATACATTAATAATCCAAAGAAGTAAGCAAGCAAACCTATGTTAGAAAAATCTTTGCAATCAGCAAACACTACCCTCAGTTGAGAGCTTGGGCAACCCCTGTACCTTGAGACTCCGCTACAGCAACAACATCTGTAAAATGAGGTTGTAATGCCTAGTTATTAAACTGAAGAGAGCTCAGGTCCAAACATTATTTCTGGGTGTGTTTGTGATAGTGTTTTCATATGAGGTTAGCATTTGAGTCAAGGGACCACTAAACCAGATGGTCCCTCCCAATGTGGGTGAGCATAACTCAATCTTTCGAGGGCTTGAATAAAACAAAAAGGCAGAAGGGGGAGGAATTCTCCCATTTTTTTGTTCTGTTTGTCTGAACTTAGACACTGGATGTTTTTCTACCCTTGACTGGGATTACGCCATTGGCTTCCCTGGATCTCAGGCCTTGTAGGACTCAGACTGAAAAGATATTCCTGACTTTTCTGGGTCTCTGCTTGAAGAAAATCATATGTAAAGACTATGTAGAACTATGCGGGACTACTTAGCCTCTAAAATTACATAAGGCCAGTTCCTCTATCAATCTATCTATCTATCCACACACATGAATACGTGTGTGTGTGTGTGTGTGTGTATGTGTGTGTTTATACACAATTGGTTTTGTTTCTCTGGAGAATATGGACAAATACAATAGAAACAACCCAACAAGTTGCTATGGTGATTAAATGTGTTGATGTATATAAAATACAAAGCAGAATGTATGGCACATATTAGTGATCAATATTCTTCATTATTATTCATATTATTATCATCAACATCAAAATCATTGCTCTTGATAAAGTTGTTATTTTCCTTGAGGTAATTCATATAGATGGCTGATGTTTCCCTCAGGTATATTTATTCTCTGAACAAAAGTAATTGCTCCATATTAGAGGCCTCTCTTTATGATATAAAGTATTTTCATTAATTTTTGGTAGTAATTAAAAGTGTGAGGACAATTTAAAAATAGATTCTAATTTCAACTGTTAGAAGACTTTTTATAGAAGAGTGTTACAGATAGATCAAAGAGTTATATTCACCATTTTAAGATAGAAATGTTAAAATAAACTTAAATTTGAGTGAAAATATATTTATGCATGATTATTAAACAAATGGCATTATATACAAAGTAAGCAAATAAATCTGCTGATAATGTAGCATATAACTGGGCCTGTTCCCAGTGCCTCACAGAAAGGTTAGAACCTGGGAAACTGAGGTGGAAAGTGAGTCCTGATAGAGACTCTGGGTTCATTCTGATCTATTGTATAAACACACTTATAAGAGCAGCTCTTGGGACAACTCCAGAACTAGAAACTCTGCCTGTAATTATTGGTTGCCTTAAATATATTTCCCAGTGCAGAAAAACAATGCTCGAGCAAAACAAATCTCCCATTTGCTCTGGCCCTTTAGTAACTGGTTTTATAAAGCTGTTCACATTTTTTCATTGTCTGAGGACAGTATTACTGATGATTACACACTCAAAATCAGAACAAAAATCCTGTTCATTAGAGTGCTTGTAGCATGCTAGAGGCCTTATTTGTTAGAAAGAATCACTGATCATATTTTGGATAAAATCACATGTGCCTGGCCACACAGATGGTGTATAGCTGTCTCAGAGGATCACTGAATCCACAGTGATACAAAAGAGCTTTATCAAATTCTAGCAAATGTTGGTGAATTGTTAGTAAGGCAACTACTTGCTGAAATGGCTTTCCAGAGGGAGAGACTTTGCATTGGCCCATGTATTTCAATAATTCAACAAAAATTGCATTTTCATCCTTTAATCATTTTTCTTAATTGTGTAAGATGAAGAAATCCTGGCAAAGAAACACTTTCTCTTCATACCACTTTTCCACCCAAACCTGGCTTCAGATGGCTAAAGGCCAAATCTGTCCATAAAATAGCTTTGTTATAAACTGTGCAATAATCTGAATACTTCGTTGTTGCATTTTGGATAGAGAAATATTTACTTGCTGTAATGCTAAATTACAATGACAGACTATGTTTACATAAGAAGAAAGAAATAGTTTTGAAAGAAGTTGTTTGCAATTGGTTATGGATCTATTCTATTTATAATATTGAATATAAACATGATAATCCCACAGAGAGGAAAATGTCTTTCCAGTTGAATTCTCTATCAAGCTGAGATGTAGAATGCTAATTCTACAGCAATGTTGATAAATTCTGATTCTAAAAATACTCCTCTTAATGCATCATGAAACACTTAAGTTTGAGGCTAGTTGTAACTATTAGAATATATTTCAACTCTTAGAACAAATGCTTTATTAAAATGCACATTTAAATGAGACATATCTCTGAGGCCTGATACTTTAAGTTGCTAAGTTCTCAATCATAATAATTAAAGCTTACATCTCATTACTAATAAAATGACAAATTCAATATTGTTTATGCATTATTAAAATTCAAATTTATTTTAGGAAAAAACATTATTGAATGTAACTGAATCTAAATTCAGTATAGATTGACAATTGGCCCAAATCAATTACATGAAGGCTAGGACCAAATTAGGGATGAATATAGATAGAAAGAGCAAAAACTTCTTTTCTATACTAAATGAGCAGTGCTTTAGAGCATAAGGATTAGTGACATGAAGATGTGGTCTTATATCTCAGCTTCATGATTTACATGCTGTTTAACCTATACTGCATTCTTTAGCTCAGTTGTCTTTTTTAGTTGAATGTGGCTACTAATGCCTGCTTTATTAGGTTGCTGTGAGGTTAAAATAAGAAAACAAATGTCATTCCCTTGCCTTTCTCCACGCAGTGAAATGCAGATGATGTTTTTATGGGTATGCTCTGCTCCTGTAAAAACTGCCTCCCTTTGCTGCCTACCTTGATTGCTTAATATCCATTCCATTATACATCCTTTATAGCACTTGGAAGATTTATGCTTGCTCATCTCTTTCTATTTATTTTTGGTTAAACAGATAGGTATCCCAAATTTGGATGTGAGCTTCATTAACACAGTGCATATATTTTCTATTTGCTTTGTCTTCTCTTTGGTTTATTATTTTTTACTCATCTTCACATAATTCATGTTTTTAACATAACTGTCATAAAGGACATGTTTAATTAACATTTGTTGAGTAAATAAACAAGCAAAAAATCCCTGTCACGTGTGATACATTTTTGATGGAGTAATAATGTCCAAAACTAATAAGGGGGATCATATGAGGGAGAATCCGAATATGTCAGACCTGGATCTTGGAATTCAAGAGAAGTAACTGGAGCCACACCAAAATGAGAGTACCAAGGGAAACCATGGGACAGACAGACCCTGGGTGGTCCTCTAGGACCCTTGCCTGCTGATTTTCATGTCTTTGTGTAATCTTTTCCCTGAGTTTGGGCAGGACCTGTGCTTTGAGTCTAACCAAGTGAATAGAGAGCAAAGGTGGGAAGGGTATGAGATTACTTTATGTAAGAGAGCAGTCAATGTGTTCTTGGAGTCTCTCTCTCTTTTCTCCTTTCTGCCTTTGAGGAAACAAGCTGGTGTGAATTCCGCAGCCATAGGAATTGAATGCTGCTAACAATCACAGGAGCTGTGAAGCAGATTCATCCTCAGTCAAGTCTTCAGATGAGAACCCACTCCTGACTGCTATCTTGATTGCTACTTGGGAGATCATAAAACAGGACCACTCTAAGCTATGCCTCCAAGTTTGTCCAGACACCCACCATGGAACCTGGGAGATAATAAGAATAATCTAAAACAACCACCAAGTTGGTGTTACTTGCAATAGAAACAAGTAAAGCAGCAATACAAAATGAACACCAATGATTAAGGTTAACATAGAAGCAAAGCAGAAACAAGACAGAGAAGTGTCAAAGACTTACAAGTACAGAAAACAAAATTCACAGACTTTTCTAAGGCAAGCATAGTTTTATAAAGTGATACCTTCCACATCAACTCTAGTTTATGTTAAAGGGGCCAGACCTTGGTACCATGGGCAACATTAATTCAACAAGTTATAATTTCCTTGTGAACTGCCTATCGCAAATCTGTTTTAGAGTCATACATAGCCTTATACTCTTTGCCTGAATAACTATATTAAAAATATGTAGTCTGATCACAAGAAGAGTCAAGTAACACAGTGGAAAGTTAATGCAAAATCTTTCTCATTAATCACAAAAACATTATAGTGAACAGGTCTACAGTATCACTTTGAGATCCAAAGACAGCACACAGCTGTTATGGCATCAGAAAACAGCTTTATTTTCTCTACTGATATTATGAATTATTACATAGAAAGCAGCATAGGAAACACAAGGATATTCTTTAGAGATTTTATGAATATCCTGAGGAGTTGCTTATTGAAAAGGGAATTTTCCTGCATATGACAACAATCTAATAACTTGATGTAAGCATTATATAAAGAAAGCTGCAGGATTTATTCCAGATTTTGGAGCTGTACCTCTTTGGGACAGCATAACTAACTGTGTTGCACATGAGGCAGACTAGCAGACTTGATTCTCTCAGTCTATGGATGGCCCATGGTCATGACTACAGGAGCAGTTTGTCAACCAGGAATCTGCTCTCCTAGCAACCTCAATGGCAGCTGCAATCACCTCAGTCCAGAGTAGAAGAAACCATCGGACCCCTCCAGACACTTACAAGCCTTAGCCAATTTGTTAAGTAGAGCACAGTTGTAGAGCATCTGTCATGTGAAACATTACTGCAAAACACTTACAAGAGCTAAAACAAAATCTTTGAAGACACAATGCCTAAAATCATTAGCGGCATCATGATGGGTTTAGGCCACGGAGTTGCCTTGAGTTGTTTTCCATTTCTACAATGTTTGCTTTTATTCTTTCATTCAATGCACCTACACCTTGCCAGGCATTGTGCTAGCCTTTGAGATACTGGGAAGGATATGGCAATGCATTTATTCTCATGAATTAAAGATGCAGGGCCACAGACACACTGCCACAGAGTCACTGATTTATAGAAAACATTTATGGTGAAAGTTGAAAAAAATAATAAAAAAAGAAAAATTAATTCTTGAGGGAAAAAGGAAATGTGAAATTGGAACTAATTTTTAATAAGCTCTAATAATAAAATTTCTGTTCATAAGTGAAACATAGACCCTCAATATCACCATTTAAACTGCAATTATGAAAATATAATAAGTAATTTGCCTTCTATGTCTTTCATCTAAGTTTCTTCACATTATTTATTAATTAGTTCTTGCAGAGATCCCAAGAGATAGAGATTATATTACTAATCTCCTGGTTATAGAGATTTTAGTAGCTTACCTCCAAGTCAGCAAAGTTGAACTTAAAATAAGAATAAGATGAGTGAGTGAGAGTGACTATTTCAATAGATCAAAATATTTTAGAGTTGGAAGAAATTTTGCAAGTCACCTAATTCCACTTTTACACTACATAAAATAAAATCAGGAAGGGATGGAACTAGCTTAGAGGTTACAAAGTCAATTGACAACGGGCCCAAATTCTAAACCACCCCAAATCCTGTTACATTCATCCTTTTAGTTAGATATTCCATGTCAGTGCTAACAATTTAGGGCTAGGTACTAAGCAAAGCATGAGGATTGTGTGTTCAGAAAATACGGTTTTTGTTCATTTGAACTCTTCTGTTCAGGTGCAATAAAGGATTCCAATGTTGGAATGGAAGATGAGGGAACCATGTGAGCTGAAACATGGAAGTATAATTCTGATATTATTCTCCAGTCATCAGTCCCAATATGCCTGGTTAGGGAAGTCGTGGCCCAGGGACATTTACAAGATGACACACCTGAGTTCTAAGGTAGGTCATGCAAACACTGCAGGGGCTTGTTGCTTACATGATAGAGTAAATCCTGCTCTGTATGAGTGCCATACAAGTTGTGCATCTGTGGTCCCAGGAGCCTGCACACCCCATCTGCAAGGTAAGCAGCCAAACTCCAGTCTGCCCTGTGTGGATATGAGCACAGAGCTGCCAATCATCTGATCTGTGAGTGCCCAGTCATTCACTGCTAAAATCCTAGACTTCCTAGGGCCCTGATCAGTGGACAGCTTCCAAATGCTGCATTTCTTTAGCCAGGCAAATGACATGGTAATAGGTACATGTGAATTTATCCTTCCTTTTATAGGACTGAGTATCTAACTGACCTACTGGAATCAATTTACTCTTATGATAGGTATTAATGGAGCCCAGATCTAGAGGTGGGGTACTTGCTGCCATGTACCATTTTGACAGACTTAAAGTTGACCAAGCTTAGTGTAAGGTCTCGTTACACATTTTCTCATTTGTTATTCCATAATATAAGTACTGATTTGTTCAAGTTCAGCTGGAAAACTAAGACTCAAAGAGGTTAAACAGCTTTCAAATTCACATACCCATTAAGTGGTTGAATGGGATAACTAGCTTGGAAACACTAATATTAAAGCCAATTCTTATACTAATATATCTTCCCATAATGTGATCACAAGTGGTCACTAGTGAAAAATTCAAAAAGTATCATGTACTTTCTCTAAAAATACTGAACAAACTACTGGACAATTTTTTTTTTCTTTTCAGTTTAAAAAAAATCATACTTGAAAACTAAGGTACAAATGGCTAGAGTTTCTGACATCTTGTACATAAGGCCAAATCAACAGGAGGAAAACAGCTAAAATGTTTAGACCTTGGAATCCAATTATACTATTATATTAGATATACCCTACTCATGATAAACATATCACGTTATAAACATACACAAATATATACATACATATGTGCATACGTACATACATGCATATATACACATCAATCAATGCTGTTTGAATAACAGAAAATTGAAAGAAATAAAAGACTAATTTTAAATGGAGGTATTGAAGTTGAAAGTAGTAGTTCCTCTCTTTATAAGTTAGTGGTGATGTTGGGATGGCGGTGGGTTGGTATTTATGCAGGTCTAAAGGTACTTTCCTTCTAACACTGGAGCCATACTAAGTTTCAAATACTGCTCCATACTTCGCTAACTTTGTGAACTTTGGCAAATACTAAATATTTCAAACATTATTTTCTTTTATCTTGTCAGATTGGTGAAAAGATTAAATGAAAAGTCTCAAGTCAAGTGTTTAGCAGAGAACAGGAAGTCATAAATATCACTCCTTCCCTTGGCTTTTCACTATGTTCATTCTGTGCTTATTAATAAAGGATTTTCACAGCATAGGGCTTGGGTTCAACTGTCTGAGTGCTAACTAACCACCATCACATCAGAGATACATCCAGTTGATAAGAACAGTGATGACAGTTTAGAATTTACTGAGCTTCTCATATATTAGACAAGTGTTTATATAACCAATAACCTTCCTAGAAACATTAGAATTTTACATGCTTTTTAACTTTTATTTTTAAGATACTATAATTGCAAACACTTTGCAGTTGGTGAATTTGAACTATATAGGGATGAAGTAATTTGTTCAAGGTTAACTTGCCTAACAAGTTGTGGTACGTGATCATGTACTTGTCTCTGTGCTGAGAGGCACAGCTCTAGAAACCAATGGTGGCTGCCCTTTGCCTCCGTCACAGTAACAGCAGTACCCTGTTTTGTGTACCTCAGTTTTGTGTCCTCTTGACAATGAAATATGAAAGAAGGTGGCTTTTCTTCTCAGGGGACAGTTACTTCTTCCTTGGCCCCAATTTCCTCCCAAACATTGTGTTTTTCTTTGAATTAACTATATTAATATAAGATTATTTCAAGGCATTTATTTAGAATATTTGGAAATGTTTTTATTTAAATTTGATCATTCTTAAAATCAGTAAGTTCTAAAAGAATGAAGCAAAATGTTACTATATATTTATTATGAAAAACTGAATATCTAAATAATATGGATTATGTTAAGGATTCTGCAATCTTTTATATGAAAAAATTTTCCCTTTGCAATATTCAAAAATCTCTACAGCCAGCTTCCTCATTATTCTGTCCAAGCATAATAGCATCCCAATAACCAAGAGCTGGTCTGTGGTAAAGCTTCTCTGTGTATTTTTTAATAAGGAAGGGTTCTTAGTGGTGATTTTTTTGATATCCCTTCTGGCTTTTGAGAAGAGATCTTATTTGAGCAATACATTTTCAAAAAGTGCAAAGAGAACAGTAAACTGTTCAGAAAGGCTGAC
>CM053408.1:105790371-105874489 GCA_028644305.1 Xerus rutilus | reverse complement strand
ACTCTGAGAAAGTTCATGAAAAGTACTTTGAAATTCTCAGAAGTGAGCTTTCATAGAAGTACAAAGCCTTACATCAAAAGACACATCTCTACCTTCCGGAGACATCAATAAGTGGTTCACGAGTAGGATAATGTATAAGCCTGACACTGAGTGGTCCTTTTATTAAAATAATTGCCACAGAAATTTCTTTTCTTTTTACGCTGGACATTATTCACATGCAGCCTTAAAAAATCTCAACACCTCTTCTCAGATCACTGTGAGGGGTCTCTGAAGCTCATTTTTGGCTCATTCAGCAACGTTATTCAGTGACAGGTATAAAATATGTTACCCTCTACCTCTCTCTGGAGGCATTGCTAGAAAGCAATTTCTGGGAAGAGAAAAGTAGAATATATTTCAATAGGTTATTTATGACTTCATGTGCTATGGCTACATTTGATTCAGGACAGAGCTAATTCATTTACTCCAGTTGTTAGCTCTTACCTGTTCTGGAAGCACTGCTATTTCTCTAGCTTTCCAGCCTGCATTACTGAATACCATTTGTGCATAAAGCCCTATAGAGGAATATTCCATCTGTCCCAGAAGAGGAATTTGTCTGGTAAAGAGTACTAATATTACACAACAATTCAAATCTTTCTTCAACACCTTAAACAGATATTCTCTATTCTGGCTCTATATTAAAATCAGTTGGGTCCAACCCAGATGGATTACATTAGAATCTCTGTCTGGTACAACTGCATAGAGAAGCTTTAAGAGTTTTCGCAAATGCATGTTCATAGGAATACTGTTGACAAAAATCAAGTGGTAGAAAGAGCCCAAATGCCCATTCACAGATGAATGGATAATAAATTGTGGTAGATGTATAGGACAGAATATTGTTCAAATATATAAAGGGGTGATCGAAGTAATAAAAATGCTACAAAATGGATAGACCTCAAAAATACTATGTTAAGTGAATAAAATCTGATGCCACAAACTATTTGATTTCCCTCTATATGAAATATCCAGAACATAGATTGGAGACAACATAGATTGATGACTGCCAGAGGCATGGGAAAGGAAGAAAATGGGGGAGCAATTGCTGAATAAGTAAGCATTTTCCTTTTGCAATGATGGAAATGTTTTGGAAGTGGTAGAAACACAACAGTGTGAAGGTGCATACATATATGCAGAAATACATGTATGCATACATACTGTTTTAATCGGGGTTTTGTTGCTGTGACAAAAAGACATGACAAGAACAGCATAGAGGAGAAAAAGGTTATTTGGGCTCACAGTTTCAAAAGTCTCAATCCACAGGAAGCCAAGTCCGTAGCTCTAGGCCTAAGGTAAGGAAGAACATCATGATGGAAGGGCATGGTGGAGAAAAGCAACTCAGGGCATGGTACCAGGAAGCCGAGAGTTCTGCACACCAGAGGCAAAATACAAACTCCAAAAGCATGCCCCCAGTGACCTATCTCTTTCAGTCATATTCTACCTGCTTTCACTTACTAGCCAGTTAATCCCTATAAGTGGATTAATCCACTGATTGGGTAACAACTCCCATCATTGAATCATTTCACCTCTGAACTTTCCTGCAATTGTCCATACATGAGCTTTTGGGTGACACCTCATATCTAAATCATAACACACACACACACACATACAGTTTCCAAGTATCCTGTTGAGAGTCTTGCTCTAGAAGGTCATATGTGGTTACTGTAATGCCACAGCAGTTGCACAGTGAAGGGACCATACTATACACTCCATCAGTCACAGTCCATTTTTCAAGACTCTTCTCAGTGTAACTCATAAATCTTTTAAAAGCATCTGCTGCAGTGTTAGTTCTTACACATGCACATTTCCAGTCCCCACCACAGAACTCAAAATCTATAATCTCGTAGAAATGAACAGTTACGCATTTAACATCATTTCTCCAAGTGTTTCACTGCATTGCTTTTTAAGATTTATTTTTTAATTGACAAGCAAAAATGCATTATGTTTTAAACATACAAAATCCTACTTTGGACTTTACCTTATGATTCCTTTTTTTTTTTTTTTTTTTTGAGCATTTCTCATGACCTAGTTCCCTTGCTAAGTACTCATTGCCTTTTTTAACCTTCACTTGTGACAGCAATTGTCATTCACAAAAGAAATAAAGCTGAAAAAGAGGTAAATTAGTTGCTCAATATTACACATCTAGAAAATGGCAAAATGGGGTTTTCCTTAGAAATTCCTAGCACTTTCTTTAACACAAGCCTTCTCTCTCCCAATGATCAGCTCCTGTTTGCTCATTACCCCATCACCCCTGTTTCTGAAATGATCTGTGGAATTTCATGCTCACTTGAAGTCATGGTCACTCTTTCCTGGATTCATCAACAAATTAACCACTATTTTCAATCATCTCTTCTTGAAATTTTCAGGCCTTTTTAACTTTAGGTAAAGTTGACCCTCATCTTTACCCTTATATCTTATTGATTGAGACCAAGTCAGTCTTGAAGGAGTTTTCCTACTTCCCTGCCTGCTGCCCAGTGTCCTTGCACCTGTCTCTGCCCATCTTTCCCACTGTCGCAGAGGGACAGAAGGCCCTAGTCCTGACCTATGCCTACCCACTGCCTGTGTACCTTCACTCTCAGCGCAAGCCTCGTCCTGGTCCTTGACTCTCCCTCTCCACCAGCTCTGACCTCACCTTTGTTCAAATATGTTTGAATTCCACCCCCATTTCTAAGTTGTAATATCTGAGTTTGAAAGAGTCCTGCTCCCACTTTCCTAAACAATCTCTCATATGGCTACCCTCTGTATTTTCTCATTACAACTTTTCTCCCCTTGACGTTACTCTCTTCAAAGTTATCAAAATCTATCTTCAGGCCAAATCTATTTGTCGGTGTTCAACATCTGCTTCACCTGACATTCAATCTTAAAGTCTTCCCTCCCTCAGCCTCTGGGAGGGGAGACTTTGTTTTCTTTTCCTTTAATTTTTTTTTCTTTGTTGTTTGATTCTCCTTCAGAAAGTCCCTTAACTTTTTTTTTTTTTTGACCCTTAGAATATTTGCCTGTAAAATAAAATAAATTATTTCTACTTCAGGATGTTGTTGCAGAGGCTCACACACTTTCAATGTGTTCTTTGGGTATTTACTCTGTCAACACACATCTCTTGAGTGTCTGCCACATGCACAGCTCTGGGTTAAACACCAGGATGTAAGATGAGGTCTTCATGGTCACTGTTGTCAAAGAATGGCAAACTGATTGGAAGAGACATGCGGTAACCGTGGTGTTTTGTTCACGCCTACAATGTCAGGCACTTCTGTAGGCGTTGGAGACGGAACAATGAGCATATATGAGCAAGTCACAGCTTTCATGCAGCTTCCATTGTAGTGACAGTAACACACAGCTAGGTACATACTGCCCAGAATGACAAATGATATCAAGTGAGAATAAAAAGAGTAATAAAATATGGAGTATTGGCAGTAAAGTGTGCTAGAGAAGTAGAGTCAGGAGCTACTTCTCCAGCTGGGGAAATAGCTCAGTGGTAGAGCACTTGTCTAGCATGTACAAGGCCCTGAGTGTAACCCCTAGTACCACTACCACCCCATAAAAAGAAAAGAAACAACTACTCTTGAGAAGGTGACAGATGATAAAGGGTGAGGAGGAAAGTCAGATAGATGAAGAAGGCACTGATCCCTATGATTTGAACAAACTCAGCACATTAAAAGGCAGAAGGAAGGCCATGGGAGCTTTCTGAATAGAAAAGAGATGAGGAAAGGAGTTTAGAGAGGTTTTAGGTACCATATTAGTGAAGGAGCTGGATTTAATACTAACTACAGAGGAAAACCACTGGGAAGTTTTAGGTAGGAAGATGTGATAATTGGAAAAATGTTTCCAAGTTCACCTAAATGCTGTTTGGTAATTGATTGTATTGGGAAAACAGACCTGGAGGACCTGCTGTGAGTCCATAGGGATGGCACAGATTGGGTTGATGATAGTACAGGTGCTGTGGATGCTTTCTATGTTGGTGACAGAATATACTACCTACTCTATAGTTATATGTTTATTTGTTGTTTTGCTTTTTACATACCAGAATTGAGCACCAGGCCTTTGTATTGGTCAGCACTCTATACATCAGGATCTAGGAAAGTGCTAGACGTATAGTATATACTGAAAAAATAAGCATTCATTTAATAAACAAATAAACAGGTTGGGTGTGTTTGCTGAGGTCAATTCCTAAGTTTGTGGCTTGAGCACTTGGGTTGATAATGCATCAACTGTGGTGAGAGAGGCCTGAAGAACACAGGTGTGCAGGTGAAGAGCAAGAGCTCCATATTGGGCAGGTTCAATTCACATCTCACAGAAACACTTGTATGCATGCATTAGAGCTCAGGGAAGATTTATTTATTTTTATTTATTGAAGATGTGTCATACTGTTGGAATCCAAACTCAGAAAGAAAAGGGGCTACTTTTATGTCTTCAAGTATTCTCCAGACCAGCAGCATGAGCATCATCAGGAACTTATTAGATATGCAAATTCTCAAGCCACACCCCAGAACCACTGAATCAGAAACCCTGGGGGTGCTCTGAGTTTTAACCTGCTTTGTTTATCACTCTGGCATGCATTACTGTTTTGAGAACCACTGGTCTAAACATTGTGAGGCAAGCAAGAGGAGGAGAAAGAACTGAATGGTAAATGATGTTTTGGGGTGTCGTTTCATACTAACAAATGCTTTTGATTTTTTTCTTTGCCTTTCACCAAATCTCGCTGGATCATTTGGACTTTCTTAGCTTCCTGAATGAATTTGCCCATAGAATCAAAACTTTTATTTGATTCTTTAAGTTACACAACAATAGCAACAATAGAAACTTTCCAAAATTAAATTTGTTTTTTCAAACTACTTTCTCATCTGTCAATTTTAGCTTCAAAGCAGCTATAACACAGAAGGGTAGGAGTTCTAGTCCTAGTCCCGCCTGACCTCTGAACATATTTAGGCAAAGTTCTATTCTATGAGTTATTGACAATCACCTGATAAGTTTGGACAGTTCTGAGACAAAAGGTTTGCTGATCAATATGGGATGAATAAATGTTAGTCCTGAGTTTTTCTCATGGTGCTCTGTTACTACCTACTATGTGCTCAATAACTATTCACTGACAGAATAAATAATTCCTAAAACAGATTCTATAAGATCCAAGAAAATGTAGACTCTCCATAGCATATACATGGAAGGTAGAATAATGTATTACTCTGCTTTTTCTTTAATTGGAAACCTACTGGTCAGCTCTTCACGTATTATGTAGCAATATCGAAATTTTGGGGGAGTCATATGTCATAACCTGAGGTTATTCATAATCAGTTTCTTATTCCTTTAAAACAATAATTTTAGATGGTAAATGCTCATAAATTACAAAACACTAACTAATTTGGTTAACTTATTTAGCAGCTCTTGAAGCCTTTACCTTTTTCTCATACTGTGAATTTGTTGTGCATTTGAAAGTGTTTCAGTGTCCCTCTATATTGACCTCTGCTCTGAATTACCTGAGAAATGCAAAATACTAGTCATGCTGAAATTGCTTCTTCCCAGTGTTACCTATCTCTTATTATTTTGAAACTTAAATACTTCTCTACCTGGACTGGAATGCTTTTACCCTATCAGACCCAAGCTAATGAAACATTCATACATTTGCATAAAGCCATAGAATTTTCGATGTGCTTTCAAAATGCATTGTCTCATTTGGCTCAGTTTAGAAAGTCCTAGACACAATTTTTGTTTGAATTTTAATTCCAATAGACATTTAAGACCTAGGTCAGGAACTGAAACATTAATGATGTTGATAATGATAAGAATAATAGCAAACATTTTTTCAGGTGCTGGCCTGACTAACAAATGGTAACATTTAATCACTCTACGAGGAAAGTATACTGTTGTTGTTATTTTACACATGGCCATAGGCATACTTCTCTGTTAAGCTGAGATTTAAACTCTGAACTGTCAGACTCATAAACCTGTGGCATTAACCATGTTTCCAATTTTGCATCATTAAAACAACTAGCATCACATCCCTGAATGAATGTCATCAGACTTAATGACTCAGGCAATGAGAAGACTGGCTTATAGTTCATTTGGTCAAATGTTACAGAACTGTACCTGGTTTAAAAGCCAGTCATAAACCTGCAAGGGCTCCTCCATTGTGGCTATTTGCCGTCTCAAAATTCTGTACCACTTAATTTCACCTCTGATCTTTCAGATCTTTACCCTTTCCCCCAACTCTCTCTTACTTTCTGCCTCTGACTACTGCTTTTGAGGAAGGAACTGTTGTTATTTTAAAAAACTCATGCTCTGCACCTAATGCATAGCAGGCCTAATTTGAGCATGATGGATACGGCAATGAAGAAACCAGCTACTCCTCTCAAGTGCCTTCCAGTGGGCTGGGGAAGACAAACACGTAAATAAATGATGCCTCTGTCTTTCCAGAGCTTAGTTTTGGTTCTTGGCAACATATCCTGACTGTCACCCTGTGTGTAATCTGACAAAACAACAAGAATAAGGGGAAAAATTGTTCTTCTCTTCTCTCCAAGGGAATAGCATCCTGACGACTGAACATTTGGCAAAGTTCCTGAGGAGGGGAAAAATCCTCTATGTGCAACACTTTGGAATGGAACTACTTGATTGTTTCTTTCAGGAACTAAATACAAGTGGCCAATTTAAAGCTGAGGAACCATGAAAAAAGATGGAGCAGGATTATCTATAATTTTAATGAGAAAGGTGGGGTGGGCAGGAATTTAGTTTTGAGATCTTACCTTCAATCCACTGAGCATGTATGGATCACTTTTGGATCTAGGAAGAATTCTGTTGCTTTAAGCAGCTACTCCTTACTATTTTCATTTGTTTTGTTTTGTTTTTTAGAAAGTTTATTTGAAACACTCTGGGGTTCAAGTGTGCCAATAAATTATGACCCAAAGCCCCTATTTTAAAAACATGAGATCAAGATTCTATTTTTAAGTTTTGGATAATATGGAGAGGCAAGGTCTTCCCCAGGGGACCACATGTAGCTGTTGATAAGGTAAGTAAGTACTGTGGATTACTGCATGTTAAAGTGCCTCTAACTTAAGCTAGGGGTTTTAGTCATTGCTTAATGCACAAGATATAGTTTATGATAAAAGGAAACCAACTGGATATAGGACTTGAACTTCAAAATATTCTAGCTCCCATATGCCCTTCTGCTATCCATGCTAGATAAACCCAGGAATCCTCTTTAAATCCTTCTCAACACAGCATTTTAATTACTCACTGGCAAATGTGCATGAGTGACCCTGTGGTTATCATTCAACTGTATCTCAGACTCTTCATTTACAAACAACCAGATTATGTTCAGAATAATGCTGTGACTTACTCAAGGTTAAGTAGGTTAGTAGTCAAGTTACCACCACAACCAAGGTTATACCATGCTTCTGTTCTGTGACCCAAGTGGTTTGAAAAGGGGAAATATTTTAGGCAAAAGGGATGATTTATTTTAATTGAGTTCTCAGTTGCTCTTCTCACTCAAATATTTATGTTAACAAGTTTCCAGAGCTCCAGCCCACTCCAACGACGATTCTAGAATTTAACTGCCAACTTTGGAATTCTCTACACCTAATATTGTCTGATCCTATTTTTACAGGTATTACTCTATTTCCATATAAGACTTGATTATAATATCAAACACTGAAGAAAAGATTTGTGTAAAAAAGCTTCAGTGAAAACCATGAAAGGACTCTGGCTTTGAATCAATGCTTAGCTTTAAATAAAGAAGCAAGTAACTCTGCATGGAAAGAGGAAACCGAAATATGACCCATGGTTGGGAGAAAAGGGAAAGATGTTTCAGAAAAGATTTCTTCATGATGATGTCTAATATGAATCTGTTTACACTTCACATAGAATATTAGGATGGTTTCATTGGCATCATTTAAAAGCCACATTTCATTATATAGCAAATGAAGATCTCTCAAGTTTTAAAGTCACTGTCTCTTCCCCTGAACCAATTCCATTATGGATGCTCCCTAACTTGCAATCGGGTTATATCCAAAAAAACCTATCATAAGTTGAAAATATGGTAAATAGAAAATGCATTCAATGCATCAGATGCAAGAGACACAGTTGGTTAGACACAGAGGTAGACATGATGGGATAAGAAAGTATGAAACACAAAATCCAAAAAATGCTGCCAATGCAATGTCGGTTGTTCGAGGACCTGTCTGACTAGGAGATGTAGCTCTTGCCCCCGGCCATCATCATGAGAGTATCATACCCATACTGATAGCTTGGAAAAAGGTCAAAATTCAAAATTCAATAGTATGGCTTCTACCAAATGCATATTACCTTTGCATCATTGTACAGTTGGAAATATGATGTAAGTTGAACCATTATAAACCACTGCAGTGGTCAGGGACCAGCTGTATATTCCTTCCTTATGGACATCACCAAGAACTCCAGATTCAACACAGTGTTGGAAGGTAGCATGAAAGTCATTGAATGACGTTAGCATTATCCTGGTCTATCTTGTCTTATGGATTTTTATTCTTTCCAGCCTCAGTAAATGATCTTATCCTCTCAATCACCACACCTACAAACCCAAGCATTATATTCAACTCCTTCCATTCTCTCCCTCCACACACCAAATTCATCAGCAGATCTTACTGACTCTACTTCTACAATATAGACTACTTCAATTCACTTCTCCCATCTTCATTCCTCCTCCTGACTGCTTGACGCTCTTTCATCTCTCACCTAGTGGACAGCTGGGAACAAAGGAATGAGATCCTGTTTCCACTTTATTCCCCTGCTCCAACTCCACATGGTAGTTCAAGTCATTTCCTACAGATGGTATTGGGTAATGCCACTCCAAGGCTTGAAACCTTCCAATGACAACTCCTCATACTTAGAATAAATATGAATTTTTTACATGGTTTACAAATTTCCTTAGCATTATCTCATACCATTTTATTTTATTCATTATGTTCCTAACAGATAGATATTTCCAATTCTTTTTTTAAATTTTTTTTCATTTATTTGTTCTAGTAAGTTATACATGACAGCAGAATGCTCTTTGATTCATTGTACACAATTTTTCACTTTTCATTGAGCGCAATTTTCACATCCCTGGTTGTACACAAAGTAGGGTCACACCATTTGTGCAATCATACATGTACCTAGGGTAATGATGATTGTCTCATTCCACCATCTCTCCTCTCCCCATACCCCCTCCACTCCCCTGCCTCCCCTTTGGCCAATCCAAAGTTCCTCTATGCATCCCATGCCCAGCCTTATGGATTAGCATCCTCTTATCAGAGAAAACATTTAGCTTTTGGTTTTTTGGGATTGGCTTATCACTTAACATGATATTCTCTAACTCCATTTACCTGTAAATGCCATAATTTTATTCTCTTTTATCGTGAAAAATGTTTAAAGTCTCCAGTAATTAGAAAAATGCCAATCAAAACTGCTGTTCATCTCACTCCAGTCAGAATGGCAGTTATCAAGAATACAAGCAACAATAAGTGTTGGCAAGGATGTGGAGGAACAAGGCACACTCATAAATTGCTGGTGGGGCTGCAAATTGGTACAACCAATCTGGAAAGCACTATAGAGATTCCTTAGAAAACTTGGAATGGAATCACCATTTGACCCAGCTATCCCATTCTTTGGTCTATACCCAAAGGACTTAAAAATAGCATACTACAGTGATGCAGCCACATCAATGTTTATTGCAGCATAATTCACAATAGCCAAACTGTGAAATCAACCCAGATGCCCTTCAATAGATGAATGGATAAAAAAAATACTGGTATATATACACAATGGAATATTACACAGCAATAAAAGAGAATAAAAGACCTTCCCAATTCTTTAAACACACTATGCCTTAGCAGGTCAATTTACAATAGCTAAGCTATAGAATCAATCTAGGTGCACTTTAATAGATGAATGGATAAAGAAAATGTAGTACATATACACAATGGAATATTATTCATCCATAAAGAAGAATGAAATTATGGTGTTTGCTGGTAAATGGATAGAACTGGAGGGTATCTTGCTAAATGAAGGAAATCACATGCACACACACACACACACACACACAAAAACAAGGCCAAATATTCTCTCTGATATGCGGATGCTGACTCACAATAGGCAGTGGGGAGGGAGGCAGTGGGGAGGGAAGTTCACTGGATTGGACTGGAGGTGTGGGGGGAAGGGAGAGAGGATGGAAATGGGAAAGAGAATAAATTGGACATAACTTTCCTATGTTCATATATGAATATATGAATACACGACCAGTGTGGCTCCACATCATGTACAACCACAGAATGGGAAGTCATTCTCCATGTATGTATGATATGTCAAAATACAGTATACTGATATGTATAACTAAAAACAAATTTAAAAATGAAACAAAATAACCCCCAAACTTTAGAAAAACAACAACAAAATGCTTGCTGTCTCAATTCCTTCACCCAAAGAGTCCCTTCTTCTGGTAAACTCCTTTCCCTGTTCTCATCTTCTAGGTCTTGGTTTTCATGTCATCTTACCACATAGCACCCCCATAGCGGAAGCTTTCATTACTCTGCCTCTGTCACCTTGAGTTTACCTTTTTATCTTTATGAACATAAACTCCCAGTGCACTCTCATTCTCAACTGCCGGCATCTGTGTCTGTTGGAAGATGACTTTCAGGATGTTAGAATGCCTGTGACTGTACACAGAGAGCTGAGAGTGCCTATGGGTTTGTATTCCCATCTACCCCAAAGGGCAGCCTCAACCAAAAACTGATGGAGTAGAAATATAAATGCCCCAGCTCTCTTGCTTTACAATGGATCTGACTCTGATGCTCAACTACGCTTCTTCTCAGTTTCCCTGCAGATTGAGCCAGAATGACTCACTGGGGGTCTTTGCTTCACATTGCTTTCTTATTTGCTCCTCTTCCCTTCCTGGCACTATTCCCCACTCCCCTGCCATCTTTTCCTGAGAGCATCTTCTAATAAATCTAATTGACACTAAATCTCATCCCAAGATCTGTTTCTGGGAAAGTAAGCTAAGAAACTACCCTAACATCTACCTAATTATTCTCCACCAATGCATGCCGTTAATTTCATGTCTAGCATTTGTCAAAAGCTGCTTTTACTTGTTTACTTGTTTATTATCTGTAGGTTATATAGGTTTGTAAATAAATTGAGGACAGGGACTATATTGTTTTTTAACCAGTATGTGCTTAGCACCCAGCAGTGTTTGGCCTATAATTGTTGCATAATTAATATGCATTTAATGAATAGTGGAATAAATATAAGAAAACATTCCTGATGCCCCTGTTCATCCAGGCTGAATTACCTGTCCCTCATTTGATTTCCATGACATCCATCAAACTGCTACTGACTGGTAGCCGTCTGGGGAGCAGGGATTTGAGAAGAGGTTTCCATAGAGCTTGACAGTATGGGTAGTGTGTCTTGGTCATGCAGACATGATTTTTTGTCCATGTGACACTTCTAGTTGTTATAACATGCCATTATCCTTTGGGAGTTTACTATATGCCAGGAAGAAATCAGGCAGAGATATAATATTTTATTAAATCTTAGCAAATAGCTATGAGAGGAAGATTTATTACTTATGTTTTAGAGAAAACTAAAGGTTCCCACATTCGCCCAACTTGAACATAGCAAGGTTCTATGACAATCCATGTCTGACTATAAATCCTGTGTTCTTACCTCTCACCATGTCCCCTCTGTTCTATGTTAAGTTTACTTAGCTTGAATATATTTGGGGAGGTTTCTAAAGTAACAAAGTGTAAGAGTCCAGCCCTTCTAAGTAAAGGGCCAAACCCCTAGAAGGCCATGATTATTTGAGTAACTCCCCAACTCCAGGTGGCCATGATGCTACCACCACTTTCTGCAATTGGCAGAACTATCACTTTGGCTTGTTTGACTCCAATATTATAGTCCTCTTTCTGCCAAGGACAAAGGATGCTAAAGGTGAAGGAATTTCTTTGTTTTTGGTGCCCTGAGAAAAGTGGTGAAGACTCTGAGGTTAGATTAGAAGACTCTGGGGGAGCAGGGATTTTGAGAAGAGCTGCTCTGATACACAGAACTCCACCAAATAAATTCTGGGCTTGTGTTCAAGGGAGACAATTATCTGGAAGGCATAAAAAGCCAGGAGAATGATTTAGCAATAGTACTGAATTATTGATTTATTCAAGTTCTTATATTTATCTAACATCTATGTATGCCAAGTCTGAACTTGACAGAAGAAAAACAAACCAAAATAGAAACCAGAAGGAGTCCTTATAAAACTAAGGGCATCTCTGGAAAAAGTCACAGTGATGGTTAGCATAGTGGTTACGAATGTAATATAGAAATTGAGTTTAGCAGTCTCACTGCTGAATATAAATCCTGGCTCTACTTTTCACTTGTGAGCTGTGTTATTTAATCTCTTTGTAAAATAAATAAGAATAAAAATATAATATCCACCTTGTAATGTTGTCCTGAAGATTAAATGAGGCAATATATGTAAAGTGCTTGGAACAGTTCCTGACACATAAAGGGCATCATGTAAATTTGTTCAATAAATAAAGCTAAGAGATTAAAGCTAGTATAAAATAGACACAATATCCCAAAGCATGCAGAAAGGAAAGAAACTTAACTCAGCCTAGCATGAGGGTGCAAGGGTGTTAAGAGGACCACAGAGATGCCACATTTGAGAGTGAGTTTTAAAGAAAAAAGGGAATTTTGACTTCATGTTATCAATCAAGTAACTTTGAGAATTTTAAGCAAAAAAATTTCCTAATCGAACTTGCTAGCTACAAAGAATACTCTGGCCACAATGCAAATGATGGATTTTGTTGAGTGGAGTTGTTCACTATGTGGGCTGCAGGATTAAGCCAGGCAAAATGGTAAGAACCTTAAATAATGAACTATTACCAGAAAGGACACTTATGGGAAAAAATAGCTATACACAGACTCATTTTACTTGCCATGTTCAAATCTGTAGTAGCTTCTTTTAAGTAAAAGCATTGATCTCAGAGGCATAAGGAATCAGAATGCAAAACAGCTCTCACTGCCAGAAGTTGGTGCTCCAAATGAAAAGCCAGTCTTCACTGGTTTGACATGTGGCAGGGCAGACAAATACAAGCTGGCTGTTTCTAACTTGTGCACATGGAAAAATCATCATTTTTTATGTTATTGGGGACACTGTAGGCACAATTACATTTTTGAAAGGAACTTTTGTGAATTCTGCATAAATATGATAATTATTAGGGAATTAATTCAGCCAGATTATGCTAATAATTGTTAGAATTTCTTGAGCACTTGCTTTATTCCAAGGTGCTAACCATTTACAAATATGATCTCATTTAGTCCTCACAATAATCCAATAGGTAATTACTATCAGCCCCAATTCCCAGATCTTCACTCATGTGACAGAGTCTAAAATGATGACATTTGCATATCAGCTCTTGTCAATTCTCTGCTTGAACTCAGATATCCCTCTGAAGAAATATAGAACTTCCCAAAGCATGATGTCTATAGTAAAGAGATAATTGATCTCATTCCAGTTTATTTTTGAACAAATTATTCCTTGATTTTCATATAACGATGTCTTCTTTAAGGTCCAGCAACTAGCTTACACTAGCAAACTGTGCTTAAATAAAGCATGTTGAGCAAACAACCTTGAATAAACATTGTGGGACAACTGAGCCTGATCACTTTGTAACAGTCCCTACCCGTACGGCCAGAGAGACAACTTGGATTATTCTGAATTAAGCCAGGTTGTAATTTGAATCTCAGCTCTCATACTTATTATTGAGATCCTGGACAAGTCACTTAGATTTTTTTTGTGAGTTTCCTTATCTTTAAAATGGGAATGATAGCTCCTGTCACGTGGGCTAATTGAGAAATTAAACGAAATGACATGGGTCGAGTGCCTAGCTCTGCAATTGCTAATGCAGATGGGATGATTCAATGATGAGAAAAGCAAGTTTGTATTTTTTCCCAAATATGACTGACTCGCAAATTTTGTGTTATGGAATCTGTCTAGGAAAATATTCATAGAGACAGTTTCCAACTGTTTCATGTATATTTTTAAATTAAATTTGTTTTTCATTGAGAAGCGCATTAAACTGTTTTTAATTCTCTCATGAGGAAAATGTTGTGGTGTTATGTTTGACTAATTTCAGACCCTGAATGGAAAAGGTGGGATTTGAAAAAATCTCTTCTGGAGTTATTTTCCTGGCATCAATCCTGTGTACAACATAACGACCCCACAGCTAGAGTCTACATTTTAAAAGGTCACTTTTAATGTATTGGGCCTTCCATGTATCAATCTTTCTACATTTACATTTTCTGAAATTTCAGCCTCAGAGTTTTCTTAAACTATGTGAATGAATATTCAAGTCCTAGTGTGTATTTTGAAAAGACTATTTGCATAATAATGTTTTTAGATGAAAATGGAGTCTCTGGCCGCACATAATAGATTTTACTTGTCTTTTAATGGGACCCGCTGAAACAGAGGCCTTTAACATCAAACAATATCTGCAAATGTCTGTATGCTGATGCCATTTGCCATTTCAATATTTCGTTACTTTCACACCAGTACTACTATATTTGTCATTAATTGGCTATTGGTGTTCTTCTGAAAGACAGTAATCACCAGTGTTGTGAATTTGTTAGCCTGAATTGATCTTTTTTTTTGTGGGGGAGGGGTGCCAGGGATTGATCTCAAGGCCACTTGACCACTGATGTGACCAAACATCTCCAGCACTATTTTGTATTTTATTTAGAGACAAGGTCTCACTGAGTTGCTTAGCACCTCACTTTTGCTGAGGCTAGCTTTGAACTTACCATCCTCCTGCCTCTGCCTCCTGAGCCACTGGGATTACAGGTGTGCACCACCATACCCAGTGCCTGACTTGATCTTGAAGGAGGAAGCATGGCAGACAGTCACAGACATGCATGGAGTGGTTGTTCTGCTTCAACCAAGGGGCAGGAAAACATTTCTTTACATGTGGTCTTTTTGAGCCTGTGGGATATTCAAACTGAGGTGCAATTCATTCGCTAATGTTTTCTAGACGTAAATTTTACATCAGGCAATATTTTACCCATGGGGTGAGAATACGTGATATACAGTATATCCCTGCTCTCAAGGGATTTAGAGTCTGGTTGGGGAGTTTCATGGGAAACAAAGTTTAACGTAGAAGGGTTATGACAGAGATGGCTTTGGGTGCCACAGAGGACATCAAGTAATGACTTAGTTCAGCCTTGGGGATGATGGGAAGGATTTCTTGGACCAAAGTCACAGGTAAAGTTAAGATGTGAAGAATGAGCCCGTGAGACCTAGAGAAAGGTAGAGGTGGAAAGTGCATCTGTAAATGCCCGGAGTACAGCTCTCATCTTGATCTAAGACCTACAGGTGCTTCAGCAGGACTGGAAAGGAGAGCACATAAGGTGGTATACCACGGGGTTAAACCACAACAAGGAGCAGGGGCCCTGCACACCATGGCTGAGAGCCCAGCCATAGTATCGTAAGGAGATGATACAATCATAATTTGACTATAGTAAGGAAGGACTGAAAATCTGGCAAAAAACTAGGGAAACATCTCAAGAGGTTGCTTATCCACCCAAATAAAACAAGGATTTCTAATGACAGAAGAGACAGAGAAAATATACTGATTTAAAGAATAATTAGATGTCTAATAAACAGTGTTTGATGATTGATAAACAACCATGGGAAACAGGTACTGCAGCTGCCTAGGAAAATCCCACAAGTCCATCTATACATTTTTAATTGCCTCCTTCCCTCCTATTCTCTTTTAAGAATGACCTGTGTGAAGACTGCCATGAGTCACATAAACCAAATTAGAAATCTGCAAGAGGAAAGAGGAAATACATGACTCTAGAGTTAGAGGAGAAAACAGATGGAGGCTACCTGGAAAGAACTGAGATTTGGGGGTCAAAACTCAAACTGGGCACCACTATCATTGGCTATATGACTTTCTGAATCGTCCTTGGTTTTGGATCCACAAAAAGCAAAAAAGACACTTTGACAAAGTCTCCTAAACTGCAGGTACCTTAGTTATGCCCTGTTACTCTTCAGATTTTGAGCATTTGGTTTTATTGAATTGAGAGCCTCACTTAGTATCTAATGAGATGTGTAGGGTGGGAACAGGGGCAGGGATATTTCCATACTTCAGTGAAATAGTTTAACCACCAGAGAGCATCATAGGCTCAAGGACTTTCATGCTCTCAGAAACACTATGTAGGGTGGTACTTCTCTGTCTTTTCTAGTCATGTACTCTGTTGAACCAGTAAATACTTAAGATGGAAACCTAAAATGCCAAATATGAGAGGATGAACATAGAGCTTCTTGTGTTGAAGAAGGCGTGGGGCCCAGTCAGTGAACACATCATCATCTCCCAAGGACATCAATGCTACAGATCTCACAAGGGTGCCTGATGTGCACACCCACACTCAGGCCAGTGGAGGTGACCATTTGCTGTTGGGCAAGCAGCAACTCAGAAGTGTTCAGGTAATGGAGTACCCAGAAAGCATGCTGCTCATGGTACAAGAGTTTAAAATGTTCCAATATTTAATCCCATGAAATAGGCCAAGATCAATTTTAAATTTAGAAAACAAGAGTAATATTTACCTGCATGTGTATGTACAAAAAAGTCCAAAGCCATTAAAATATAATCTGCCATTTTTTCTCTGGTTTCTCCATTAACAGATGTTTGCTATTTACTCATTCAATTTATTTTCCTCAGGCATGTTCCAGCAGACGCCAGTAATTTAGGAATGTTGTAGAGGAAAATTTAAAATTATAAAAGCCCTATCAAACATATTGTTTCCCCTGCAAAATGGGAAATGACTGCATTATTCAATTTAGGGAACAGAGAAGGATGTTAGTCCGGCTCAAAGTACTGGTACTTTCCGTGAACACAGTTTAGAAGCGTGGTTTTAATCTAGCCATCTGACTTCAATATAGGAAATCTGAGACATATGGAAGCTCTATGAGGTCATTAACCCAGCCAAAAGTTTATATATTTATTTATTCCACAGCCGTGCTAGACAGGTTATGTCCACAGACTTTCCAAAATGGACTAGAGACAATCACATTGAAAGGAATTGATTCTCATTTCTAAATATGTGCTTGCCATCTAACAAAGCAAAGGCTGTTGGTCGCCAAAGAAACTGACTCATGCTTTGAGACACAGGATTTTAGGAGATGTGACAATTCCTCGCAGACACTACATGCATCTGCTTTATTAACATGTGTTATTTGTGATTCTCAGGGTGCTGTCCTTATAAATAGTTCTTGGGAGCAATCTTATTAACATTTGCCAGAGGTCTGGTAGAGACAAAGGGAGAGGGCTCCAGGGGCCTGACTGAAGCAGGGGTGGGGACAGGGGAGAGGAGGTGGTTTCCTTCAGAAGCACTGTCAGCTCTGTCTCCTGAAGCTTGGGATCAATGGGAGAAATAAAACCCTTCTGTAAAGCAGTCTCATGATGAAAGGAAGTAGGGCAGAAACTATCAGAGAAAACAGGAAAGGAAAAGAACTATTAGGTGATCTAGCAGTAATTTATTGAGAATGGAAAGGCAAATCATTAGTAATATTTTTTTTAAAAAAAGCTCTTAGGATAGGTTGAGTCAGAAAGGCAAAACTATTATAAGCACAGTTTCTATCCCCTCTTGTTCAGCACCCTGTACATTTTACTCATTTTATTATATTTTTAAAGAGCCATTATTACCTAAAATCTGTAGATATGAAGAACGAGTTCTGAGTCAAAGAGCTTTATTATCTGGAGTGACTGTATTACTAGCAATTTGGCCAGGTGAGTAAACTCAAAGCCAGACCACCAGGGTTCCATTCTCAGCCAGGTAGTTTTGGACATTTTCATGACCTCTCTCTTTTCTTCATCATCACTTACTTTATAGAGTTCTTGGGAAGAGCATATGGATTATTGTTGAAATAAACTGAGAATACTATCTGGCATATTATAAATATTATATTAAAATTGTCTTATTCTTTATTCATATGTAGAATCATTAAATTATGATAATAGCTAATGTTTATCGAACACTTGTGAGTCTGATATTTTGCCGGGCATTTTGTATCTACGTCTATATGGTGACCTGTTAGGTATGATTATCATTGCCCCTAATTTACAGGTGAGGAAATATGGGAGCAAAACTCAGGCTTAAAACTCTATCATCATCCTTTACCATTTTTTGAATGTGAATTTTGAATTCCCGTTTGCAGACATTTCTCACAGTCTCCTTCATCTTGTGGAGCAATTAACAAAATGAATGTACTTTGTACTTATAAGAAAAAGGCTAAAGCAAGGAAAGAAGAATTAAGGCAGGCTGTGCTTACTTAATTCAGCTCAACAATTCACACCTTTATAAGCCATGATACCATTCTTACTGTATTTCACTTTAGTGCTATTATTTTACTTGGTGACTAGAACATATAAATATTTTATACAGACTCTTCTCTCTGTGCCATTTGGAAGATGGAGTGTGTATATGCTAATGGAATTCTAAAGTCCTCTGATTTTTCTTTTAGAGTCAACTGTCAATTATCTATCTATACTCAGTTATTGTAAGACTAAGGAAATCTTCCTTCTGTATTTTCTTTACAGTATTACCTTTGTTTAGATGAAGCATTTTTGTGCTAATAGACTTATTCATAACATGGCTAGTGTTGCAGTTTGTCACCGGCAAGGACAACACTGGTAGATTCTCAAAGTGTTGTTTTGTTGACAGAGTAGTTGCCACAATGAATTCTAACTCTTATATATCACAAATAGTACATGAAAAGTTGACAAGGATAATTGAATAAACATTTTCTTTATCAGCAAGACCTCTTCTACGAAACACACAATCTCCCTGGATCTGGTGATCTAAGTGCACTGCCATATACACCCCAAGTACCTGCTGAATGAGTCCATTTATAGACTTACTACATGGAGATCAGTTTCCTTATAACTATGGATTGTCTTGATGGATGGCAGGTTGGGAGGAGGTAACTCTGGGCAATGTAGAGATTGTTGCTGAATTACTTCCCACAGAAAGTCTGCCTTCCTTCTGATGTTATTGTATCTCAGTGAAAACCATTTCCATTCAACTAGGCACTCAGAGAGTCCAAGAGTTAACTTTTAACAGTGACAGTGAGAAATAATGCCTAGTGAAAGAAGGGGAAGAGAGTGATTTGACTCCCCAGTAATTTCTACCATCATATCATCTCTGAATGAGATATGTATATGTACATACAAGATATATATATATATATATATATATATGTATGTGTGTATCTATCTATCTATCTATCTATCTATCTATCTATCTATTTATTCCTATGGTTTGGATTTGAGGTGTCCCCAAAAAGTTCCTGTGTTGATGCAGAGAAATTCAGAGGTGAAATAATCAGATTATAAGAGCTATAACCCTAATCAGTCCATCCTGCTTTGAGTGGACTGGGTGTTCACTGTTGGCAGCTGAGGCATGGCTGGAAGAGATGGGTCACCGGAGGTGCACTCTGGAAGGATTCATCTTCCCTGTAGCCACTTCACCTCTGCTTCATGGCTACCATGAGCAGGGAAGCTTTTTCCACCCCACTCTTCCACCATGATGTGCTGCTTCACCTGGTCCTAGAGCAATGGAATTGACCAACCATGGACAGAACCTTTTAATCAATTAGCCAAAATGCTTTTTGTCCTCTAATTTGTTCATTTCAGTTATTTTGGTCACAATGATGAAGAGCTGACTAACATATGTATGTAATTGATATTTCCTCAATTTTATGAAGGATGCTATTCTAACAAACATAAGCCAACACAACATCTATTTCTTTCCAGAACATAGTACTTCTAAATGTCATGTACACTACACTCTGAAGCTGCAGTAGATCCTCAACTTTTTCATTTTACGACACCCAAATTCCATGGGGAGTTGATCCTTATTTCTAGGCACTATATCTATACCTTGTGTACACATCAATTATTGCATTTCTCACACATTCATTGCACTGTATGTATGGATGCATGTGTGTACATACACATGGGGCTTCTGTGTGTGTGTGTGTGTCCATTAGACTGGAGCTTCCCCCAGGGCAAGGTCTTATTCATGTCTAAATCTCAAGTATATAGCACAGTTCCTAGAATGAAGGAGGACAGGAAGTGCTTGATAACAAAAGCACTCACAGGTCTCACATGAGCTTGAAAAAAACCATATAACTTCTAAATGCTTACTTTTTCTCTTTCATTAAAAAAAATGAAAATAGAACAACTTAAACCATGTCTAATACACCTCTGGACATCCAGAGGTGTAAAATATTGTGGATACAACCCAGGAGAAACAAAAAGGGTAAAAGTAACCTTGAAAACTTTTTCCAGATGTTTACTTTTTAAAACAATGTCTCAGGTAACAATCAACAATTTAAGGAAGAGCTTTGGGAATTTAATCAGAAAGAAAAGAATCTTGATTTCTCCCTTTGGGGTATGACATTTTACAAATTAATTTAGAATCCTTTAAAACCAACAGAGCTAAGAGGAAATTGAGAACACTTGTGCTAATCACTTGCAACTTCAATGTAGAAGGTCATATATCAAAAAGGTTACTACAATCGAAAAATTCAATTACTAAGGACTCCTAATGGGCTTCACTTAAAATAGCACAGAACTGCAATGTCTTCCATTCCAAAGGAAAAAATATCATATTTCCACAAATACTGTGAAGGATGTGTTCAATATTCTCTCTAAACATAAATTCTCAACATCTGCAGAACTCAGGAGCCCACAGTCTAAATAGTCAAATATTTCAGCAAAAGTCTTAAATTTATTGATATCACCAAGTTTATTCAGCTGTTTCTGTAGTTGGACATCCTGTGTTTTTATATGAATTTTAGAACAGAAGAAAGAATCTTGCTTCAAAATAGTTATGAAGATTAATTTGACTTTTTTTTTCCTTTCTCCTTTCTTTTTTAATGATAGGAGGAAAATGTTCCAATGTTCTATAATACAGTAGGGTGACTGTAGCTAATAATAATTTACTATACATTTCAATATACCTAGAAAAGAGGATTTTGAATTTTTCCAGCAAAATGAAATTAATTTTTCTTCCTCTTAAGAAATAATTCTTTTAGAAACTTTTAAAATTCTGAATGTAATTCTTAAGAAATTTAAAAGAAATTGATCCTCGAATACAATTGTCCTCAGACCCAGGGAAGTTATTCAAAGAAAGCTAATTCTGCGCCCTGGTGTTAATATGCAGATCTTGGTCTATACTGAAGCCCAGGATTGGGCACATTTACTAGGCACCCTCTGGACTCTGACATGCTGATTTATGGATCTGTCTATGTACTATGGATTCCTATGTAAACCTTTTCACTATAGATAAAAATATTGAGACCCTGAGAGGAAAAATAGTTTCCCCAAATGCTGCCCCACCTCATACTCTGAGAGCTGGCCTGCAGCCAAGCAGGGATCTGAACCTGGGCCTCCTGTCTTCTGCCTGCATGCTCCTGCATACCATGAGACATCTGGCAAGGCCTCACACTTGGGAATCACTGTTCAACATACACATTTTTGAGATCACATATAAGGTCATGGTCCACATTCGATCTGAGAGAGTAAAAGAATCTATGAAACAGGGAAGCCTGAATTTGAAGATCTCAGCATAGTGGAGCTAAAGGAACACACAGGCACTCAAAGCATACCAACATTCACACTAATTATGAAACTTTTACCACAGTTCCCATTCACTAATGCTTACTACAGCTCAGATCCTCGTGAAACACAGGATTTCATGCAATTCCTTTAATAATTCCATGAGAAGCGCTGGTTTTAATTCTCATTTTACAGGTAAGACTAGTCCCAAGCAGATAACTCTGGCCTAATTTTCCAATAAGTACATGACTGGGATGGGATTCAAACTCAGTTCTCTCTGATAGTTTCACCATCCACTTTGTCCTCTCTCTCCTTTTGTGGGGAAACCTAGGTTCAGGGCTTGGCATTATTTGTGAACTTGGTAGAATTCAGAGTGCTTTGGCCTCTCCTTCATGAACAGGGGCAAGTAGGACTTCACTTCTACCACATTCTATTCACTGAGAAACAAAGTAATCTGGAGAACCAGTAATTAGTATTAACAGCACACAGTCACCTCCACCATCATCCTCAGGGCCTGTGACTGTGACCCTATTTGGAAATAGGATCTTGCAGATGATTAAATAAAGATAAGCTCATACGACCCTGCTAACTCCTTGATCTCAGATTTCCCAGCTCCAGAAACTGTGTGACAATAAATTCCCTCTACTAAGCACCCCAGTTTGTGTACTGTGGTAGCACTCACAAATTAGCACACTGCCTGAGAGAAAAGTCACCATTGGGAAACCTGATTATCACTAAGAGTCATTTAAATTATCCTACTTTAGATATAATCGAATCTTTATTGAATAATCAAATGACAATATCCTTTCTATCCTTAATTTAAATGATAGAGAGCTGGCTTTCATCAAATGCTTACTGATCAGACATGATTTATATATGTGGGCTCACTCAATGCTCACGGATCCTATGAGTCAGGTATTATGATTATCCCCATTTTTCAGAGGGGAAAGCTAAAGTGTAGAAGTACTGAGCAGCTTGCAGAAAGTCAAGAACACAACAGTGGTTGTGCCCAGCAGACTAATCTCACACCTGTGGAGCAGACACCATTTGAAGCTGTCTTAGTAGAGGCTGAGTCAGACCTTTTCCTGCATTCTCTTCAACTTTAATTCTCACAATCATCATAAAAGGTAATAGCATGTGAAGATTTCCCTTTTAAAATAATACTCTGCAATCTTTAGTGGTCTCCATTTTTTTTTCTCTTTCCCCCTCCCTCCTTCTGTCCTTCCCTTCCTTCTTTGCCCTTTCTTTCCTTATTTTTAAATGTTCAATGTGAAAAATTCATGAAATTATCAAGATATACAATGAAAATAAATGTTTTTGTCATAAACAGTGTATGTAATGAGGGCATATTTTTATGTGTTCGTGAAAATACTTATTATAATCTTACTCTTTGCCAGATAAAATACAAGGCACAACATTTAACAATAAAGAATAAGTTTCACCCACCATATTATGGAGATTACAGTGTAGTTTCAGATGAGTTTTCTGTCTCTAGTGAGTGATGGGAAATACAATTAAGGCTCTAACAGTCCTGCATGGAAAAGTGCTTCCTGAACTTACCATCAGAGCCAAGGAATGAATCCACTCCTGTCTTTAGGATCAGATTCTGTATCACGTGATTCTATGATGACGATAATGCCAACAAGCCACACTTTTAAAGCTCTTCATCTTGACCTTGAACAATGTATTTTACATGAGAAATACTTTTCCTATTCAATATCCACTCTCCATTCTTCTTTTCTAATAGAAGTCTAATTTTTGTAAAGAGTCTAATGACTCTTTACCTCAAATACCAAGATGCCCCAGAAACCAGAAATACATAGTTTTGACCTGTAAGGTGTTTGCAGAAGTCTGCTAGGGAGTCCTGGAAATGTCTGCTTGTTTGTATGCCCATTCATTCACTCATTTTAATATGGTATTTCTCCTTCCTCCCTCATTATTTCTTCTTTCTGTCTGGAACATGAACATGAGGTTGGCGTTGAAACCTACAGATGATAAGTGTGATAAAAGTCATATCTTAGCATGGTGAAACATAAAGATTCAACTTAATGAAGACTCAGTCTTATTTATTGAATGAAAAGGAAAATATATTTCATTGGTTTAGCAATTAAAGATAGATTCCTCTTTTCATGTAGCCTAATCCCATTTCCAACTGGTAAATGATAAGAAATCAGCTCTGGCTTCAGAGAATAGACCCAAGAATAAGAAGTTTTTAGGCTCTTATGATGAAATGGCTGAAGTTTCAAGTCACCAGCTACAGTGAACATCCCTAATAAACAAGGTCTGCTCAGTCAGAAACTTGATGCAATCAGCATACTATTATCTCACTCTGAAATATTCATAGACAGCCAGGATGCAAAGGCAGAAACCAAAACAAGTAATGAAAGCAACTCAGAGGAAAAGATTCAGTGCAAGGAGCAAAGAGAATAAATTTTAAAAATATATTTGCTATTGAGAGCTTAGAATAGAATTTTTTAAATAGTCACAAAAATGGAATAATAAGAAAAAACCACTATAAAGGGGAAAATAGAGTTAAAAAGAACACTGGAAAATGAAAAAAAAATGTTAACAGATGTAAAAAGGAATTCCTTAAAATGAAAGAATAAAATAAATATGAAAGACTTTCACTGAAAGAAATGCAAGCACAGTGGCAAAAAATCAGAGATAAACAATTGTGAAATTACAAGATCAATTCTAAGAATCAATATCCAATTAATAGAAGTTGCAGAAAGAAAAAAATCAGAATCAATGGAGAAGAAACAGATTTCAAAGAAATAAAACAAAAGGTGTCCCTAGACTTAAAGTCCTAGGTTTTCAGACTGAATGCCACCAAAGGTATAAAATTGTAAAAGGAAAGAAACCCACAGTGAGACACATCATTTGGAATTTCAGAGCAAGGGGATAAAGGTAAAATGCTAAATGGCTTCCAGTGGGGGAGAAAAAAAAGAAACAGATTGGATTAAAAGCACGACACTGGGCTTTTAAACAAGATACCGGAATATCAAAAAAATTGAGCCTCTAAAATTTTCAAGAAATCTACTCCAATTTAGAATTTTAACACCAACTATAAGTCATCTGTGATGGTGAAAATGTAAAAAAAAAAAAAAAGAAAAGAAAAGAATGAAAAATTTTGTAAGAAGTTATCTCTTCTTTCTTTTTTTTTAATATATATTTTTTTTAGTTGTTGATGGACCTTTATTTTTTTTTCATTTATTTATATGTGGTGCTGAGAATCAAACTCCGCACCTCACACATGCTAAGGCAAGTGCTCTATCACTGAGCCACAACCCCAGCCCCATCTCTTCCTTTCTTTGGAAGTAATGAAGAACATAATCCACTAACTGGAGAGTGTAACAAACAAGAAGAGGTGATGGGATCCAACTCAACAGAGACTCAAAGGAAATTCTGAATCCCAAAAGGAGGCTTATACAATTTACCTGGAAAACAACTTGTCGATCACAACAAAGGAAGTGGGTTGAGGAGGGATTCTGCAAGGTGGAAAATGGATTTACAGGATTTTAGAATGTGTCTGTCTATACAGAATGGAAAATTATAGTTTGAGAATGAGACTGGAAATCATGCATATGGAAAATGTAGCAAATGAGAAAATAAGATGTCCTTATCACCTCCAAGGAAAATGAGAAAATAAATACAAGCATTGTGTGCTGTCTAGAAGCACTTTGCCCAATATTAGAACATTGCAGTAATGTTAGCTCTCGAATGTTGAGTGAAAACATGGCAGGGAGCCAGAGGCATAGAACAAAAAGCATTGTTATAGCATGTGATCTTCATATGACACACCAGGAAGACAACAGGCAATATCTGAAATCAAAAAGTCACAAAATAGGACCAGGGGTAGATTTATGATAAAAATCTGTACTAGAAGAAACAGTACAAAGTTTCAAACAAGTTGTTTCTGGGAACAGAATTCACAGGTGGATTAGGGTATCACAGGTGGCTCTCTTTTTTTTGGTCTTATTTGCATGTTTTATTTATGATGGGGAGAATCATAAGCATCAAGGTACAATTTTATTTTGTAAAGTTTCAGGCACTACTTTCATAAAAGGAAGTATTAAATAAAAATATTAGACTTTGGATTTACCTTTGGAAAATTGATCTTTGTTATATTGTTTCATCTTGCAGAACCTTAAAAAGATCAAATATATTAGCTATTATTTCTAGTTGTTTTACTTCTGTGGATATGTAGAGAATAATTTCTATGCTTTTATAATTTGTTATATTTTAAAGTTAGGTCTGCTATTTTAAGTTAGGTCTTTGTGAAAATTTTGGTTCTGTGACTTTCATTTATTCACTCATTCAGTCATTTATTCTTTAAATATTTTTTTTAGCCATCAGCTATTCTACATACTAAGGACATATCAGGAGATATAATAGACAAAACTCTGATGACAATAAGTTTGTATTTTGTGCGTGTTGGCATAAAATGATGATAAAATGTCAGAGGAGTCACTTAATCTATTTGTCCCTTGACATTCTCATCTGTAAAATGGGGATAGTACTAGCTTCTCATTATTCAAAACTTAATTCTGAGGATCAATACAGATTATTATTTTTTTCTTTTTGGTAGAAAAAGCATATCATAAAGCAGAACTTTAGTATACAAAGAATTCATTTCACAATCACAGCTAGCACTCACTGTTAGGATGAGGCCATCAATATCTCAAAATAACTACCATATTCCTCTTTACCATTTAAAGGGAGATTGGTTCTAGTCACTTGGTTTGTCTAAGTATTTCAGGGTTTTTTGATGGCACATTAGTAGAATATGCACTCCACTTTCATTCCATTATTTCCTCTGCCTATGCAAAAAACAACAAAACCAAATGAAACTATTGGAATTCAAAATGCACTCAATTGCATATGTAGCAAAGAATGATTCTGCTAAGCACAGCAACTATATAATGCACCCTATTCTCTGTCCATCATCTTGGATACAGACACTATTTTGTAAATCTGCATAGGAGCCTTTTTTATATTTCTAGGGAGGTCAAGAGTTTGGGAAATGTGGGAGAGTAGAAATATAGCATCATATTTATTAAACAATGTAATGGAAACAAAAACAAGCACTTTGCAAAGTATGGAATGATCACCTGATAAGTCTACTGCCTGATTTTACCACCATCACTTTCTATCTTGGTAACAAAAGACTTCAAATTGTTTCTAGTGCTTCTCCCATCCTCCTTTTCCCATGAAGAAACCAGGATGAATAATGTTTGAAAATACAAACCATCTCATTACTCCCCTCTACCCCAAACTTTCACTGTTTTCCCCCAAAGACCAAATTCTCTGTAATAACCTACAGGAAGTAGTTGTTGAATTAAAAAACTCAAGCTAACAATCACCAGTGAAACTTGGGTCACCCAATCCTTGCAACTCATCAGGTATTAAAATTGTCATAAATTGCAATTAGAACATTGGAAAACATTCCACTTCTGGGATCCAGGACTTCTGGTATAAATATGCACTCGATGGAAAGTTAGAAGTTAGGAGTCATAGTGGTTTGTGTTCTTTATGTAGCAGAATTGGGGATTTGAATATCTTGGTAATTATGTTATCTAATTAAACACAGAGAAAAGCACATACAAATTTGTTTACTCCAAGCCCATAGCTATCATCTCCTTGATTTTATAAAATGCATTTAATGCTTTCTGGACTAGCCTAAACTATTTTAACACAAACTAGTTACTTCTATTGATGCAGTCATTGATGCAGAGACACAGAGGAGACACTCATAGGACTGAGTTAAGTCCTATGTTAGATTAGGAGTAGTGACAGTCTGGTTGTGAAGGTAGTAGACAAACTTGACCTCACGTAATCCCTGTGATTTGGAATTCAATAAACAACAAACCGATTAAGTGGCATCTTGGCACATAGATGGCACATGTTCAATGGATATTCACAGTAGTCTTTGAGACCGTGAAGGCAGATATGGTTCAACAAGTGGAGGTTTCATGCTGCAGAGCATCAGAATAGTGAATTGTTTCTCTGATTGCTTTCTAATGATTTGGAAATTGATAATCCATGTACATATAACAACTTCTCATTGATCTAAATATTGGATGAAGTGAAACATCCTGGCATTGCCAATTGGATTGATTGTACCTAATGAATGAGATGTGCAAATATCCATGAGACTTTCATTACAGGCAGCAATCTTTCTGCAGATTGCTTGGCAAAGGAAGAAGAGACACAATGCTATTACAGAGAGTTTTTCTTGCTGCATCCTATACTCTCCCCAGCAAACCTTCAGCTCTAGACCATTACATATTGTTTGCTTGGATAACTTCTATTGTAGATTGGTTGATTCCAGCTGACAGATGCTGTCATCAAAGAAACATGAAACAATTCAAAGATTTATTTTAGTATCAGGGGAGTTTTCATAAGTGAAATACATTTTTAGTTTAGGTAAAACATAGCACGTGTTTCCCAAATTTAATTGACTCACATAATCACCTTCAATAGCTCTACCAAATCTATTGTGCTTATACTCTCGTTAGTTTTATTAAAAAATTCAATTATTTTAAATATATTATTTTTAAAAGTTGGATATCATCACTAAATTGTAAATAGGTATCATGTATTATACAGAGGTAACTACAAATGTGAATATGATGAAATAATATTATTTCCAATTTTAGTCCTGAGCTCAGAACTATGATCTCTTTGAGAAAAGAATGATATACTATGCTTTCCTTAATTGTCAAAGACTGGCACCAAAAGAAGACAGTCTCCTTTCTAACATCCAAGGATTGAACTAGGATTAGAAAGGACCTAAATACCTTGTTACTAATACAATATTAAAACTAATTGTCTATATACCACCTAATAGCTTCATGATACTTTTCTCAAATTTTAGGAAAACATGTTTAAATAAATGATCTTCATTTACTATTTAACTGCAACTCACTATTCATACACTGGAACAACACACCTGAAATGAAATATTTATGAAACAATATTTACTTTAACAATATGTGATTTACCCTGAAATTATTTCTTTCATTAAAAATGCTGTAGGTACATGTATGACTGCACACATGGTGTGACACTACATTGTTTACAACCAGAGAAATGAAAAGTTATGCTCCATTTGTGTACAATGAATCAAAATGCCTTCTGCTGCGTATATGCCTAATTAAAATAATTAATTAATTAAAATTTTTAAAAAATGCTGATAAGGACCCACATAAATTATTTACCAACTAGATCCTGGAGTATCACCAACAGTTTATAAAATATCAACTTGGAACAACAGGATATACCAGTGTTATGTCTATTTTAATATTTGGGATGTTAAAATAAGGCAACTTGCCCCAGTAGACATGTGAATTAGTGATCTTATAAGAAATCAAAGAACTATACTAACTTTATTTTTGTTTAATAGTGGTAAGAATATATGACACAAGATGTAAACCTTTTTTAAAAATTTTAAGTACACAGTACATTATCGTTGACTGAAGGTTTAATATTGTATAGCCGATCTCTAGAGCTTGTGCACCTTTGTAGTTAAAACTTCATGCTTATTGATTAGCACTATTTCCCTTGCCCTGGCTTTGGTACATGTCATTGTTCTCTTTGATTCTATGAATTTGACTATTTCAGATACTTCATAATCAGTGGAATCATGGGGCATTTGTTTTCCTGGGACTGGCTGATTTTGCTTAGCAAAATTTCCTCTATATTCAGCCATGGTGTCATATATTAAAGAATCTTCCTTTTTAAAGGCTGCACAGTATTCCACTATATCACACTGACTTAAAAATGTTCACATTATGCTTTTTATAATCCCTATCCTAGTCTTCAAGGTAGAAACTAGTAGATTTCATATTCATTGTACCAAGTTTACCCATGAGATATTAATAATGTTAATTATTCTGTGAGTACTGTATATGTTTATGTTCATGCAAAATCATGGTTTAAATAAAATATAATCTTCAAATATATTTCAAAAATTGATATCTTTGTTGCATGACTTCTTAGAATATTTAAAATGCTAATGAGAATTCTTATTTTCCCATGGGTGTGTATATCATTCAGTGATACATAAAATATTTGGAGCATTAAATATTCTCTAGGTCAAACACATTAGAAGATATATACATTTCTCTCAATGTGCATTGGTAAATTATGTTGCTGTGTTTCCTATTTCTCCATGCCTCTATGACACCCTCTGCTTTGGCTAAATCCGTTAATCACTCTTGAACATAACATAAATTTCCATCTTTATCCTTCACTCACTGCATTTGCTAATTTTCAACTGTGAAAACACATTTATTGTCCATACAAATTCTTGCACACAAAATAGCCAAATAATGCATAGCATCCAAATTTCTATCAACTAGTGAATGGCTAAACAAAATATGGTATGTAATAGAATAGTATTTAGCAATTTAAAAAATGGAATTACTCATAGATGCTATACTATAAATGGATTACAAATGTTAAGTAAAGGACCACATATTGTATGAATGCATTTGTATGAAATGATCTGAAAAGGAAAATCTATCAAGATAGGAGGGAGATTAGTGGTTGCTTAGGGCTGGGGTGGGGATGGAGATGAACTGTAAATAGGATCCAACTAGGGTCATGAAAATGTTCTAAAACTATATAGATATAATGACAGTGCTACTCGAAAATTTACTAAAATTCATTGAATCACACATTTAAAATGGTGAATTTCATAGAAAATGAATAATTCCTTAATCAAATCATGTATGGGGACCTAATCATCTATCCATTCACTCATTCTTCCTTCCCTTGATTTTTCTCTCTCATGTGTTAATCTGAAAGCAACCTTTCCCTGTCTTTGAAAAACATATGTACCACTTTGTTTTTAAGTAACTTCGAACTTTTCATATGCCATTGCACACTTTCTTGTGAATATTCAATTGAGTAATTTGTCTAGTATCTTTACTAGACTGCAAGCTTTTGCAGAAATAAACTACTCTGCAATAATCCCTGTAAAAATAAATACTTATCAAATCTAAGTATAAGAAGCCAATTCTATTTAATGAGGCTAAGTGTAATAAAAACAAGAGCAAATGCCCATTAGTGGATGTTCTTAAATTGCTTGCTCTTAAATTTGAAATTTAGCTTTTGTTATTTAAAAAGTTGTTTAAGGTCTCAACACATCAGTCATTAATTCAAAGGAGAAGAAGAATAGAAACAACAAAAGACAGGGACAACAGAAGCCATTGCCTTTACTGGTAGCTTTCTTAGGGCTGGCCATGAGATAATGCTCATTTTGTGAATATTATCTCAGGAAAAACAAACAAACAAACTGAGGTGCAGTGAAGTTGATTGTCTTTGACCTGGTGCCCCAGATGTCAGAGGAGACAGAATTCCCAGGCACATGGCATGTGGAGAGAACACTCTCAAAGGTCACCAGGAATGAGACACAGGAAGATGGGAAAGAAAGAGGCAGGGGCTGGGATGGTTCAGGAGAAGTCTTTTCAGTCTGATTCATGGGGAGCTCTGGAGGATCAACAGGAGAGCAGAGTCTGTCCTGCTTGGAGGCAAAGGAATGAGACTTAAATATACCTGTCCCAGTGAGTGTGTGTATGTGTGTGTGTGTGTGTAACACCCCAGCACCTTAGCTGCAATCATCCCAGAATACTCCTCCATGGAAGGTTAGAACTATGAGCTCTTAGTGAGTGCCCACCACTGGAAGATAGACACGCCCACCAGGAAAATGGGTTCCCAGGGGCCTGGACAGGTACCAACAGCATGTGGGTCCATTCACACGTCCAGCAAGGAGGATGCCTAGGATTAAAAGCCCAATAGTTCTGATGTCTACATCAGTCTTGTTACCCTCTAATTTTTCTCTTCAGTGCCACATTTTGGTATGTTTTGCCTTTAAAAAGCGCACACAAATGCATAAAGCCTTCCTGATAGACCTTAGGTTGATCCATTCGCATCTACTTTAAAATTAAATGCTAATTCAAGCCAGGATAACAAAGTAAGCCTATTTGACACCTTTCTTTAATCTTCATTTTAATGAATAGATAAAAATAATTTTTAATGACATGCATTATTTAAATTATGTCTGAGGAACTTGGAGTTTGCTTGAAAACAGTTGACTTCTTCCAGCATTTTAAATGTTCCCCACTCCAAATCTTATTTGGATTTACTCATTTACATTCTCTATGAATAAAGATTTGCTCAAAACCTCAGTTCAGTGTCCAAATCACCACACGTACTAAATGAGGCAGTTTGAATTTCTGAGGAATTACCGCATGTCCTTAATTTTCTTTTTATCAGATATAAAACCATAAAGGCCAGCGTACTTTGATGTTAGGAAGCAGCTGCTGAGCCAACTGTCTGTCAAGGGAAAACAACATTAAGAAAACTATAATCTCAAAAGTAAGGGAACACATAAAAACAAAGCAACATATGATGTCTGCCATCTAGCACCACACAAAGCAGCTGCTAGCTGTGTTTGGCATGACTTGTTGAAACAATAGGAAGACCATTCATAAGGCATGACCCAACTCATAGTGGAAATTGCTCCCCACAGCACCTGGCCCTGTTCATCCTTCCCCCTTTCCATTTAAGGGCAGACACAAAGAAGACTTCCCAAGTCCCCCTCTTAACCTGCAGACCTCTCCTTTCTTCCCCCTTCTCTTTCTCACTTTGCTTATTTTGAAAGTTGGCCTCATAGCTCTATTTTAGAGTATGTTGCCAATAGGTTAGAATATTTGGAGCAAACACGATGTTTGATTGGATGATTCTGTAATACACTCCATGTAGAAAGTGAAATGTTATTCTGGATACTTGCCTGTGAAAAGCCACTGTGCCCTGTCACCATGACACAATAATTGATTGAGCAGTGAAAATGAACGTGGTTCAAGTGCATTATGGGAGAGAGGCCACCCCGACCTGGCTGCATTTTAAGTTACTGAAATGACAGAAATGACAAAGTGGGGGTATTGCTTTGGGATAAAAAAGAAGGCAGCGATCAATCCTTGAAAATATTTCCTCTGAAAAGGGAATCCCTCACAGAGCAGGCCATGGTGTATCCTACTTTAAACCATAGCTAGAACCATTTCTCTTCAAGGAGAAATTTTCCAGACAATTCCCTAGGGATTCCTAATGCCTTCAGAAACCTTCTCTTTAATTTTATTTCCATTTGCTGAAGAGAAGGGAAGAGAGGTAACATTTGTGACATGTTTATGCTTTTCAACTGTTATTTTCACAATGAATAAAATATCCTCATTTGCTGAAAAGAAATGGTGACTTAGAGAAATTAAAAATAAGATAAAAGTAAAAAAAAATAACAAGATTAAGCAAGAGTCAGACGTCTGTGCCAAATCTGGACTCTTTGGATTCACTGTTCATGTCTTTTCAGTTCTCCTACAATATCTCCCAAATGTGAATTGCAGGAGGTTAATAGGAGAAGAACATTGTTTAGGATTAAAAAAAAAAAGTGGGCCACTTTGTTCACAGCAAGATTCCTCAACAGATTTTGTGTGCACAAGTATATGTTGAGTCTCCAGGAATGGCCTATAGTACAGTGAGATCGAAATTCCTTGACCACAGAGCTCTTGACCATCAAAAACTTGCCTGGCCTTCAAATTATACTGTAGACATTTTATAAACTCCTGTTGCTTCTGTTTTTATTTCACAGATATTACATTGCCTAAAATGTTATGAGCCTGCATTAATTTGGGAAATAAAAAATATTGTTTGTATGAATCAAGATAATACTATGTGCATTCTTATTAGAATGTATTTATAAATATATAAAAAGAAAATAAGCACTAATCAAGGTTCCATATCTCTTATAATCATTATGTCCAGGCAAAAGGAGAATATATTCATGTAATGTCTTGAGTATTATAATAATAAAGAAATGAACAGAGTTATGTAAGGCCAGCACTGTTATAAGCACACAATATATATTAACTCATTTAATCATCTTAAAAACCCCTGAAACAGATATTAGTACCTCCATGTGACATATTAGGAACCTGGGGCACAGTGAGTTAATTTACTTTGCTAAGGCCTGCTAGTGACTTGCACAAGAAAGAGTGTGACAGAGCCTGGTACCAACTGGTTTTCCACTAAATTCCATAATGTTTGTTACTCTGATTTAAATCTGTTTTTCAGGGGAGTCTCCAAGCTGTTTTGGAGCATTTCTATAGTCTATGTAAAGACAAACCAAGGCTCCCAGTATGTTATTTCTCCTTCAACTTTTCACTCCCATTTTCCTCATTTTGTGCCTTTATTATTGGGAAATCTGAAAGAAGCATATATAGTTAATATCGAAAAGATTTTAGAAGAAAAATACTATGGAATTTAATTTAGCAATGTAGAAGCAATATGAATTTATGGGTATTTGTCCCCTGATCATTCAGTCATGCCTATTGATGATCAACTAAGTACTGCTGTAGGAGAAATCAGCATGAGTTAGAAATTCTTTCTGCCTGAAATAAACACACTTGGGGTTTACTGAAAAAGACAGATCTTTGAACACCTGAAGCTGGGTGTGTTCTACCAGTTGTAGAATTAGTCTGATTCATGAACAGCTTCACTTCAAGTCTTCCTTGCTACCAAAGACATGGGGACATCTTTCTGGGGACTAGCCAGGTGGGCTTGAAACTTAGCACTGGATTATAGCATAGCTATGCCCAGCCAGATGATAGCTATACCTGAGTAAGTACTATTTTTCTGCAAAGTTTTAATCATGCACAAATATGTGCTTAAGGCTACGGTCAAAACACACATAAAACTTACTGTAAGATGAAAGAGAATCAAGATAAGAGAAGCCACTATTACTATTATGAAGAATATAAAAGGAAGGGAAAAAATGGACTAACCACTTACTCAAGGTTCTAGAAAACACTAATTGATAATTACTAAAAACAACAAGACCAAACTCTTACATCATGCTTTACATATTTTAACTTACTTGATCCTGAAAACATTATGAAAACAATGCTATTATTATCCCCTTTTTACTGCTAAGGAAATGAAGACACAGAAAGTTTAACCAGAGTGCCTGAGATTACAAAGCAGTTCCATCCAAAGTGAATGGCAGACCTTTGACTACTGTCAGTCCAACCTCAATCAAATGTCTGATGTGGGAATCTGTCTGCCGATGACTGCACTTGATGTTGCATGTATATTAGCTCCTTGTTCTTCACAATGATGCTAGGGAGGAAATCTTGTCTTCATCTTCTTCTTGTTGAAGAAAAGCTAACATCAGGTAACCAGCTATTGGCTGAGTCTGGATAAAAACACAAGACTATTTGAACCCAAAGCTATGCGCGTCTCTGATGCTAACATTTTGGGGGAATTGTTTTGGATCTATGTTCTTTGGAAATGCAGGTCTTTTTTTTATTTAGTTTGAATTCTTAGATCATAGAGTAGAACCTACAGTGGAGTATTTTCCTTACCCCAAATTGTATCAATTTGAATCCCCATCAACCTAGTCTTCTTTTCTCTCATTATTCAAGAAAAAAAATACAGTTGATGAAAAAGAAAAATTATGTAGATCATCTTTGTGGCCAAATTTCCTAATGTACTTTTGACAACAAAAGAAAACAAAATGTATGAGAAGTACTAGGATTCCTTGCTAGTGAGATGTTTAATGAAATCTCTGCACTGCCTTCTATTACTCCTTTCCTTTTAATCTGTTCCTCACATTAAATAGCTCTTACCTAGGTTTTCACAGGAATGGCACCCAAGCAGATGCAAAGCAAGATGCTGTTAGGGAAAGAAAATGACTGAAACTCGGAAGTGAGAGGCTGAGGATTGCTAAGACATAGCAAACTTCAGCTCTGCACCCCACCCTCTCTCACATATCACACATCCAATCCGATTTTCTCTTTCAGAGGAAATGAAGTAAAACACATAAACAAGTGAAATGGTTTGTTCTAAGAGTTGTAAAACAATAGTTCCTCTTAAAGGGAGCACAAAATAAGTTTCTCTTTCAGGTAAGGGAGGCTTAAAAGCAAAATATCACTGTTCTGGGCCCTCGATAACTCTCTCACATAGAATATTTATGTGCATTGCTCTTTACCAACTAAGCTAGAAACAGCTTGACTTGAAAGCAGAATAGTCACTTCAAATGTGCAAAATTCTGGCATTAGTTCTAAAATGTTTCCTCTAAATTCCCTTATTTTTAAGTTTAAAAACAAACACAGAACTCAATTTTAAATAAGTTTTTTGGACCAAAAAATGTTTTTCATTTTAAATTGATAAATTACTATGTTCTAAAGGGCACTGTTTTGGTTCCTACTGGGAAAAAAAAATGTGTGTTTTATATTGATATCTTAATCCTTTTAAAATTTACATAAACCCATAAAAAATGGACATGTTCAGAGAAGAAATGAAAAATGTTCAGCTCCTCTACCATATGTGTGTATTTTTTAAATGAAATCAATGTTTTGAACACTGTTTTGAAACTTGTTCTTTTACCATAAGACATATATTCTGAATGTCTTTTTAACATAGTCGTTGTTGTCAGTCTCCTGGGACTACCATGGTCGATGGGAGAATTTATCAACATGTAGATAAGAGAAAGCTCTTGCCTTATCTGAATAGGTTCAGAATTGGGGCACTGAGCAGGTGAGGCATAAAGCTTGGATGGGGCAGGAGGCTGGGACCTGGAAGAGACAGCCAGACAACCACATGGGTCCTATTCCAGCCCTTCCAAGTCAAGATGGGGAATGCATGTCCCCTTGGGCAAGAACCAGGCTGAGGAAGGACACTTTCCTGTATCCTAACCAAGAACCTAAACAAGGCATTCTAAGCACTTTATGTCTATTAAATATGTGTTCTTCCAAGACAATGGTCTATACAGTAGATCCAGTTCAGGATTTTGTAGATGAAATTAAGGATCAAAATACCTTGCCTGAGATCACACAGCTAGCTACTGCAGGTATTACAGCCAGGACATTTTTCTTCCAAAGGCACAATGTGTTCCACTTCAGCCCACAGTCAAGCTTCATTCTCCATCCGGTACTCTTTTTCATAATGTCCCTTTTCTCCTTCTGTGTTTGTAGACATAGGTAAATACAATCCCATCCCCCAAGGAAACCTTACAGGTCTTGGTATGAAAGAATCAGGGTTCCTCAGTGAGACCAGGGCATTCTAACTGATAGATTTAATGGCTTATGTTCTCAGAATTTGTACACAAGTATGTATTTATGGAGTGCTTAAGTGTGTGTATGCATGAGTCTAGCACATATTTATACAAACATGTATCTGTGTACAAGTACATATGTGCATGCACATATGAAATTATACCCCTCATTGATTTTAAAAACCTTTGAACACATGTTTGAAGGGAGGATAGAATCTGTGACTACCAAATACTGAACCTTCCACAAGTTAGTAAGAGATTAGTGGTTAAAAGTTGCAGACACAACTTTTACATGTTCTAAGAGGAATATAAATGCATCACTATTAAAAAAAATACCTGATGGCCGGGCGCGGTGGCTCAAGCGTGTAATCCCAGCACTTAGGGAGGCTGAGACAGGAGAATCGCGAGTTCAAAGCCAGCCTCAGCAATGGCGAGGCGCTAAGCAACTCAGTGAGACCCTGTCTCTACATAAAACACAAAATGGGACTGAGGATGTGGCTCAGTGGTTGAATGCCCCTGAGATCAATCCCCAGTACCAAAAAAAAAAAAAAAAAAAAAAAAAACCTGATGAATAATACTTCAGTTTTGAAAACACAGAGTTTAAGCATGAAATTCCTCTCCATCCATCTGAATTTTACTCCATTTGTGAAGGCCCAGGGCATACACCACTTTCAGGAACTCATCTGTCACTTTCAAAGAAGTCTGAGAGCTCAAATCTTTCACTATAAACAGATTAATTAGCATTTGTAAACATTTTGCAGGATGAGGGATTTTACTGACTATTTTGATTTATAGTGTACCAGTGTGACCGCGCCATTGAGAAATATCATTTTTAGTCACTAGTTTTTGTTTCCTCACATAACCAGAAGTCACCATTTCCAGCTAGTGCGATTTCAGGCCTTTTGAAGTTGTACCGCCACAGTCTGAACAGCTGTATCTACTTTGGCATATTTCATGGCTGTACTTGGCAGATTTCCTCTAGTTTCCTCAATATTTTCCAATTGTCCTATTTGCCACACAATTCTGCCCTTCTCTTTGAACGAGCCTGGTGAGAACAAGTTTGCAATAATATACCCAAGAAAGTGTATATTTTATCTGAGTCAAAGAGAGAGTCTTCTTTTAAAACTGTGTCCATGTATGTCAAGTAGGCACTCAGCCTTGCATAGCACACTTCCCACATTTGGTCAGTAAATTCACTTCCTCCCAGGCTCTGATAAGACTATATTTTATTTTCTCTCTCCTTAAAACATTCATTACATCGCACCTCACTCATGCTTTCCCCCTCAACCTGCTTTATATGAACTGAGAAGAAATCCATCACTCACAGTATCTCTTAACTTCCTATAATGAATGTAACAATATCTACACCTATAATCTCTACTTTCCTCAGCATAGAATACAAAAACAACTTCTCTGCTCCATCAGGGACCTCAGCAATTTAGTCCCAAAGACACTGCAACATCTAAAAGAGTACCCAGTAGAAGCTCAGTAAATACAGGTTCAATGAATGAATGGACGTATACCTGTTAAGCGCCAGCACAGACATTTCTAGAGTTCACATCTGTAGCCCTGTCTAGAAAACCTTACAAAAATCAAATGATAAATAGTAGCTGATGCTCATCCTTGACTCATTTCCTCAGTGCTTTGACACTGTATCTAGCAATTAATGACACATTTATAGACCACATAAATAGAGCCAGCCACTGCACATTCATCTCTGTTAATCTTACAATGAAACTTAAACATGAAACTGAGGCTCGATGAGAGATCAAGTAGGTTGCTCAAGGGCAACTTGTAAATGAGAGACACAGAATTTAAATCCATGTCTGATTCATGAGATAGCCCATGCTGTCTCCTCTTGGCCATGGTGCCAGTGGCCTCTGAGACCTCTTTTCATGTCCAAGCCCAACTGGGTTCCTATGCCAGTTCTTCAGGGAACAGGACTTGACTCCCACTATAGTCAACAAGGCCTAAAGATGCCATCCTGTCAATTGATACTGTCCTTCTCCATCAGGCATGAAATTAGGTGGCCATGGAGGTGGCAAGAGATATATGAAGACTTTATACCCAGTGAGACCAGATCTTGCTTTCTGTGCCCTCATGCATGAACTTAAATCAGTCAATAAATAGCTATATCTTTTAAGATCACACCAGGAGCAGATCCTGTTTTGGGGGGGATCTGAAAAACACGTAATTTGGAACAATGAGGTTTACAAGAAAAGATTCTACAAAAATTCCACATACAAAATTTGGAGTGGTCATTAACATTTAGGACACAAACAGGAAGGGGCCCAAGCTTCTGTAGCTGAAGCTTAATTTACTTCAAGGTAATCCTGTTTCTGATCATGACCTAGTCCTACCTGGGAGACAGATACGCTATGGTTGAGAATCTTTGCTTTCCAAATGTTCTGCCTTGATTGCATTCTTGTTTGACTGCTTCTGAATGTGCAAAAGACTGAATCTTCGTGAACATATATTCATATACCTTCTCTTTTGCTAAATCTCCAATTATAACTAGTTCATAAAAATTGTTGTGAACATGACTGATAGATATTAAGCATTGATGACAGTGCTCAGTATATGCTCATCAAAAAGCTCATTGAGATATCAAGTGGTACCATTACCACATGATGCTGTCTTCTTGACCATCAGCTGTAGGATCTCCCTCCTGGAGGTCCCCTTCTATATTCATTTGACACCTGCCTAACAGTCCAATCACCTGGAATTTGGGATTTGACTCTGTTTTCACCATTGCAGATCTTAAACAATAAAACCTGGGCTCTATCTTTCTGCTGAACCAAAGCTTAATTCCTGACCTCCCCTAGTTGGGGACATCACATTGTGGAGAGTTTACCTGCTTTGCCAGGAGTTTTCATTCTGCCTGTGCACCAGCAAATCCCCTCCCCCATTTTCCTAGGTATAAAGCTAATAAAACTAATAAAGAGCAATATAATGGGAAAATTTTCACAATATATTTTTAAATAAATAAAGAACACAGTTTCTGTAATTATGGTTAATAAGATTATCCTTAGAGGATTTTGCAAAAATATGATACTATAAATATGTACATTTTGCTCCTCTCCTAGAACATAATTATTAATCTATCATAGATGATGTAATTATTATGGCACCTATGGTACTGAATAGTGTTGTGATTTCTAACAACTCAATTAACCTTCTTAGGTCTCAATTGACTTTTAAAATGAGGGGGTTGATGCTTGCTAGTTTCAAAAATTATGTGTTAGTACTACCTGGGATATAAATGTATTATTCTCACCTAAATTTGGAATATATCCAATTTAGATATGTATTTTGTTGAATAATATAGTGTGTAGGGGAGGAGGAGCTACTTAAGGAAAAACAACATGGCTTTACTTGTGAAATTTACATTTTCACCTATACTATCAAGATACTCTCACTACAAAGTAAGGCAATCTCAAAAAACCAAATGCCAAATGTTCTCTCTGATAAGTGGATGCTGATCCATAATGTGGAAGAGGACACGGGAAGAATGGAGGAATTTTGGTCACAGGTGTAGGAGGGGGGAGGGGGCATGGGGACAGTAAAGATGGTGGAATATGATTGACATCATAACCATAGCTTTATGTATGTCTGCATGTACATTGTGATTCTACATCACATACAGCCAGAGAAATGAAAAGTTGTGCTCTATCTGGTACAATGAATCAAAACGCATGCTGCTATCATGTATATCTAAGTAGAATAAATATATAAATAAAATTTTTTAAAAAAGATACTCTCACGAGGGCAAATAAGTAAGGACTATTATTTGCCTTTTCAAAGTCCCTTCTCCAGCAAAGTCATATTAAGATAATCCACATTGTTTCTAAAGATGCATTTAAGAGTAGGCTTTTTATCCCAGGATGTTGAACCTGCCGAGTAAGAAGAAACAAAGACTAGACCTGCTCATTCCATGTGGTAGGAAGAAAGGCAGAATTTAGTTAATGAAGAAGAATGAAATTTTAACTTGGGCACAGGCTAAAGATCACCATGGGAAATACTGGCAGTTGGTTCAGATAAAGAAAATCTGAGGAGATAATGAATCCATGTGCTGGCAGGTGTCTGCGAATAGACTACATAGAGATCAGAATAGGCAGATACGATGTGGAAACTGATGTCAGGGCCTATTTCAGAGGATGGAGTCTTGGACTGTATAGACTTCCTATTTTAATTCTTCAGTGTCTTCCCAGTAACTCAAAGCCTTTGCAATGGTCCAGAATGACAAGCCTTTGGCTGTCCCTCTATTGTTCATTCCTCTACCCTGGCTGGCTCACCTTGCGCCAGCTACACAGGCCTGCCTCTGTTCCTTGGAAAGGCCAAGCATACTTCCAGCCAAAGGCTCTTGTACTGAATAGTTCTTTTGCCTGGAATCCTTAAGTCCCAGAGTCAACTGTCCCACTCTTTCATTTCTTTCAAGTATTTGCAGATATTTCAGTCCTTCAAAAAGGCTTTTCCTGACCACTGTAATAGAACACTCTTTCTGTCACCTTACAATTTTGGGGGTTTGCCTTTATTAAATATTAAGTTATATATTATTATATATCTATTTATCTTTATTTCTTGCTTCCTCAATAGAATATCAATTTCACAAGGACAAGAACACTACTACCATGCTTAAAACAATGTATGGAACATATGCATTCAATAAATAACGAATACAGTAGATTCTATCATGACTATTCTGTCTCCTGTATATTTTTTATTATTTATAGTTAGTATCTCAAAATTTAGCAGATGAGATTGAAAGAATAGATTTTTTTGTCTGTTTTGCTGGCAGCTGCACCCCCACTGTCAAGAACAGTGGCCAGCACCTTTGTCTTGCTCAATAAATAACTTTACATGCTGTTTACCACGAAATTGTGCCTGTACTTTACTTCCAAAAAATGGAATAGATCAGAACAGGCAGATATGATGTAGAAACTGATGTCAGGGCCTATTTCAGAGGATGGAGTCTTGGGCTCTGTAGACTTCCTATTTTAACTGATTACAGTAACAAGTAACCAATGGAACCAGTTTTAACCCAATCCAATCCATCAAAGACAACTTTCCCTTACCAACCCTTCTTCACAAAGCCTAAAACTCAACATGACCTCAGCAGCACTTTGTTCTGAATGACTGCATCCTACAAGCACAGATTTCACCTGCTTAGCAAATAATGCATTTAACTTTTGGTTTCAAGCATTGAGTAGTGTCCTATCATCTTTGGATGGAAAGATGATGGTGCCTGGATATAATGGCAAAACACACAAATAATATATTATAATTATAGGCACACTGCTAAGCACATATGAATATTAACTCATATCAAGCCACACAAAAAAGAGAGGAACTATGACACTCTAGTTTAAAAGATAAGAAAACTGACATACAGAAGGTTACAGCTCTTACCAAGGCCATAATGCTAGTTTGTATTATAGGTGGGACTCAGTTGCTATTTAACCAATTAGTTTGGTTTCAGTGTCTGCGCTCTGAGTAGCTACAGTCTACTGCCTTCCTATAAAAATCAAAATATACAATGGGTACAATTCAGCAGCGAGTTTTGTTTTGATAATTAGTCTTCTGACTTATTCAAATGCTTTTCAAAGACATGACTCCAACAGCCTGAACAATAGAACTTGGAAGAGAGAGGTCAAGGAGACCTTCTCTGTGAGAAGATGGATTTGGAGCAAGCAGTCAGGGAGGTGAGGGATCATAGTTCAGCTTCCTGCTTTGAAGAAACAATGTGATGATCAATTAGGACAACTGTTCAGGTGATATATAAGTACATATATTTGGGGAATTGAAAGTTGGCCTTGCAGAAATGCATCCACTGGGTCAATGAACAGCCAATCACGTGGTGACAACCCTCTACTACAAAGCTTAGGGAGACAAGTCACAAAGGTGGAAAACATTTTGAGTTATGGCTAAGTCCTTCAATCTAAAAGTTCTTCATAGTTACACCTACATCTAATGAAAAAGATGTGCCAGAAAACAAGTTCACTATCATCCAAGCCCTAGAATCTTTGGACTTTACAGTGATTGATCCATTAGCAGAAAAACAGGAGAGCTACAACTTGGGTAAGTATTTATTTCATAGAACATAGGTTATATTTGTTGTTTATCTTATGAGCACAAATCATTATATTTTCCTTTGCAGAAAATAGTTTTGATAAAAACAAGTCATTTGATAAGTTTTTTCATGTCTCTGTACTCAGTTTCTTCATCTATAGAATGATTCATTTGGATGGGGGGTTTCTGAAGGATCTTCCATTCTGTAGAGCCCTGGTAAGTCAGAGCTTCTATTATATGGATTACTAATGTCTCTTTCCTTATTATCTCTTCCTCCTCAATTTTGGTCCATTATTATATTTATACTTACCAATGCTTCTACATAGAATTAGAAGCAAAAATGTTTAAAATGTATAGGCATATTCTGTAGAAAATGGTTATATTACATATGACTTTCATCTATCTTAGTACGTATTATCCTATTTGGGAATATTTACCTTCTGCAGTCATAATGAATGCCATTTGGATCAGTGCCACTACAAAGATCTCAAAACTAATCTACATTACTTCACTTACTCCCTTGAGCAGATTATTACTCTCCTAAACCCCTGGTTTATCCATCTGCAAAATAGAAACAACACCTGCAATTTGTATGCTTGCTTTGGTAATTTCCGGGAATGGCCCTTGCAACACGGCTTTGCCTGTTTCTGCTGTACAGGGCTCAACTACAGTTCAGTTTTCATCTCTCCCTTCCACTTGGTTCTCGATAACTTATCCAACTGTATTCCTTCTTGCTTTGTGCTTGCTGATAAAGGCTGGAATATGTGTTTTCTGTTGATAACCATCACATCAAGCCTTAAAATCCAAATGAGGCTGTGTTATGCCCTAAATCAATTCTGGATACACTCACTTCAAAATCCAGCTATAATTCCAATCATCTTATTATATTTGTCTGTGCTCCAATCAACCTACTCCATATATCCCAGATCATTTTACAAATAAATCTTCCTCCTGGATTCAAGTTTCACCTTTACACTCTAGCACCTCGGTTTGAATTTCCTCTTTTCCCCTAAATCCCCAGCCCTTTTCTGTCCCTCTGCTTCCAGCCATCCCACCTACCACTCAAACACAAATCAGATAAGCCCTGAGCTCAATCTGAAAATGGATATTTATACCTACTTTCTTCTCCATCTTTGCCTCAAAGCATAACAGAATTTTGTGTAATTTATAATATATGGACTTTATAATATTCCTTATGCTGTGTCAGATTGATACAGTATGAATGAAAGTGTTTCACTGATAGATTGTGTTCAAGAGAGTCTTGTAGAAGGCCATTAAGAAAACTGATACACTTTCTCCCTTTCACCAAATTATTGGCAATTGTTATGTTGTAATTAATGTCTAGGAAATAAAAATTATAACATAGTTTAGGAGGCTATTGTCTTGAGTTTGAATTTCAGTTTTATGATGCACTAGCTGAGTAACCTTGGATCAGTTTAAAGAGTCTATAGGTCTAAGTCTTCTCATACATAAAGTGGGAGGACCTACTTCAGAAGACCATGGTGAAGATCAAATATGTGATACTATAGTGTTAACATCCTACTCTATTAACATGCCTCTACTATACTATATCATAACACTTGCCTAGTATATATGGAATTCTCAACAAAGTAAGATAGTAATATTACTTATAGGCATCTCATTCTATGGATAAAATTAGAATTATGAATTTCAAGTAGCAATCTAAAACCCCATGACTAATAAGGAGTGAAGCTGTGACCAGAATCTAAGAAAAATAACTCCATATCCTCCAGGGGTGACCTCTGAGCACTCTAAATCTCCTTCTTCCAATTGCCCTCTTTAGACATTAATGTTCTTGAAATATAAGAAGACTTTACTATAAGAGGCCCTTAAAAAGTCAAATGGTAAAAGTATTCCCTTAATTCCATCACTACATGGGGCAAAAGATACTATGCATACATTATCTAAAATCTCTACACATTAATTTTACCTTAAACATTACAGTTTAGAGAGACTTTTCTAATAGTCCAAACACATATCTGATATTTCATTACATCTAAGGAAGCAGGAAGGTAGAAGAATTAAACACTTTTCTTTATGAATTTCAACAAAGTTAATTCAGATGGAAATAACACTCCCACCCAAGTCATCTCTTGCTTCTTGATTCCCAGTGAGCATCATGGTCTAGACAAATACTCCACTTTTAGTTTTCAGGCGGTCCAACTTATTGACAGATTAAGTTCCTCCATACTTCCCTCAGTAGCAAAGGAAAGCTACAAGTTGGGTTCTAAAAGTCCAACTTTTTGCATATGGATAATACCTTGTTTAGATCTCTTAAGGAAGCTTGCATTACAGTATTACAAATACCAGCTAAATAAAGTCAGCTGAATAAATACTGAAGAAGGTCTTATGTTTATGCTAAAAAGGATCTAGATTATCAGTGTTATTTCCTTTTGGGATTTTATAGAAGACAATTACCAATGTGAGTGATTTTTCTCAAGTCATTCATTAATACATTCTTTAAAAATGTTGTTTTTTACTTAGGTGGACAGATGGATGGTGTTTCTTCATTCAGTATAGTTACTGAATAGTAACTATACTACTACTGTTGAAGTAGTCTTCAACAAATTTAAGACATATTTGGATGAAAAGTAGATATTTCCACAGCCCAGTGTCACATATAGAGATAATGAAATAGCCTTGCCATTAAAATTTTGATTCAATGTCTCCCTGGAATGTATTAATAGAAACCACTTTCATTTTTGTAGCTGAGAAAGAGGAAATTTGTTGTTGTGAGGGTTTAGGCAGATTTCAAACTGTAAGAGCTCTGGAGTTTCTCAAACTAAGTAGAGAGAGGCCATGCATTCAAAATACTGACTACTGACATTGAGCATTGTTCTTAAAACTTTGCTCTGATTAACAGTATTTTTTGCAGGCACACTAACCTGGTATTAAGAGTACTTTTCTTAAAAAGACATTTTTTTTAAATTTAACTATATTACCCTAAAATAAAGTTACTAGATGATAATATAAGTTTAATTGTTACTGGAACTCTGTATAAGTTTTGAGAAACTAAATCACAAGGATTCTTGAAATAGCAGCCCCAAATGTGAAATTCTAGAGCTAAGGGAAAGGACATTTCTCTGTTCTAGTGAAATACAGCGACTATTTCCCTGAGGTATGATGAATTAATCCACTATTGAAGAGGAGGATTGGTCACACCTATTTGCATACCTATTCCAAAGTAGGCCACTGATACCTATTTCATGAGAAAGAATATGTGTTATATAAATTATCAAACTTTAATTACCCACTAGACTCATAGAATTTATGAAATGGAAAGTTCCATGGAGATTATCAAGTCCAGTTTTCTCATTTTAGACAACTAAAGAAGTAAAGTGACTTATCCAAGGTTAGCAGCAAGGGAGTAGCAGAGTAGGCCTACTAATCTACCTCAATTATTATTTTGTTTTCTTAAGTGAAATGACATCACCTGCTAAGTGTAAATCTTTTGGTTTGTAAGTATATTACATGGGTCTATATGTACCATTATGAATTTATGCATATCATATCCAGATTGGAGAAGAAGGACTCAGGGAATCCAAGAACCCAATCCCCAGTCTTCTGCAAAGAATGGGAACTCAGCACTCAAAGATAAGCAATTACAAATGTTTCAGATTTTTGCATTACCTGTTTATTTTGAAGTACATTTATTCTAAACATATTAATAGCAAGATAATTGCATGTTGTAAATATTGCATTTTGTATGCCCTTCAGAACATAACATAATGTATATTGTTTATATAATAATACAAAACCCCCAAAATGACATTCTGAATAGTGCCTATATACTGTAAAACAATTGCAAGGTGACATAAAAAGTTTCGGTCATTTGGGAAAAACATTCAAATTCATCCTCATTATTCTTTAACCAAGTGTACCTAATACACAAATTCTTTACTAGGACACTTGAGCACACAGAAATAAGAAAGGTAGAAGAAACCGTCTCTCTCCAACTCAGATATATAAAACGATGGGGAAGGAACTCTTATGTGAAAACATATCTGGATGAAATGAGCATCAATATTTGTTTTCTTAATAAATTTGAGAAAATCTATGAAAATGATATTTTGATCTTAAATATCATTTATCCTTTTAATTAATTAAAATCAGGCAGCAACTTTATAGCATGTATATAAACTATGTACAATGAGATACATTCATCCATTCATTTATATTTAATCTTCAGCAAGCAAAGAGTACAGTCAACTTAAATCTTGTTTTGAAGACTGCTTGACTCTCAAACTCACTTTGAGATAAATCATATACAGACTTCAAAATGGAGAGGCATTACTGCTGTTTGCTCTGCCAACTTTTACACATTAAGAGTAATTCTTCCTTAATGTGGTTATCAACATTTTACCATGTACAAATACTTCCTGAAAAACTCTAGAAATCACATATGGGTTTATGAAAGAGTACATTCTCTCCATACTATTAGTTCAGTGTTGGCCTGGAAAAATACTCATGTTACAAAATACAAAATACAAGAAGAAACTGTTCATACAAACCAGTGCAGCTTTTAATATAAGTAATAAGTAAAAGGAACAATAAATACTTTCATAAAGGTAGCAGCCCTTGGAGGAAAGACATGCAAGTTCTCATTTGGGAGAGGGAATATTTGTGCTCCTGAAAAAAAATCCAAAACCAATACCAAAGTAGATGTCATCATCACAAAATCCAGAGTAAATGCCCTCAACATAAGAAGACAAGGGATGACCATGCATCCTCCATGAAATAAGACACAAGTCCCTCAACAGAGCTAGGAATTCTGACACTGTTCCATGCAGCTGGCAGCCTCAGAGAAAATAAGAAACAGTGCATTCAAATGGGACGTCCTGATCACATTCACCAGGTAAAATAACACACACTAAGAAACAAAGCACCCAAACTAAGCTACTGGCTTCATGATAATGGATAAGACAGAGTCAATTTTAAAGAGCAATGACCATTTCCAGAATTTAGAATTTATCCTCTTCTTAGAACTACAAACCAAATGTTTCCCTGTGAGAGGGCTGCAAATGCATTTTGCAAACTTCCTTTAAAATTACTTTCACAAACCCTGCTTTGCATGGTCACCCTCCCCCTCCTTTCAATGAGTTACAAATGTAGGTTTCTGGTAACCTACATCAGAGTGACACACTTACTTTAATTTGATGTTTGCTATTTGTAAAGCAATCTTGTTTATGCCACATTGTGGCAGCCATTCTCTAGAGAGCTGGATTAGTTGCAGATGTAAATACATTGGTAATGTGCTTTGTTCAAGTTTAAAATCTGAAGCATGAGGAATATCAAAATATAAAACATAACTACGTCAAACATCATCTGGCGATGCTTTTAAAAATTACACTGCCAACTTTACAGAAACGAGTGGCTGAATGCAAACGTACTCTCAAATGTGTTCTGAGTAGTAAGAAAATAAGTCTAAATTTACTCAACGAAACATTCAGCTCAGGAAAAGACACAAGTGAGTACATACTTATTTTTTAAAGAGAGAGATGACTATTAAGAACAAAGAATGAGCCTCTAATGAGCAGAAAGAGCAACATTTGAAAAAACAATTGGCTATTTGGCATATATGTCAAAGTCTATCTGTCATATGAGTTGGAGATTCTTTTTCCCGTAGACTCTCTGTTAGAATGTAAAATGGGTAATAGTATAAACAATTCTAGAGACACTCTTATAAAAATCTTGTCATTGTTAGGCTCTAATCTTAAACCATAGGAAAACTGTAAATGCATATCATTTCCATTTGATGAATGTATTTACATAGCAAGAAACAAGTGCATCTTGCAAAATAGTCAAAATCTGCTGACATAATAAAAGGGGTGTTAAACATAAAAATCTAACGTTAATATGGACTAAATGATCTCAAGATAAGCAGACATATCCATTATAAACCATTAATCTCCTGAGTGTTGGCTCTAACATTTTGATCCAAAGTGCTTCTCATAGTTTTAATGTTCTTTTGCTGTGATAACATTACTGCAACTTGAGAAAAGTTTATTTTACTAGTCTTCCCTATGTTAAAAAACCTGCCTCTCTTTTTGTCCACCCCAGAGTCACATTTCTCTGATCACATTATCAGGTGCCGCTTAACATTCAACTTAAATAAATTTTTTACTGCAAAACAGAGATTTTAGTAGTCACTAAAAAGCACTCCCTTACCTTCTAAACCTGCTTCAATCAGCCCAAACTGTTCCAATAATTTAACAAAAAGCACAATGACGATCAGAACTGCTATCATTTCAAGCCCTTCCAAGTTCATGGTCAGCTAGGTCATGGTCCGACCAATGCCACTGAGAAGTGCTCCTCTGCCTGGCTTTCTTTGTAAAGCCATTAAACTACATTAAGAAGGCTACTGCCGGAGATGGGAGGAGGAGAGCGTGAGAGAGGGAGAGAGAGGGAGAGCGGGAGAGAGAGAGAGAGGTTGAGAGAGGAGAGAGAGGAGGGAGATGGGGAGGCTGAGAGAAAGGGCGTGAGTGAGAGAAAAACGCATTCATCCTGTCTGCTGGAGCAGAGGCCAGAAGTGGCAGCCGATAAAGTCAGGCCTGTCAAAATTATCAGCTTCCTCGTTATCACTCTTACACAGAGACAGTCACGCATGGAGTAACGCGCAGATCACCCGAGGACCCGGGAGGTCACAGGAACGTCCCGAGGAAACGCGATGCTCGGCAGAGCTGGCTGGGCTGCCTGGGACTCCGAGCTGCACAATGCTCCCGCCGCTGGGCTGGTTGCCTAGGCAACAGCGGAAACTGACGGAGGGCCGGACTCCAGCCTCAGACCCACCCGAGCACCAGGCAAAAACACAACACCCGAAAACGCTGGAGGTAGTGCCGGCGTGCACCGAGCTGTAGAGCTTCGCAGAAACATTGTTTATAAATCAGGAAAATCAAAGTGTATATTTCACCCCAACTAGCTGAGTGTGGAGAGAAATGAGGCTTGAGGGAGTCCTTCATTATTGACTTTCTTCTTTTCAATGAGTTGCCTTACCCTAAAGCTCAAGTCTCAGTCACTGTGAACTAGTATTCTGGTTTGAGTAGCGACACCAATTCAAAGCATGAGTGTGATAAACTAATGTGTTCTTAATTTTGTACCAAAGTCCCAGATGTGAAACACCTACAAAAATTTAAACATAGTAGATAATATATACTTATATAATAATAATAATGATTACATAATATGATGTTAATAATATTAATGTAATACTATGTAAAAAGATCTAGATTTTGATCTCTAACCTATTTTAATGCGCCTGTGTCAGTGTCATTGAAATATTCATAGAATTGAAAACTCGGGACTTAATATGTTCATTGTATTTTAGAATTTACCAGCCACCTCCTTGTATATTTGTTCATTACTATTCAACACATCAATATACACACATGTTGTAACATGTACCTCCTATTCTTTTTTTAAAAAATTTGATTTATGTAATTTTAGAGCCAGAATATTTTGAGGTGGAGAAAAAATAGAGCAAGACTTGTTGAAGTTTCTGTCTCTCTTTTGCACAACTTTTATTACTTTTTCTTCCTCCTGTACTCCCCAAATAGATAGATCAAGGCCACAATAAAATCTCGGTCTGTAAAACAAAATATAAACAAGAGCTAGAAAGCATCTTAGAAAGCCAATTCAAGGTTCCTATTTTATCAGTGAGCAAACTGAGGACCAAAGAGAGCAAAAGAGATCAGGCAGTTAGCTGGCTTTTAAGGTGGCTTTTGAGGTGGTGTAGTGGAATGGTTCAGAACATGGACTCTAGAGCCAGACTGCTTGGATTGATATCTAGAACTTCTTATTAGTTATGTGACTTTAGGTAAGTTACTGAATATCTCTTGCACTTAATATCTTGCTTTGTAAAATGGTATATGATAATAGCATCAAGAGACTATTGAGGGCTGGGATTGTAGCTCAGCGGTAGAGCGCTTGCCTCGCATGCGTGAGGCCCTGGGTTCGATCCTCAGCACCACATACAAAAAGCAATAAAATAAAGACATTATGTCCATCTACAACTAAAAAAATATAAAAAAAAAAAAAAAAAAGAGACTATTGAACGGGGGCTGGGGTTATGGCGCAGTGGTAGCGTGCTTGCCTAGCATGCGTGGGGCACTGGGTTCGATCCTCAGCACCACATAAAAATAAAATGAAGATATTCTGTCCACCTGCAACTAAAAATAAAGAGACTATTGAACGAATTAATAATACTTTTGGAAAAGACCAAGTTGCTCAAACAGTGCTAGCTATTGCTTTATCACAAATATTTCCATGCTCCTATTCAAGCTTTTCAGAGTTGCCAAAGTAATCATTCTGAAATTCAGCCCTCAGATTTTTCTCATAATCAAAACCCTTCTATGGCTCCCTATTGAATGAATGAAGTTGGAGCTCCTTTGCAAAGCATCCTGGTCTCAGGATGATCAGATACCTGCTTGAGATTGCACTTCACTGGTTGACATCTCTGCTTCTTATTCCAAACTAATTCAAGGCATCTCCATCCCCAGGGTTTTGCTCAACCAATCTATTTGGAGAAAACCTTTCCACATTTCTGCCTGTCAAGTTCCTAAAACTCTCATGAAAATTCCAAAACGAGTATTGGATGAAATCTCTCTGTTTTTGTATTTTGATGGCAACTTTATATAATGGTTGCTTGAGTATACATTCTCTCCACTAAAAGGTGTTTTGTAAGAAAGAAATCATGTTTTACTTGCCCATCTGACAACCCCACAATGCCTCCATGGGGGACAATGTATACTTCATAGATTTGTATTGGATAGGAGTGGTCACCATTGATCAATTACCAGATGCTACAAACATTGCTTCCTCCTAGCCACTCTGGATGTAGGTATAAATAAAAAAGACTTAAGGAGAAAATGCTAAGCCTCAGAGCATTTCAGCAGCATGTTCAAGGTCATACTGCTGATGAATGGTCAGACCAAATTCAAACTCTGATTTGTTTAGAACAAATCCTGCTTTTTTTCCCCATTCTTCCACACAGCTTTAAATAAGTTCAAAATCCAAACAATGGTATAAGTACTTATTAGCACAAGATGAAGGTTCCACCCCAAATTATCCTTCCATACTGCTTTGTGACATTCTAATTAATCCATTAACCCCAGTAACTTTGGAACATGAAATGTTTTCAGACTAGTAATTAATTGAATTCATGGTTCTTCTTTTGGCTCACTCACAGGAATATTATTACTGAAACTGAATCACCTGTGGTCTCCAAAGGAGTTTTTGTTCTTTCTACCACAGGAACTCTGTAGAGTCATGTAGCATGTCCCAGAAACAAATGTCAGTGGTAGATCCTATGTGTTCACCTGTAAAGTTGATGTCCCTGGGCTGAGGAATGTGTGTAGGCAGGGAGTCAGTGAAAAGAACCAGTGTGAGAGTCTTGCTGCTCTGTCTGGATGTCACAACCGTGGGTCCCCTTGGTGCCGTGCTCCTCTTCCAGGCCTGCCAATCTCCTTTCCTTATGCAGACTCATGACCTCTGAACTTTGTCCTTGCCATTTCCTCTATTGGGATGCTTATCCCTGTATCTCCCCATGAATCAGTGACTTTATTCAGATCTTGGGTTCAAAATCCCCACCACAGAGAGGCCCTTGCTCACCACACTACATATAATGGCATCCCTTTTCCTGACCCTGGGTCACTGTGCTCTGAACCAATGTCATGTCCTCCAAAGCACTGTCATTACGTGGCATGTATACTTGTTTATCAAATATCAACTTATACTAAAATTGCTAGAATACAGACTGCTGCCTATGATTCCCCTCCCTCCATTTGGTTTATTGTGGTATTCTCAAGTGGAGAATAGTGCCTGGTACCTAACAGGTAGGGACTGGTTGTGGAATGAATAATCTGATTATATTATTGTCTTCCCTAAAAATCCCTTGCTCTCTAACTGATCCGGCAGACCCTGATTCTCTGTTATTAAGATTGTAAAGATGTCTGTGGATCTTATGAGTTTTCTGCACATTCTATCAGGAGGTCCCACTCCAAGGCACCAAGGAAGTTGTGAGAGAATTTCTGCGGCTTCTTCTTAGGATGAACCATGAGTACTGCACACTAGAACATCTCGGCTGCGCTTGATCCAAAGTGCATAATGCAAATATGATTTGTGGTTCCAAGCAAGGAAAACAACACAAAGAAAGCATCAGAGAAGGTCTCCCTTGCTGTCCGACAAAGTATCTTCAAACCATTGCTATGGAAGGTGGAAGTACCTTGGACAGCACCCATTTCCATCCATTAATTTTCAACTGAAGAACAATGCCTTCTAAATAGTTAATGACTTAGCCATCAATATGCAACTCTTATTTGCATCACAGCTTGAAATCAAACTAACACATTAACCCAATATATTTTATTCTTATAGAGTCTTGCAGTCACTTTTATCAGAGAAATAGAATGTCGACAGAAAGAAGAGAACTCAGCGCTGATTCAAGATCAGAACTCATTCAAGTTATTTCAGATCCTTGAACCTCAGTTTGCCAGTCTTCAAAACAGCCAATGTACCTCACTCAGGGGGCTCTCTCAAGGATAGATACAATAATATTTGTAAGCATTACTTAATTTCCATGCGTACATTTTGCCAAGCAGTGGTTGAAGCACATGGACGATTCCATTCTTAAAATCAGTCTTTGAGCATAAGAAAGATTTTCATTCTCATCTTACAAATAAGGACATGGAGGCTTAGGAAAGTTAGTGAATTATTCCAGGTCCCTCATTCAGAAAGCCAGTGAAGCTGACAGGTATCTACTATCATGACATTTTTCATTAAGTACTTAGAAATGGCCAGATATGCACAAAGCACTTAATAAACACATACAGGGAGAAGGGAGCAACCCTTCATTGTTACTTTTTAAAAGATGGTCATTTCTGAACAGATAAGATCTTAGACATGAGAAAGTTCTATGCCACTGCCTTGGGGGTAGATAGGGATGGTAAGGTATAAATACAAGGTGGTGATGAGAGAAAAGGATGTTGTTATAATAGTTTAAAAATATTCTATGTGAAGTAATTTAAGAGAGTAATAGGAGGTTGGAGGCAGACCCAGGCTTTACTGTTTGAAGCAGTTCCCACAGAGCTGCTTGGGCCCTTCTGCTTAAGCTCCACATCCACATGAAGGTTATCTTTGCCTGTTCCCAGAAAAAAAATAAACACTTAATTAGAGATACTCTTACATCTGCACTTCAGAGCATATCCCCAAAGTGCAGTTTATTCTAAATCACCAGTTATTGGCAGTAATAAACCTATTTCTGCTTCATTTTCAGAAACAGGGCTTCTGGAAGGAAAATAGTGTTTCCTTCCAAAATGAGAGACAGAGATGCCCTTTGATGAACTAAGGGAGGGAACAAAGGGATCCTGGTTAGTTGTGTCTTTCTGATTCCAGGTTGGGAATGGTAATGGAAAGTGAAGGAGAGAAGGGACAAACTTTCTCTATATTCTTATTTAAAAATCTCTTGGCCTGAGCAAAAAGGAAGCATCGCTTCATTGGTTTCTCATTATTCATTGCTATTCCCTTGTGAGGTGGGTGGTCCAGGTACTACGAAAGATGCTATGTATCATACAAATACTATCCCCTGTCTTTGTGTAGCTTTAAACCCATTAAAACAAAATTTAGATGAAGCTCGTTCATGTCTGTAGAACAATCACTATTTGTCAGGTTAGTGTTGAAGCATTTTCTAGGGGTTCTTTCTATGCAACCTCATCTAAACCTTATGAGGTAGATACCATTAAGTTTCCATTTTATAATAGGAAACTGAGGGAGAGAGGGCTTAGTAGATTGCACCAGGAAATATCCAACTCAAAATTCACCTGGGACTGGCTCCAGATATCATGATTAAACCACATTTTAGATGCAATTGCAAAAACATGCAATCCACAAGAGCATCTGGGAAAAGCCTTTAAGGAAGTGCAGAAAGTACCAGAAAAGGAGATGGTGATAGTTCATGTCTGTAGAACAATCACTTTTGTCAGATTAGTGTTGAAGCATTTTCTATAGGTTCTTTCTGTGCAACCTCATTTAAACCTTATGAGGTAGATTCCATTAAGTTTGGTAGGTAGAGAGACTGAAAGGTGGAATAGTGGGAGATACCCTTGAAGGTGGATTTGTTTAGCAGTCCACAGGACACTTTGAAAACCCAGTTGAACTTGTAGTCCCCAAGTATGGAGAGCCTGCTTAATCTTTGATGCCAGTGAAAGGTAGAAGAATGAAACCAAGATCAGCTTCACAGAGACTGCATTGCACTGGTACCATGTAGATATCAGGAGGTAGGTGTGTGTGTGTGTGTTTCACAACAAGGGCAATCAACATTGTATGACCAATGGAGAAGAAAACTAGTATTGCTAAAGAACTGACTTGGAGCAGGAAAAACTGTTGAAGGCAGCCAACTTCCTTGCCCAGGTGTTCCTACCATGTGTCTTTCTCTCATCTGTGAGGCCATCTCCCATAATGACATGCAAACCAAGCATCAGTGGCCTGAGTCTAACACACTCTCCTCCTTTTACAGTTACTTGATCCAAGAGAAGCCTGGCTAAATTTTGTGATTTAAGAACTAGGAAGCATATTTGGCCATTTGAAAATGGACTTAAAAAAACCAGCACAGGATATCAAATGAGAAATGTATTTTAATAATATTGTGAAGAGATAGTGATCTACATTTATAGAAGACGCAGTATAATGCAGAGATGAAAAGGATGCTTGGATTCAAGTGTCCTCTCTGCTACTTTAAAGCTTTGTGTCTTTGAGCAAGTTGCTGAGACAATTCATGAAAAGCACTTGGAAGAGAGACTGTCACATTGTAAATGCTCAATAAACAATACCTATATTATTTCCATTATTTATTGAACCTTTGCTATACCTTGAATACTATTCTAGTTGTTTTCTATGTATTATCTCAGTAAAACTATACAACTGAGTGAGATAAACATTATTATTACTTGTATCTACTAGATGGATAAGAATTAAGGCACCTTAAATTGAGTGGGGATTCTAAAGAGCATATTGCTCATACTTACTCATGGGTATTACCACCATCTTCACCAAAGTATTTATAGGAAATACTTGTAAATTTATATAGGAAGATGATTAAATTATTGTTCTTAAAAAATGGAAGTCTAGATATTCCTTTTGCAAAAAAAAGTAAATATCTTTGAAATAACTTTCCCAGGCACTAGTGTTTGAGAAGTTTTAGTCACTTTCCATTCTGGAACATTCCACAGATGAACAAAGTATTAGTATGGCATCAGACTACAGACTGTCCTCAAGATCAACTGGGTTTCAAAAGTGTCCTGTGGACTGCTGAGCAAATTCACCTTCAAGGGTATCTCCCACCATTCCAACTGTCAGTCTCCATCACTGTCATGTTCCATGATTAAACAGTACTCTCAGTGAGGATGAGGAAATAACACCACACCCAGATATTAGCCAGCAACCTTGACCTAAGGATGAACAGCAAAGGTGAGCTGCTGGGTGAGTGAAGGTGTTTAAATGGGAACAATAGACAGTGACTCAGAGGCAAGCTGGAGCTGTACTTTAGTGCATCCTCAAGGACTGAAGATAAAGGAGAGGAAGAAAATGAGAGAAAGAGTACCTGGCATTGACAAGAGAAAGGAGAGAATTACCCTGTTCTGCATACACATTATCTGGTAGCATGAAAGCTCTTTATGCATTAGAATTACCTATGGAGCTTTCTAAAACTCCTTAGAGGATTTGATTTGGTAGTTCTGAGGTAGAGTCGGTGAATCTCCATTTTTATCAAACATTCCAATACGTTCTCATAATAGGACCTCTCTGGACCACACTGTGAGAAATGCTGCATTAATCTGCTAAAACACCCTTAACTATGTAAATAACACAGACTCCAGGGAGACCTTCGCCTCTCAAAAAATAGCTGAGAGTTACATATTAAACGACTTAACATGATTAACAATACATGGAAGAGGGCAGATCCATTGGTTTCTCAAGCTTCTGGACTCAATGATTTTTCCCCTTCATACAAGTAAGATATTTTTAAATTGTTGGTGAAAAGATGTTTCCATTCCATGTTTTAAAGTATCTTTTGATGATTCATTATCTGAATTCACAGCAATTTTCTTTCACCATGAGTTTCAGATGCAAACTTTAATGCAGGTAGAAGGTGCCTGTGAACCATTCTACAGTTTTCTGCCTTGCTACCTATCCTTCTTCCATCTTGGATCTGTCTCTGGAGCATCTTTCTTTTAGCTTCAAATGTAATCACTTAAGTGAGGGACAACACTGATGTGCAGTCACCTTAATAAGCAAGCCAAGTGAAATAAATTGCAATTGATGGATGAAATGTTCACAAGTGTGAAGCTGATTTAGATAAAATAGACATTGCAGTTTGAGATCTAATAAAAACCCAAACACAGCCACATGGAGTCCTTTCCCATTACTCCACTAGGACTAATCTTTATCCAAATCAATATTATAAAAGTAACAAAACACACAAAGTTGTCTGATGCATAATTCATCTATTATGAACTCATGTAAGACTTGACCAATTGAAACAAGATTATTTATGGGATCGTTAAACCGAGGGGCAATTTCTACAGATTTTAGCCTTGCTTAATGGAAATTTTAGTTGTGTTTAATTTTAGTGTGTGTGTGTGTGTATGTGTATATACAGCCAGTTTTCATTTCAAATATTGTTCCTTCCAACAAATTATTCCTCATTACAGCTGGCATGTTGTACTTCCTGACAGTAATAGAGTATAAAATTTGCTTATTCTTTTATTGCACACAAGAAATATCAAAAAAAGAAATACATTACAATCCCTTTGATAATTATTCATGCTACTTATATGTTGCAGTCTAATTACTAACAACTCTAACTCAATCACTTGTTAATAACCTTGATTTTCAACAGGAATATTTCAAATATAAAACCATGATAAATATGTTATGCTATAATCAAATTTTGAATTAATAACTTATATGTTTGTTTGAAAAACATGCAAGTCATACCATTAATAGGGCCACACTGAAATTAAAAATTATCATCAATGCAATGGAAATGTAACTCATTGAATAACCACAAAGTGGCCTCAAAGAGTTAAAGGTGAGTTTCTATGGATAACTGATAGCATGCTCTGTTAAATGTATTATACCTGGATCCATGAACAGACTAAAACTCTTTTAGAGGGTCACCAAAACAAATCAACCAATCATACTCTGCTATGCTAATAATGGAGGATAGTACCTCTCTGAATTATAGTACCATCAGGCACTGCTTAACGACAGAGACGCATCCTGAGAAATGTGTCACTGGGTGATTTTATCATTGTGTGAACATGAGAGATATACTTAACACAAACCTCTATATTACAGGTCATTCAAAAGACAGTGCTTGAATGTGGCCTCCTGATGCAACCAAGATGTGTGGTAAACACAAGATGTATAAGAACACAAGGTGTTTTCCAGTAAACAATTTTTCTTTAAAGTAGGAGTACACTTTAATATGGTGATACAAATTACAGTAAAGACATGAATTAGGAACATAGTCATTTATCATCACAATCAATCATTTGTTTTCTAGACACAATTGTATGCTATACTTTTACAAGACTCGCAGGCCAGTAGGTTTGTTCACATCAGCCTCATTGCAAACACAGGAGCAGTGCCCTGCACCTTGATATTAGCATGGCTATGAAATCACTAGGTGAAAAGAAATATTTAGCTTAATTATAATTATATAGATGCAACACTGTATATAAGGTCCATCATTGGCATTGATATGTGGCACGTGAGTATGGTATTGTATAATTATTTTTCACTGAGGCTTAGCAGTCACACTGAGTGACTCAGAATAACACAAATTTACTATTTCACAGTTTTTGTAGATAAATAACCTGAGACAGATTACTGAATCTCCACCCAAGCTTAAATCAAAGTGGGGCTGGGGCTGAAATTTTGAGTTATATTCTGAAATCACTGTTTTCTCAAAGAATCTACCACCTTGTGGTTGTATGACTGAGGTCCATGTTTTCTGGCCAGCTGTTGGTTAAGGACCACTCATCTTTGAGTTTGCTGTTGGTACCATGTACTCCTCACAGCACATAAGTTAGAAAATCCCTTCCATGTTCCCAAATCTCTCTGACCTGATTAGGTCAGGCTCACCCAGGATAGGTCCATTTTGAATAAATCAAAGGTCAACTGATGAGGAACCTTAATTACATCTGCAAAACTCCTTCTGTCATATGGTCCTATAATTATGGTAGCAATAGCCCATTATACTCACAAGTTCTACTCACACCCAGGGGTAGGGATTGTACAAATATTTACACTAAGGGATCATCTTAGAATTCTGCCTAGCACCCTGTGTTCCTGCTCAGACTGTCTAGTATCCTGCTACAGTAATTGTGAGAAGCTAAAGGAAAATTTTTATTTTATGCTTTTCCAAACTAAATCATGAAGGAGGATCAGCTTTGAGCTACTGGTAATTCTGCTGCAGAATGCACAAAAGTCAACAGAAGGATGAGAAATCATGCAATAGACATTGTCTACCAACCACTCATGGCAATGGAGGGAAGGGGCATGGTGGGAAAAAAACACAGTGCTCTGATTGCCCACTCTCCACTAGACCACACATTGACCAGTTGGCTTCATTCACTGAAGTGTATGAAGTAAACAGAAATACCTAGAAAAAGGTGAGGAGCACCTTCCAGGTTCCATTCATTTTAGAGACAATTCTTCCTGTAAAATCTTCCCCTATTTCTTGGTATAATAGTCACTCTGCTCTAGCTCTGATGCCACTATGGTCATGGCTGTTCTTATCAGCATCCCTTTACTTCCATCACAGTATACCACACTGAATCTGTCTAAACTAAAAATCCTAACTTGATCATTTAATACCTCATCAGTTTTGGAGATGGTCCACCTCTTAGCCTTAGTTACATTCCCTATAGATAGTAGTAATATCTCAAATGCATTACTGAGTTGAAATACTTAAAATATGTCAGGTATCAAATACACACAAAAAATCACTGTAATTATTGTTATAATGAGAACAAGGTGGGCATTATGATTATGTTGCTCCCAAGGTGTGCCCAGAATCCTGGGCCATGTCTGGCTCATGGCATCCATTCAACACATGGCTTTAGTGCTTGGTGAAGCCTCTCTATCCACTGTGTCCTACCCTCAGTCTACATTTGTTAGCAGAGTAACGGGAACATGTCATTCCCGCACTTCAGCTTTTAGTGATATCTCGCTGATGACAGAACGAAATCCCCAAATCATAGTACGCTGTACAAGAACACTCCCAGCCTTCTGAGAGCTCTCCAGCCTTAGCTTCTGACAGAATGTCCTCACACTCTGTGTTCAAGTCACATCCTGAGGCCCACACACCGTGCTCATTGCTCCAACTGAGAAACTCCTTTCCCTTCTGAGAAATTCCTTGCCATCATTTATGAATCAGCTTAAATGTTTCCACTCAGTGGAGTCTTTCACAATCCCCTCCTCCAAGCAGTCGATACTCCGGTCGGTCTTCTTTCTAGTTTGTGTCAATCTCACCTGTCACCCTTCCAAGATTAATGAGCTGGCTGACAGAATATCTTCTCTACCATACCAGAGGTCTTTGGGGGAAAGGAGGCTCTATCTTATTTGTCTTTCTTATCTGTTTTTATCCATGAGCCAGGAATATATTACTGGATCATAAGGTATTGCAATGAACAAAACAGGTAAGAAAGGAAGAAGGAAAGAAGGAACTAAGTAATGGCAAGAAATCTGTAGTATACTAGCAAGATTTAAACCAGATGCATAATCCATAAAGCATCAGCATAGACTGCTGCCATTACAGATTTAATTTTTACCTTAAGCAGCCTAGGTGTCCCCAAAATAACTTAAAGGGCAAAACACATTACTGATTAACACCTTGGTATGAAAGAATTTTGTCATTTTGTGCCAAAAAAAGTAAGACCACTGGGAACATGAAGTCTGGCAGCACTAAAGTATGAAAAGGTTGCTGTGTTAAAAGCCAGTTTGATAGCGAGCACAGAAATGTCACCAATAGAATCACCAGCTAAACTGTAAAATCCAAAGTGATTTTGAGCCAATCTGGAACATTCCTAGATAATAACTAATCTACAAAATTTTGGTTTTCCTTCCATTTTCTATTAATTGTTTATAGTACTGAATATTCATATCTACATTCTTAAAATAATAATTTACTTGCATTTGTCCACTGATAGATTCAGTCTCCCAAATTATGAAACCAAATTTAGGAAAGTTAGTTTTGTCCAGAGTTTCATACATTCCACTTCTTTAGGAACCAGAACTGCCTGACATGGTATTTTCATAGGAGGTATTTTTTGTTCTTATAGGCTTCTCTGAATTTCATACTTCTCAAGTGATTCAAGAGATACTGGGAAGGTGGTTCAGAAGTCTTATGGGATGGAAATACTGGTCATTAGCAAGAGGAAATCCTGGCATCTGATCTGAGATACCAAGTATTTCAAATTGCTTTTATGCTATCTGGGATTTGAGCAAGCTTTTAATTCACATGCCAACTAACTCTTATTCATATTTTTAAAATAATTAATGAGTTTATGATATATTTTGAGTAATGAACATAAAATCATTTTGATTAATATAACAGCATAGAAATATGTTTGCCAGTGTCCAAAATAAAATATTTTTAATTATTATTTCTCTCTGTTTCCTTTGAAAAAATAAAGTCAACAATTCATGAAAGAAATCAGAGGGTCAAGTATGTATTCATATCAACCAGGTCTGTTTTTGTTTTTGACAATTAGATAATTTCAATAATTTTTGACAATTAGATAATTTCAAATAAGCAAACTCTCATTCCTATTATACACCAAAGGTAACAAGATGTGGCTATGAAAAAAAGAAAGTATAAGTATGAATAATTTATCACCAGAGTGTGTGCATCCAAAAGGGTCCTCCACCAACCAGAGGACCTGGTGAGACTTACGCAGTGCTGCAATGGTGTACTGGCTTTCTCAAATATTCAGGTGCTCTACTCTTAGAATTGTCCTTTGACTACCTACCATTTACAATTATCCTTCCTGGTTGCACCACACCAGGCTGTCCTCAGGCTCAAACGTTCCAAACCTCTTTACCAGTGAACATGTAACCTCTCTGGGTTCCTGAACCTGGAAGTGGCTGGCTAAGGTCCTATCGGAAACTGTTTTCACCTGTTTGTAACAGGGCACTCCTGGAGTCTGCCTGAAGCTCCCAAGGAAACTCATTGTTATTAACATGAAAACAAATGTTAGCTCTTTCAACTGGCAGGCACTGTAGCCCCTTCTCACATTTTAACTAGTTCACTTCTTGTAAACAACTTCACTTAAAAGGGAGCATGCTATGCCGCTCAGACAGGTGAAGTGCTACACAGGCAACTTGGCTATTCTCATTGGCTTACATAAAGATTTCCCAGGGAAGGAGTTTAAAATCTACAGTCAGAATAAGCCTTTTGTGTTATCATTGAATTTCAATTATGTCCTATCCTTGCCTACATTACCTGGGATAATTAGAAGTTCACAGCATCACTGTGACTCAAAGCAATCCTAATAATTAATTTCTTGCTACCCAGGGTAGAAATGAGCCTCTACAATTCTATTCTATTTGGAAAAGGTATCTTAGAGTCACCATTCACTTAAGCTCCTGACTTTGAAAGTTTGAAATGGGATTTTGAAAAGGTCATTTTTCTATATATTTTATCAGTGATTTACTTTTATACTTTTAGAGACTTACGCATTGTGTGTATAAGTACTTTGTCCCTATTGTACCAGCAAATAAAGAGAAAAATGACACTCTACTTGTTTTTTTTTCCTTTCTAAAACCCTGCTGCTTTTGTAATGTTCCTTGATATGTGTCCTTAGTAACTGCAAGTTTATATATGAACTTGGGATTCATTTGTTAAAGAGCCTGAGTATACACAGAAGCTTATTTTTTTTCTCCATGAGTTTAATCCTGCAATTTTACAAGGTTAGTAAAAATCCTCTTGAGTTTTTATTTTTCCTGGACATCAGAAGCATGAAGAGATTTTTAAACAATCAGAAATTGTTTAAAAAGGAATTATATGTAAGCCATAAACAAGCTGTAGTGAAAACTCAGTACAACCCCTCTTGATAAAAAGAGAGAGAGAAAGGAGAGAGAGAGAGAGGTGAGAGAGAAAGAGGAGAGAGAGAGAACTCTGGACTTCTGGAATTTTGCTGAATTGATAGTGGCTGTATACATTTGAGAAGAGTGAGGTACAAAGCTAAACAGGTGACATGCCAGGGCAATTAATCTGAGGGGAAACTTACAAGTCAGGAAAAAATATGTTAAAATACATTTAGAAAGGTGCAAATTCCAATGTGGTAGTTAGGGCCTGCCTGCTCTATTCATAGGTAACAAGAAAGAAGTGTCAAGAATGAGTTTTAAGGGACCTAAAACCTGTCCGTTTCCCAAGATCTACCAGGTGCTATTTATTCAGAGTGTTTGCTCTCAGCTCTGATCATCTGGGTGCAATGGCAGATACTTGGACAAATCATATCTATAGACAGAAGAGACTTCAGGAGAAACAAATCAACAGACACCACATAGCACAGAATGAACCTTGCCTGCAGCCCTGCTGAGATCTTGTGCTCCAATTGTTACAATCGTTTCCTCCCTTACATTGAAATCCACAGCTTATGCCTAGTATTTGCCTTTCAAATACAGGATTCTTCTTTTTGCTTAGAATATTTTCTAATGCCATTGCCTCCCCGAATCTCCGGGGGATTGCTGTATCCTAGATGTCTCATTATTACATGTATCTAGCCCCAGTACTTCTTGTTGACTCTCCCCTGATCCTTGAATTAACTAGCAGTCTATTAAATATTAGTGCACACTAGAGGACACTTTCCCTACCAAGGTGAATACCTTTCTAGCTATAGTCTAACCCATCTAGCATGGCTTTCTGAACACCCTACAGAGACATGCATTTATCTTACCCACACATATACACACACACTGCATTTAAACATCTTTTCTACAATAATCAGCTCAGTTCCATTAGAAATCAGTACTTGGAGCTGTTATATAAACAGACTGTTACATCAGTCTCATTGGTTTATGGTCAGCAATACCAAATAGAATTGCATAAAACAGAATAAAATATAATAGGTTACTGTTTTCCAAGTAAAACCAGTATTATATTATGAAATCTTTTTTCCAGTTATCCTTATTTGTGATTTTAGGCAAGTTTTAGGTCATAATAAAAAAATGTGGTTCATGATTTGAAAAGTTTGCATTCTGAACTTCATTCATCTCAAAGCACCTGGACAGTAAAGCATCATGTCTATAGAGAATCATAACAAAATTGTCAATGTTTGATCTGAAATGGATTATACATTAAACATGCACTTCCTCTTAGACACAATAACAAATACAATTTCATATGATTAGCCTGCTATCTTCAAGAAAACAGATAAGTAGAGCTCTGAGCGAATTGGAATCTAAGAGACTAAATTTTTAAGGAAGGATAAACCAAGTCTGTCTGGGGAGGCAAGGGATAGCATATTTGTGGATTGGAAAACTAGAAAGAGTTAAGTTGAGACTACAAAGAAGGATTTGGCATGGGTGAGGTCCATACATATAATTTTACTGTTAATGAGTGATGCTGGGTTGAACTGGTGAAGCATAGCAATGGCAAGACCTCACATTTGTCCATGACTTAACATTTGCTGAGCATTTTCACATCTATGATATGATTATAGTGAAGCATGTGGAATGCAACATATAAGGTATCCTATGGGTTTGATGATATCACCTCAGTCTGGGCCTTATTTGGGGAGGGTATAATTAATTATGTGTTAAGTATAAGGAAAGTCAGTCACACAGAGTGTAATTGTCTCAAGTAATAATAAATCTAGGTTTAAATACATAACCTTCTGACTCATGGAATAAAACGCAGTTTTTTCATCTATTTCACAGAACCCGAGTAAGGATCTATTCTGCATGAATGTGCAAAGCAACGGATTGACAAGATAAAGAACCATACTACACTTATTTAGTATGAAATGTTTGTTCAGAAAGAAAAAATGGCAAAATGCAGGCTGCAAGGTTTCGGCCTTGAATTCCTACATTCTGTTTGAGGCACTTCCATTTCAGAAAGACGCAGACAAATTGAAAACCATTTAGGGAGTGCTAAAGAAAATGATTAGGGGAAAGAAAGGTTTGATTTATGAGGCCAGATTAAAGGAGATAAATGTCTATTACTTGACTAAGTGACAACCAGGAGATACGATAAGACTACAAAGACTGGGAGGGTGTAAGTATAGCTAATAGGACTTTTGAGTGTGCCAGGTGGTAGAACAGGCAGGTGCGAAATAGGAAGAGCAAGTTCAGCTGCAGAGAACACCAAGGGGATGTTTGGCAACGGGACAGTTACATAGGCAGCAATACGACTTAGAAGAAAGAAGGAGAAAGAGGGAAGAAGGGAAGAAGACTAAAAAGAGTGTCAGGTAGAAGAAGAAAGGAAGAAGGCAGAGGAGGAAGGGAAGGAACTAAGGAGGGAGAAACAAAAAAAAATGAATTTTATGCCTCACAGATATTGCTCTATAAAACACAACTGCAAGATAGGATTTTTTTCCCTTAAAAAGATGAAAGATGTGCTTATTACAATATTTTTAAAAACTAGATGTTCTTTGGTGACATTAAAAATAGATCCCATAGGATATAAGGAACACTCCAGAGCTATGAAAACAGAAAATAAAGAAACAAAGTAAGAATGAAGGGGGAGGCAAGAGAGGAAGAAGAGAGGAAGAAGAGAGGAAGAGGAGAGGAAGAAGGGAGGGAGGGGTAACAATGTCTTGTCCCTCTGTACTTCACAGGATGTGTAAGGAATGGATTTTCAGTGCTTCTCCCAGAATGAACTTCTCACTCAGAAACCTGAGCCAGTTGAGGGGATGGCGTCAAACCCTACCTTAGGGAGAAGCCACCACTAAATCAGAAAGAGACAGTAATGGGGAGGTGAAGCAGCCTTGGAAAGCCATTACTGCTATTAAATCCTGGGCCTGGGCACGGGCTACTTGCCAACGTTTGGCTAGCCTGCTACACGTAACTGTTACTGTAATTGAAACTGAATTATAAGAGTGCCCTGGCACATATCCTCTCTTAAAACTCCAATACATAATAATGCTATTAAAATAAGCATATCTGGAAAACAATCTACAACCCCATTGTTCCTTAGCTTGCATGGCTTTGGTAAGGAATCTGCTGTGCTTCCTTCCACTGTGACTGCTGAGATAGGACGAAAAGGGGAGCAAATCAGAAGGTGAACATTTGTTGAGAACCAGCCGGATGCCAAACACTGCACCAGTCCTGTCTCTTTTATAACCTTCTATGGAGTTGAGATTCATATCCAACATTTTTCAGATTAAGGTTAAGGAAGCTAAGTGAGTGTCCTAAATCACTTAAGTAATATGAAAAAGAGCCATAAATGAATAGAGTTTTATTCTGTTTATCTTCAAAGTATATCCATTATTTCTATCACTTAGCATCTTGTCCAGTGTATAACATGTAGTAAGAATTCTATCAATATGTGTTGAATTGAACTGAAGGGAAATGATGTAACTGAGATGTGAAAAGAATCTCCAATAACTTTTGGCCATGAATTCATAAAATGTTGCCAAATTTTCACCACCTATTGAATTATGTATGAGCCAGCCAATTATGGCACATTAAGAAATGGCATCTCTTAAGAACAATGTGTCTTTGCCTCCTTTTGACTTAAATTATCAAAGCTACATATTAGATTTCCTCAGTCTCATAAAAACAGAAAATGGGTCTAACAACTGGATAACTTCAGTGAATGGTGAACTTATGTAAAGTGACATTCATAATCACTTCATGTCTTGTAAGACAGTAGGCTTACTGTAAGACTGAGAATCAAGACATAGTAGTTGGTTTCTTAAAATATAAAACATACAGTTTTATTTACTCCCATAGGAAACAGAGAATAGTTCCTGCACTTATGTGACTTTTAATTCTGCTAAGAGATAAGATATAAATGCATGAGGAGGTAAATAAATCACAGTTTACATAGCCATTTGAGATTTTCATTACAATAGGATTCAACTAATATGCATGAAATGTCTACTGGGAATCAGTGCATGAAAGAATCAAAGACAAAATCTTAGCTCTTAAGAACTCCACAGTTGGGGCTGGGATTGTGGCTCAGTGGTAGAGCGCTTGCCTTGCATGCATGAGGCACTGGGTTCGATCTTCAGCAGCACGTAAAAATAAATAAAGACATTGTGTGTCCGTCTACAACTAAAAAAAAAAAAGAACTCCACAGTTGAGAAAGAAAAACTCTGGTTCACAGGGCTCCAAAACACATGATCAGTGGTTTAGAGAAAGGCTTAAGGTGCTCTGGAATATTGATGAAGACGAGTTTAATTCAGCTTACAATAAGCCTGAAGGTTGATCAAAGAAGACTTCCCAAAGGAAGTGAGCCCAAATATGGTCTTAAGGAGGGACTAGGGGTTTTCCAGGTCAACAGGAAGAACCCTCCAGAAAGGGGGATATATCCAAGGCCATGAAGTAATAAAAATCATAGAACCGTATGACACACCATGATAACAGCAATAAGGTAGAATTATTAACAAAATCATTATTATTTCACAAGGAAGATGGTACAAACACAACCTAAAAATTTTAAATTCCACATTTTCTAGGTCCACCAGAATGTCAGTAAAAGTTGAGATGAGTTCAAGACCTGCTTAACTGAGATCTTCCGATCGCAACTAACTTAATGGTAAATTTCCTTTCTTCCCTAAAGGAGAGCTCATTAAAAACAGTGTATTCAGATTACGTATGCTGAAGCATACTTTCCTGTTTAGGCTAGCATAGGTAATTACACAAGGACTGTTATTATCATTTCATAAATCATCTATTAGATAATTTAGATGCTCAATACTGTTCAAGAGCACATCCAACTTTTGGAAACTAATCATAATTGTAGCAACGGCCTCATGGAATATTTGATTAGTACAAAGCTAAGGAGTGAGAATCATATCTTTTAAATGCACAATTATAGAAGTGCATAAGTTGATCATCATGGATATGTTACAAAAATCTGCAAATCTGAATAAACCAGAATCTCAGGAATAGTGCTGAGAAGTATCCTCTGGAAACACTGACTCAAACACACAGGGTGAAATCAAAGTAGTTGAAACATTTAGGGCTATAGAATTCTGATTCTTTGAATTCTAGGAATTAAACAGATATGCTATCCACTTTCATACAGAAATAGAATGGATAAATGAGTGACGATATTCATTTTGCCCATTTACAAGATTAAGAAAAGCTTTATATATTAATTCTCCCACAGAGAAAATAAGAAATATTTTCCCATTTAATCCTGACAAATTTAATTGAAGTCTCATAAAGAATTCCACATGAATGGTTTTCAACAAAAATGTGATGTCCTTAAAGAATAATGAGTTTTATATCTTCCTCTTCAGACATAATCAAGGTTGCCCTTGAACTTGCTCTTGAACATAATCAAGGTTGCCCTTGAACATGGTAATGGTGATTACCATTTGCAAATGAATTGTAGAAGACTCTACCTGCTCCAGCTTCAGTGGTACCTTTATTTCTTCTCATTTCTTTTGTTGGTTCTTGAAAAGAGCTGGCTCTTCACTTAGCTATGCCTTGCCCATCCCTTGGCTGGTTCAGAAAGCTAAGGCCTGCCCTTTTAAAGTCAAATGTGAATCAGGCACTGAAATTAGATGGGATTAACTCCAGATTTGTTCCTGTGCCCTATTCATTCCCATTTCCTAGCTCCTCAAAATGTGTCCTGGTTCATATGTAAGACCCTGGATCCTCCCCTGTCCAAGTTGATTGACTTTCACTTTGACTTCCCACAGCCAACTTTGACGCTAGTCTTTGTTGCTCCTTAGGCACGTACCAGTATTCATGTAGTGTATTTCTTGCCTGAGTCCAACAGATCATGATTTCTGTTCTGCAGTTCATGCTCCATGTCAACTTAAAGCAAGTTCCTTTAATGCTCATTTCCCTCAAGATGCTTTAATTTTTTAAAAATCTTTCTTTCTCTACTGTTCTCGCTCCAAACACAGGTACATAAACGTTTATCATGCTGTCAAACACCCATTGACATTGTCTCTAGGAACTTCATATATAAGCATATATTTAATATCTCATATTGATGATATAAAATCTGTGCACAAGGAGCCCACCTCCTACTCCCTTTGCTCAGAAGTTAGAGCCCAGTAAATACTGAAATTGTTGGACTTGCTCATTCATTTATTCATCCAACAGATATTTACTGATTGCCTGATATGTGGCTGCCTTACACTAAGTGCAACACTCATGATATGATTCAGCCATATGAGAGTTCTCACAGTATTTCACTTATGCTGCCTCACATACATTTTCTTCATGGAATACTCTTCTACACCTTGCTTTTCTAGCAATTGCTACTCATCATTCTAATTCAACTTAAATATCAAGGTTTGTATGAAATGTCTTCTAACTAGTTCAATAGTATTATCTATACTATTTATGGATAACACTATAAGCATATATACAATCTTACATATACTATATGTATGTATACATATAAGTATGTATACACACAGTCAAAAAGCTTTAATATTTATAATAGCACTGTAAGGTACATAGTTTTTTCCCCATGATTCTAACAAGTGTTAATATCAAATTCAGATTCTAACCCAGCTACCTCCTAGTGCTTTGCTTTTTTCCCATTCTACACCATCAAAATCATTGCTCAATTTAAAAATAGTTTCTTCCTCTTGCTGACATTCTATCATGAAACTTTGCTACCAGGTAAATTAAAAAGAAAAAAATAATCAAGGAAAATTTTTAAAAAAACAACAACCATGACAACACATACTGGCATTCTCTTTGAAAACAACCAAACACTCTCCATCAATAAAAATCCACTGCATAAACCTGCCACAGTAAATTAAAGATGTGTTAAAGAGAGAGAATGGATGCTTCTGGTGATAAGGCTCATGGCTGCTGGCCAAAAGGCAATCTTCAGTTTGTTCTTTAATAACTTGGTCCAAAAACCTTGGGGATTTTTATACCAATACTTTATCATATCACTTTGAAAATAAATTACAGGAAATAATATAGGCATTATTGTCCTAAATGCACTAAAACTGTGACAGAAGGAGTTCTTAATCCAAAGGCCCACTGCCTGCTGTAAAGCCAGCTCAGAACAGCAGCTACAAGAACTCAATTTTCTTTCACCTGACAAACCTTCTTCCTCATAGGTAAGCACCTAATAGGTAAGCAGCAGCCTGGAGTTCAGGCTCCAGCTGTCAAGGGCTCAAGTCCCCGCTCAGCTTTGTGCAAGCTGAGTGGCATGCAACAAACTAGAAGTTTCCTTAATGTTGAAGGAGGAATGATAATAACGCCTACCTCCATATGGCTGTGTTGAGGAAGGAAAGGACAAAAATGTAAAATGCCCGCTATGGAGTAAGATCTCAAAAAATGTTCACGTTGCCTCCAAAATATTATGTGCTACAGGGTATAGGTTTCAGACATCCTGCATCTTGAGAAATATTAAGGGAGGGAGAAAAGGGTAGCTGATGGAGTACCTTTAGGTCTTTTAGGAACATACTTTGTCCTCTCCTCATTTTTAAAAACAGCTTTTTTGAGGTACAGTTTGCACAGCATAAATTCCACCCATTTAAATGTACAATTAAATGACTTGAAGCAAACCTCAAGGTTCAACTCTGCAGTACCAGGTACTGGTTTGTTTCTATGGGTAAATAGTACCCCATCCTACCTGCATATCACATTTTTGTTAAGCCCTTCACTCACCGGTTGACAGATGTTTGAGTTGTTTCCAGTTTTTAACTAGGACAAATAATGTTACTGTACACATGTGTGTACAAATCTTTTTGTAAGCATGCATTTTCATTTTGTTTGGGTAGATTCCTAGGGGATCTCCTTCCTTGTCAGGTTTAAGTATCTGCCCCTGTCAGACTTCTTGGTAAAGAGGGTAAAGCTGCTGTTCACTATAATTGCTGAGTAGTCAGCTCACACAGCTCACAATGAGGTAGGGGGAGGGGGCTCTGTTGTTGACACTCGCTTCTCTTCCCTAAGTCCCCTATGATGCTGGGAGAAAACTGCACCTTGTAGCAACTTCTTATCTCCACTTGTGAACCCAAAACAGGAATCATTTATTCTCTCAACTGTCTGCTACCTTAAAAGGTATATAATATCCTTATCCTTAGTAGCTTAAGAATTTATAAACATACAAAAAAACACAATCAGTGAATCATCACCCTAGTCTCTGGCATTTTCTGGGCATAATGCTAAGTGGGAGGCCACATTAATCACAAAATGAATGATACAGAAGGCATTTGGATACTCCCCCACAGCCTGAATACCCAAGATCTACCAGTTGGCAGGCCACACATCTCTCTTTTGCTTTTGGGTTTCTTCTTGCATGTCACTATAGTCCTGCCATATTTTGTGAAGGCAGTCATTTCATTTAGTTAACTAAACAAACAGGAGTATACAACAGAATGGGGAAGATTGTCTTATCAGATATTTTAAAAAGTAAGATACAAGTAACTACCATTATCTTCAAGGCAGTCTTCTTTGAGGTTGTACATTTCTTTGCTTTATTCTGATACTGCCAGGTGCATACTTGGATATTTTCCCTTGGAACTACTCTCCAAGGTAGCAGCATGGCCAGCTTCTAAGATTATTTTTTAAACTTTTATATTGAATGCTTCACATATAGCATGCATTATAAAGAATAATATAATTATCATGCATGTGCAATTGCAAAGTTCTGAAATAATTGAGGGCCAATGCTCCGGAGCCTATTTGTACCTTTCCGTAATCATACCTGTCACCGCCCTCTGTTCTTACCTTCAGTGCTGTCCTGAATGGGATCATGTCTGCTCGGGCCTATGCTCATACCTTCTTGCATATATATGTTGTCCTAAGTGATACATGGTGCTATTTTGCAGGTGTAAATATTTAATAAATGGTATTATGCTGTATGTATTATTTAGCAATTTGCTTGTATTCATTCCATATTTATTGGATTTATCCATATTGATATGAATTATACCTTAATATTCACACCATATAAAATTATATTACATTTTTAAATAAACCATAACACATTTTCTATTTCCTTTTAACATATATTTAAGTGATATTCAATATTAAATACTTTAGTGATAGACATTATTGTACCTCATTTTTTTTATCTATCTCCTTTGTGTACATACTGAGGAATTTCTCTAGGAAATTTACCTAGGAATGGAATTTCTAGATTGTAGGAATTTGACATCTTCCTCTTTACCAATTATTATTAAATTTTCTCCAAATTGTTTAAACCTATTTTTATTCTGTTCACTAGTATAAAAAATTTCCATTTCGTTCTTTGTGTGTGTGTTGGGGGGATAAGGGAGTTGAATAGGCACATTTTACCACTAAGCTATATCCCTAATGCTTTTCTTTTCTCTTTTCTTCTTTTAATTTTGGTATTCAGAGATGTACGTTTAACCTTTTTAAGTTGTTTTCTTTGTTCTTTTGAGTTATACAAGAGAGTAGAGTGTATTTTGACATACTCATACAAACATGGAGTATTTTATTTATTTATTTATTTATTTATTTATTATCTTTTTAAATTTATTTACTCCACTTAGGTATAAATGATAGAAGAATGAATTTTGATTCATTCTACACAGATGGAGCACAATTTTTCACTCCCTGGTTGTATGTGTTATAGAATCACATCATATATGCAGTTATACATGAAGCTAGGGCTATGATGTCCATCTCATTCCACCATCTTTCCTGCTACCATGCCCCCTCCCCTCTCCATCCTCTTTAACCAAAATTCCTCCATTCTTCCCATGTCCCCTCCCCCACTATGGATCAGCATCACTTATCAGAGAGAACATCTGGGCTTTGGTGTTTTGAGATTGGCTTACTTTGTTTAGCATGATATTCTCCAACTCCATCCATGAAATGCAAATGCCATAATTTTATTCTCTTTTAATGCTGAGTAATATTCCTTTGTGTATATATACCACAGTTTCTTTATCCATTCATCTATTGAAGGACATATAGTTGGTTCTACAGTTTAGCTATTGTGAATTGCGCTGCTATAAACACTGAAGTGGCTGTGTCACTGTAGTACGCTGTTTTTCAGTCCTTTGGGTACAGATCGAGGAGTGGGATAGCTGGGTCAAATGGTGGTTCCATTCCAAGTTTTCTAAGGAATCTCCATACTGCTTTCCAGATTGGTTGTACCAATTTGTAGTCCCACCAGCAATGTATGAGCATGCCTTTCCCCCCACAACCTCGCCAACATTTATTTTTGTTTGTATTCTTGATAATTACCATTTTGACTGGCATGAGATAAAATCTTAGAATAGTTTTGATTTGCATTTCTCTAATTGCTAGAGATGTTGAACATTTTTTCATATGTGTGTGGATCAATTGTATATCTTCTTTTGAGAAGTGTCTGTTCAGCTCCTTAGCCCATTTATTGATTGCGTTATTTTCTTTTTGGTGTTAAGTTTTTTGAGTTCTTTATATATCATGCAGATTGGTGCTTTATCTGATGTGTGTGTAGCAAAAAGTTGCTCACAGAATGTAGCCTCTCTCTTCACTTTGTTGATTGTTTCTTTTGCTGAGAAGCAGCTTTTTAATTTGAATCCATCCATTTATTGATCCTTGATTTTACTTCTTGCACTATAGGAGTCTTGCTAAGGAAGTAAGGTCCTAAGCTGACATGATAAAGATTTGGGCCTAATTTTCCTTCTATTAGGCATAGGGTCTCTGGTCTAATTCCTAGGTCGTTGATCCACTTTGAGTTGAATTTTGTGCATGGTGAGAGATAGGGATTTAATTTCATTTTGCTGCATATGGATTTCCAGATCTCCCAGCACCATTTGTTGAAAAGGCTATCTTTCCTCCAATGTATGTGTTTGGCACCTTTGTCTAGTATAAGATAATTCTATTTATGTGGGTTTGTCTCTGTGTCTTCTATTCTGTACCATTGGTTTACATGTCTATTTTGGTGCCAGTACCATGCTGTTTTTGTTACTATAGCTTTGTAGTATAGTTTAAGGTCTGGTATTGTGATGCCTCCTGCTTCACTCTTCTTGCTAAGGATTGCTTTGGCTATTCTGGGTCTCTTATTCTTCCAAATGAATTTTATGATTGCCTTTTCTATTTCTATAAGGAATGACATTGGGGTTATAATTGGAATCACATTGAATCTATATAGCACTTTGGGTAGTATGGCCATTTTGACAATATTGATCCTGTCTATCCAAGAGCATGGGAGATTTTTCCATCTTCTAAGGTCTTCTTCAATTTCTTTCTTTAGTGTCCTGTAGTTTTCATTGTAGAGGCCTTTCATCTCTTTTGTTAAATTGATTCCCAAGTATTTTTTGTTTTTTTGAGGTTATTTTGAATGAGGTAGTTTTCTTAATTTCTCTTTCAGAGGATTCATTACTGATACATAGAAATGCCTCAGTTGAACTTTGCTATTTTGCTGAATTCATTTATTAATTATAGAAGTTTTCTAGTGAAAATTTTTGGATCTTCTAAGTATAGAATCATGTCATCAGCAAATAATGATAGTTTGAGTTCTTCTTTTCCTATTAATATTCCTATTAATTTCTTTCATCTGTCTAATTTTTGGCTAGTGTTTCAAGGACTATGTTGAATAGCAGTGGTGAAAGAAGGCATCCCTGTCTTGTTCCCATTTTAGAGGGAATGCTTCCAATTTTTCTCCACTTAGGATGCTGTTGGCCTTGGGTTTAGCATAGATAGCTTATACAATGTGAGTTATGTTCCTACTACCCCTAGTTTTTCTAGTGTTTTGAACATAAAAGGGTGTTGTATTTTGCCAAATGCTTTCTCTGCATCAATTGATAGAATCATGTGATTCTTATCTTTAAGTCTATTGATATGATGAATTATGTTAATTGATTTCCATACGTTGAACCAACATTGCATCCATGGAATGAACCCCACTTGATCATGATGTACTATTTATTAATATGTTTTTGTATGTGATTTGCCAAAATGTTATTGAGAACTTTGCATCTATGTTCATCAGGGATATTGGTGTGAAATTTTCTTACTTTTTGATGTATCTCTGTCTGGTTTTGGTATCAGGATGATATTCACCTCATAGAATGAGTTTGGAAGGGTTCCTTCCTTTTCTATTTCATGGAATAGTTTGAGGAGTATTGGTATTAATTCTTCTTTGTATGTCTTGTAGAACTCGGCTGAGAATCTATCTGGTCCCAGGCTTTTCTTGGTTGGTAGGCTTTTCATGGTGTCTTCTATTTTCTTGCTTGAAATTGATCTGTTTAAATTGTGTATGTCCTCTTGGTTCAGTCTGAATAGATCATATGCTTATAGAAATCTGTCAGTGTCTTTAGGGTTTTCTATTTTACTGGAGTATACATTTTCAAAATATTTTCTAATTATCATCTGTATTTCAGTAGTATCTATCATGATATTTCCTTTTTTATCATGAATTTTAGTAATTTGGGTTTTCTCTCTCCTTTTCTATAGGGTAACAAGGGGTTTGTCAATTTTATTTATTTTTTCAAAGAACCAGCTTTTTTGTTTTGTCAATTTTTTGAATTGTTTCTTTTGTTTCAATTTCATTGATTTAAGCCCTGATTTTAAGTATTTCCTGTCTTCTACTTTTTTTGATATTGATTTGTTCTTCCTTTTCTAAGGCTTTGAGATGCAGTGTCAAGTCATTTATTTGTTGACTTTTTCTTCTTTTAATGAATGAACTTAATGCAATAAACTTTCCTTTTAACACTGCCTTCATAGTGTCCCAGAGAATTTGATAAGTTGTATCAGAGTTTTCATTTACCTCTAAGAATTTTTTATCTCCTCCCTGATGTCTTCTGTTATCCATGCATCATTCAATAGAGTATTATTTAGTTTCCAGATGCTGGAGTAGTTTCTATTTTTTAATCTGTCACTGATTTCTGATTTTATTCCATTATGGTCAGATATAATGCAAGGTAGTATCTCTGTTTTTTGTATTTGATAAGACTTTCTTTGTGGCATAACATATAATCTATTTTGGAAAAGGGTCCATGTGCTCCTAAGAAAAAAGTGTATTTGCTTGTCTAGTGTGTCAGTCTATGTCTTTTAATTGATGAGTTTAGGCCATTCACATTCAGGGTTTTTATTGAAATATGATTTGTAATCCAATCATTTTGATTTATTTTTGGTTTTTACCTTGACTTGATTTCTCCTTTGATTGGCCTTTCCTTCATTGTAGATCCTCTTTTTGTATATTTTTATTGTTGGTTATCATTGCTTCCTTATAGTATATTTTGCTGAGAATGCTGTGTAGTGCAGGCTTTCTCACTGCAAATTCTTTTAACTTTTGTTTATCATGGAAGGTTTTATTGATTCTTGGTTGACATCCTTTTTCTTTCAGAGCTTGATATATGTTGTTCCATGATCTCCTGGCTTTTAAGGTTCATGTTGAAAAATCTTCAGAGATCTGAATTGGTCTCCCCCTATATGTAATCTGATTCCCCTCTCTTGCAGCCTTTAAAATTCTATCCTTACTCTGTTGCTGGGCATTTTCATTATAATGTGACTTGGTGTAGATCTGTTCTAATTGTCTACATTTGGTGTCTTGTAAGCTTCTTTTATTTGATTTTCCAATTCATTTTTCATGTTTGGAAAATTTTCTGATATTATTTCATTGAAGAGATTTTGCATTCCTTTGGTTTGAAATTCTGTGCCTTCTATCCTGATAAATCTTAGATTTGGTCTTTTGATACTATCTCATAATTCTTGTATGTTCTGTTCATGGTTTCTTACCATCTTCACTGTGTGGTGAAATTTATTTTCAAGATTGTATATTTTGTCTTCATTACCTGTGGTTCTGTCTTCCAAGTGATCTAGTCTGCTGGTGATGCTTTCTATCAAGTTTATTATTTGGGTTATTGTTTCCTTCATTTCAAGAATTTCTGATTGTTTTTTGTTTTTTCACAACCTCTAGCTCTTTCTTAATCTTTTGCCACCTGTATTTGTTCCCTTATCTCTTTTTTGGTGCAATTGAGAGTTGCCTTTATTTGCTTTCTTATCTGTTCTCTTATTTCTTTGTTGGAGTCATCAATTTTTGCCTGTATTTTCTCACTTAAGTCATCCTTTAATTCATAGATCATTTTAATTACATACATTCGGAATTCTTTGACATTTCATCAACTGTGCTGTCAATGGATTTTATTATTATAGTATCTTGGTTTGTTTGGGACACTTTCTTCCCTTGTTTTTTTCATGTTGATTATATATCTTCCTTATTTTGCAATGCCGAACTGAGGTATTGCGGTTTCTATCCTACAATCTTGTAGTGACCCTACAGATTACCTCTATCTCATGTTGGAGCTCACTTCCAATCCCCAGCAGGTGTCCCGAGATGAACACTACTGCCACTAAAGATGGTGGTGGCAGTAGTGCAGGTAACTCAGGATGGCAGTGGGGGTGGCCCAAGATGGATACAAAAACTTTCTGAGATGGGGCTAAAAGGGTGGGACTTACAATGACTTTGGGCTGATTGACCGGAGATGTAGCACTGTGGCAGGCCACTGCCTCCAGGTCCTGTCTATTGTCCAAGATAGTGGCTACATGGGAAGAGGTATGGGGATGGCTGCAGTGTTCCAAAATGGATACAGGAAGGGAGCAACAGCATGGGTCTCCATTCTGCAGGGGCGGTCCTGGGCCTGGGCTCTCACACAGGCCTGTTAGGGCAGTCCTAGGCCTGATCTTGGCCTAGACTCCCTCAGGGGGTTGCAGGCAGTGGTCCTGGGCCTGAGCCTGGGTTCCTGCAGTTTGGCAGGGGCTCTGGCACAGAACTGGGGGCAGTCCTGGGCCTCACTTAGGCACAGTCTCTCACAGAGGTCCCTGGAGGCAGTCCTGTGCCTAGGTCTGGGTTCCCCTGTGGGTTGGTGGATTGGCAGGTAGCAGTCTTGAGCCTGACCTTGGCTGGGCTCCTGTGGAAGTCCTGAAGGTGGTTCTGGCTCTTTTTTTAATTAGAATCCCAGTCTTGTTGATGTATAAGATGTGGAGATTCACTGTGGTGTATTCATATATGTACACAGGAATGTTATGTCAGATTCATTCCACTGTTTTTCCTATTCCTATCTGCCCTCCATTCCCTTCACTCCCCTTTATCTAATCAATAAACTTCTATTATTCCAGTCCCCATACCCCTTGTTGTGTGTTACCATCCACATATCAGAGAGAACATTCAACCTTTGGTTTTTTGGGGATTGGCTTATTTCACTTAGCATGATAGTCTCTAGATCCATCCATTTACTGGCAAATGTCATGGTCATTATTCTTGATGGCTAAGTAATACTTCATTTTGTATATAAACCACATTTTCTTTATCCATTCATCTATTGATGGGTACCTAGGTTGGTTCCATAGCTTACCTATTGTGAATTGTGCTGCTATAAACATTGATGCAGCTGTATCACTTAATATGCTGATTTTACATCTTTGAACATTTACTGAAGAGTGAGAAAACTGGGTCAAATGGTGGTTTCATTCTTAACTCTTGTAGTCACAACACTTTGCAGTTTCACCAGCAATGTATGAGTATACCCTTTATCCATATCCTCACCAATATTGATACTTTTATTCTTGGTAATTGCCATTCTGACTGGAGTGAGATGAAATCTCAGTGCCATACAAATCTAATGCAATTCCTATTAAAGTTCCAATGATGTTCTTCATAAAAATAGAAAAGGCAGTCATGAAATTCATTCAGAAAAATTAGAGGTGAGAACAGCCAAAGCAATTCATAGTGAGAAAAGTGAAGCCGGAGGCATCATAATATTGGACCTTAAATAATACTACAGAGCATAGTAACAAAAAAGGCATGGTATTGGCACCAAAATAGGCATGAAGGCCAATGAAACAGAATAGAAGACTCAGAGACAAATCCACATAAATACAGTTATCTCATACTAGACAAAGGCACCAAAAACTTTGAAGAAAAGACAGTGTCTTCAAAAAATGGTGTTGGGAAAACTGAAAATTCATATATAATGGAATAAAATTGAACCTCTACCTCTCACCCTACACAAAACTCCACTCAAAGTGGATCAAAGGCCTAGGTATTAGACCAGAAACCCTGTACCTACTAGAAGAAAATGTAGGGCCAATACTCTAGCATATCCTTTTAGGAACCAAATTCTTCAACAAGACTCCTAAAGCACATGAAGTAAAATTTTAAAAATCTATAAATGGGATGGTATCAAGCTGAAAAGCTTCTTTGCATCAATGGAAACAATCAAGAATGTAAAGAGACAGCCTACAGAGTGGGAGAAAATCTTTGCTACTCACGCCTCAGATAAGGCGTCAGTTTCCAGGATATATAAAGAACTCAAAAAAGCTTAACATCACCCCCAGAAAAAAATAACCCAATCAATAAATGGGTAAAAGAATTAGACACTTCTGAAAAGAAGAAATACAAACAGTCAACAAATATATGAAAAAAAATGTTCAGCATCTCTAGCAAGTAGAGAAATGCCAATAAAAACTACACTGAGATTTCATCTCACCCCTTTTACTTTTGATCTTTCTTGACACTATGAGGCTCCTTTGGTATTTATAAGCCAATAATAGAAGCAATGCTTATTGTCAGTCATTTTAACACCTGACAAAAATGTATGTAAGATATTAGAAGAGTAAAGGATACAGAGTTCTCATAGGGAAGAGGGAGAAACAGTAAACATAATCAAAGCAGTTTGGATAACCTTCACCAGGATGATATGTATAACAGTTTTAGGAATGAATGGAAGGAAGGAAAGTCAGTATGTGTGGAATCCTTAAAGAAGGGCACTAAGGTAGAGAGGAGAGGAGAGTAAGTGCTGGGGGGTGGGAGATGCGGCTGGACATATTGTGCTTTTTATTATGTCAAAGTGTAATAAGTTTTCATCATTTTGTTGATAATTTTATTTTTTAAACCCTTCAAAGCAATTTAGAATCAAATCTATAAATAAGACAGATGGTCATTTTATTTTCACTTTAAAATGAAACAATTAAAATGGATTTCTTGTGAGGCTCATAGCCTGACTGTATAGTCACTTCAAAAACAGAATTACTTGGGGGCTTTAAAAATTGAGAAATATTGCAGAAGTGTGTAGTGTCCTAAGGTGACAACTCTGAATACATACATTCCATTGGATTACTAAATTTTATCAGGTCGGTTTAAAAGATTCACTATTTTACTTTCATACCTAGTACACAAAATGCTCAGAACCTGATGGAATCTTAATATTCCCATATGAACTCTCACAAGTACAAAATACAGTTTTTATTTCTGGGAGGAAGAGAGAGAGAGAGAAGGAGGGAAGGAGGGAGGGAAGGGAAGGGGGAGGGAGGGAGGAGGAAGGGAAAGAGAGAGCCTTTTAAGAAATTCTAACACTTTAAGCTAGAATGGCTGAGATGGCTGAGAATTTTTATTTTGGAACATAATCTATTTGATTTTGATTCTGAGTAAACTAATGTGTTGTTGGTTAAAAACAAGGACTTAGCAAGCAAAGCTATCCTTGAATTAATGGGTTTCAATCTAGACTTTCACATTACACACTGGGATATTTATTTTTAAACAAGTTAGTGAAGCTCAGCTTGATAGCATTAGAATTGCATCGGGCCACTCTCAGTAAAATGTCTAAATCAATTTCTTTGTGTTTATGTCACTGTTATTTTTCTCATATAAGAAATCAGAGCCAGGAAGCTCAAGACGGGTTCCATGGTGTTACCAATGACTCTCTCTCTTTTTATCCATCTGCCCCACGATTCTTGATATGAAGCTTTCGTTTCTAGATTTAAGATGGTTCTGTCGCCGTTAGGTAGTATTTCTGAGTTTGAGGCAGAAACACAGGAGAAGGAGCCAAATGCTCTTTCCCTTTGTAAGACTTTGTGTTTTTATACAGAATGATATTTCACTGAATAAACCATTACCTAATTGCCTAAGTCTGATTCTTACTGGCTAAGGCTAAGTACATGGATCTCTTTCTGTGTGGCAGCCTGGAAAACTTTTTTTTGACCCCGCTGAGTCCATTGTTGCCCAAACAAAATGAGTGTTCTTTTAGGAAAGAAGATGTCCCAATAAAAAAAATTAAAATTGATAAAGTAAGCATGCCTGCATATAGTAACCATTCAATAACTCTTACCCCAAAAGAAGGATATTAATGTGCAATTACTAGTGTTATGTTTATTCCTCCAAGGACACGTTAGTCCTTCCAGGCCCAGATCAAATGCTACATTTACTAAAATCCATCTTTGGTGCTGCTACTCAGATCTTTTCTTTATATTTAATAGCTTAGACTTGATGAAACAAGTTAATCTGAAAAATAAGCAGATGAGGACTACTTTGGAAATGTATAAAAATATGGAATAGAGAGGACAGCTAGAGAGCTAGCCTCAGAGAAACACAGAGACCTCAGGAAGCTCTGTGGAGTGAACAGCATCAAGGGTGTGTTTTGAACACCTTCAGCTACTACAGCAGGAGTCCTCCTGCTTCTCACCAGGATCCACAATGGGCTTTCTCTTAAATAGTCCCAGGGTTCTGATGTCAGTAGAAAAAGCATGATTGCTGTCCCCTGCAGAGTCAGATGCACACAAGTAATTGACTTTGCTCAGATGCCAGTACAATAGCTACGTGTTATCCAATCGTAGTAATGTCCACTTGTTCACATTAACACTGCTGAGTATCAGTAATATGAGCAAGAGGAAAATTACTTCGGAGAAAATGGTGTGAATCAATATAGAAGCAGGGACACATAGTTCTAATTCACAGAATAACATGTAGAAAGAATACTTTAGTTCAAACATAGGATATAGAGAGTCTGTTCCAAAGAGCTTAAAAAGAAGAAAACTAAACATTACACAGAAATGGGAAATTTCTAAGTAGCAGCATGACCAGGTCACTACAATGCCTTAGGAAACTTCATTTGGTATGTTGAATGGTTAAGAGAGACAAAACAACCATTCCCTGAAAATGGGTAGTGTTCTAAAGATCGGATCTGAAGCAACAATGAGTCAAAGGAAAATAGGTGATAGAATTAGGGGCATAGTAAGAGGAAATGACCACCGAAGATTATTTTTAGCAAGCAAAGATCAAAGCTTGCAAGATCTATTTGGGCATCAAGCTTGGTTGAATAGGGGCTACTATGGGAAGCCATGGGATAATCTGAGGTAAAACAGGCCTAGGAAGGAAAATAAGGATTTGTGTTCAGATACATTGAGATTGGTATGCCAATAGAATAATTCCAAAGAAAGATGCAGCATTTGTTTTCTATAACAAGGGTGATAGTATAGAAAGCCTTTGCCATTTTCATTGTTCTTTATTTTCCTCTAGTCTAGTAGTTTCATCTCCATTGATAACTCAATACTTACATGTGTCTAGTTCTGTGTGGTTTATATGTCCTTCTCTATTGTTATCTTACCTGACATTTTAATGATCATCCTACAGAGTAGACACTATTTCTCCCGTTTTTAAAGAGACAACTGAGTCTGAGAGAGAGCCTATATCCTTTCCTATTCTTTTTTCTTTACTGATGAATCCAGAGCTATGAAGAAACTTTGGAACTATACAAAGTCATTAAAAAATGGTTTCAGTGTAACTCTTCTTTAAAGATTTATGACCTGTGAACACTTTCCAAGATTCATTATCTCACCTGTAGTCATATTTTTAAAATGAATTCCTTTTCATTTAAAAATCATCCACTTACATTTCAAAAATTTATCAGTATTAACCATATTATTCCTTCTAATTATTCTTATAGGTCTGATCTCAGAAACCCATTTGAAGCCATCTGCTATTTAATTTCAAATTTGTTGCACTTGAAAGAACAGAACTTGGTTTACACCATCTCTGGTTTGTTCTGGGATGTATGGAATAATAACTTGGCAGTGTCCCATAAGCTGTACTTACGGGATGGTACAAGTCTGTGGTCTACCTGCCACTGAGATTAATTACCATGCACGTCTTCTAAGGGCATCTAAAGGGCATAAACATGCTAGAATTCTGAAGGATCAGTAACAATATTTACAAGTTGGGAAGAGGCAAGGCAAGATTCTCTTTTAGAGGCTAAAGAGGGAATATCACATTGTAAATTCTAAACATGTCAGAATTCATGCCTGTCATCAGTATGCACCCTACTAATAGTCAACTTAAAAAATATTCTATTCACTGGGAAAATATATATATATTTTTATATATATATTATATATTAAATATATATATTTTATATTAAATATATATTTATATATATATTATATATAAAATATATATATTTTATATATATATTATATATAAAATATATATATATTTTATATATATTATATATTTTTATATATTTTGTATATATTATATATTTTATATATAATATATATATTTTATATATTTTCAATATATATATATATTTATTTTTTTTCATGCAGTATCTTAAATACACAGATAATGGTCAAGCCCTGTATAAAATTCAAAGGACAAATATGGGAACTGAAGCTTTGATGGAAAGAAGCATTATATGTATTCATACAGTTTGCCTCACATAGAAATCTCCAAATATTATACTCTTTATATTACATGTACATATGTCAGATAGATAAAGGGCTGTGGAATGTGTATGCAGTATCCAAAAGATGTATGTTCACCTAGAACCTTGGATTATAGCCTCATTTTGAAAGACAATGTTTGCATATCTGATTAAGATGAAGATGCATTAGGATGGGACCTAAGTTCAGTGACGAATGTCCCTCTAAGACCACATGATAAAACACACAGGGAGGAAGGTTTTATGACAATTGAGTCAGAGTTTAGAGTAATGCAGCTATAAGCCAAGGAATTCCAAGGATCAGTAACAATATTTATAAGCTGGGAAGAGGCAGGGCAAGATACTCTTTTAGAGGCTAAAGAGGGAATATCACATTGTAAAGAACTTTATTTCAGAATTCTAGACTCCACAACTGTGAGGGAATAAATTTCTGTGGTTTTTAACCACCAATTTGTTAGGGCAGTCTAAGATATTCATTTGAGCTCTAAATGTCATACTGATAATTCCGCCTCAATTTGCTTCCTTGCATAAGCAGAGAACCACGTAGAGTGATAGGACCTGTGCCCTGGTCCTCCCCACTCCCCCAATACTTGACTTATAATTGTGCTAACACAGGTACAATATATGCATTTTTATATCCATAGGCAAAAATTTTTTGAAATAAAAAA
>CM053408.1:105739746-105789871 GCA_028644305.1 Xerus rutilus | reverse complement strand
GGATTTCTAGTAGGCCCCTGCATTATTAACTGTCTAGTTAACTATATAAGGCAGAGAATTAGTGCTGTTAAACTCATGGTACTCGGGTCCCACTATAAGCTCCTCCTGATAGATGATGACAAGTCAAAGGTTTGACTCTATTCACTAGAAAAGGGGGGAATGTAAAATCCAAACTCAAAATGCAGTCACTCTGGCTCAGGCCTGCATGTATCAGCTAACCTGCTCTTTGTGCTTCTGTGATTAATGCTTTGCTATGCTTGCTTCTCACAGATGGGGTGGGGGGGCAAAACCACAGGCTACCAGACCCCCTGCCAGTTACCTAAAGTTCCAGGAACTGAAAGGGGACATAGGAGGCACTGTCACGGTTGAACTGTAAATAACTATAGATTGAATATTGGCCAAATCATGTTTTCCTGAGTCATGTAGCTAGCCCACCCTATAATAACCTCTGAAATCCTCGCTTTGGGGTCACTCTCTGAAGGAAAGGAGAGCTGACCCCAATAGATTGGCCTGTGTGTCTATTTCCTCAATAAACTTTGCTGCTTTTGCAGAGTTGTCTGGGCTGCACTTCTTGGGGAGAGGTGCAGGTTGGACGCAACACAAGCACAACCTGTGTTTGTGTGTGTGTGTGTATGTGTGTGTGCGTGTGTGTGTCTGTGTCTGTGTGTGTGTCTGGTATGCTGGACACTGAACCAGGTCTCACCCATGCTAGGCAAGTGCTCTACCACTGAGCTACATCCCAAGCCCTAGGCACAAATTTTAAATTGGGCTAGGATTTAAAATCTTAATATTAGATTTTTTAATCATATTTTTCCATTTCTCCTCCTCCTCCTCCTCCTCGTTGTCATCTTCTTCTTCTTCTTCTTCGTGCATTTCATTATAATTGACTCATGTTCAAGAATTACAAAAGGAGTAAATAATGAACTGCATGAAGATAGTATCATAATCATAAAGCTTATAAACTAACATACTTAACAAAACACATAGATATTCTACATTACATTTTTCATAACCACAAATAGGTCATATATATCATTAAGATTAATATACTTTGTACTTCTCTTCAGGAGTAAAGGCAGCTGTGGACCCCAGACTCATCCCTTCCTTCCCATCTTTGCTCTCATCCATCCCACACCCAGGGAGTAACTTCACATAGCAAAGCCCAAAAGCCAGTGCTTGCCTAATAGCTCATGAAAGAGATATTTATTGGGGTAAGCAAGAGAGCACACACTGGAGAATTAAGGAAAGGGGCTAAAGCTGGAACATGACCTGAAAACTCACAGGATCAGGGGAAACAGATGCATATTCAGCTCTTGAGAATCCAGTGGAAAAAAAGGACCATGTGGAAATGCACCTTGAGATACTGTGAGATCTGGTTTATAAACAGTTTTGTAATGTGTCTATTTCAGTGAGCAGCAAATTATGCAAATGAGGCACCACTTAATGAAGAAGGAGCCACAGAACTGCCAAAGAGCTGGGTCCAGAGGAATGAACTTTGTCTCTTGACCCAGAACTTGCAGTTCTGCCAACTGCTGCTGCTAAGAATTGAAATAAGATGGAGAAACTGAAAATCATTATTTTTGCAAAACTTAGTGGTACTAGAAAAAGCATAGGTTTTCTATTCCAATACACATTCTAATTCTGGATCAGCCAATTCCTGGCTAGATGATCTTGGGTAGACAACTTCGAATCTGAGCCTCAGTTTTCTTATCTGATAAATGAAATTATTAATACCTGTTGTTAGGGTTGAAAGAAGTAAGAGAGGGAGAGGGAGAGGGAAAATATCAGGGATCCCTGCTTGACCCAAAATAATACACATTGGGTCACTGTCCTTGTCTACAGCCCCACCTCCTCTCCTAAAAGATGAGCCCAATGCCTCAGGGGCAAAGCTAGGCAAACAAACACATCCCTTGTCTGGAGCAATGCTTGTTTCCTCACTGCATGTAAACAGGAAGAAATATTCTTCTGGATTGTTTAACTGACAGGTGAAATTGAAGTTAAGACTAGGACCCTCTTCTTCAGTCCTTGACAGGAATCCTGCCTATCCATGGAACAAATCTGAGGGACCAAAAACATGCAAAAAAAAATTGCAAAAAAATTTGCAAAAATCGGGCTGGGATTGTGGCTCAGTGGTAGAGCGCTTGCCTCGCATGAGTGAGGCCCTGGGTTCGATCCTCAGCACCACATAAAAAGAAATAAAGACATTGTGTCCATCTACAACTAAAAAAAAAAAAAAATTAAAAAAAAAAATTTGCAAAAATCTGCAATTGGCTTATAAGAACCAGCCATTCTTATATATGTAATTGAGTCAGCGCTCTGCCCATTCTTTTTATTAATGATGATGACATTAATTCATTGAGATAAAGTACTAAACAATTTTTATGTAAATTCTCAGTGAGTTCTCACAGTTGTTTTATCTCTCTTTTTCTAAGGAAGAAACAGAAGTTCAGAGAGAAATTTGCTCAAGACCACAAAATAGCTAGAGAAATTGAAGTCCTGATTGGGATGCTTGACTGGCTCCAGGTTCTGCTGTCTTCATTGTATCCCTTGATTCTTGGCTGCCATACCACTGCCATTCTTGGTACACCTTCATCCAACCACTTGTTTGGACATTGCAATAGTTTCAAGTTGGAATGTCTCCCAAAGGCTTACATGTTTAAGTACTGGTCCTCAGTGCAGAGCACTATTGGAGGGCAGTAGAAATTCTAAGAGGTGAGGCCTATATTGAGGTCATTCAGTCACTGGGGATATCCCCTTAAATGGGATTTTGCGACTCCTGTCCCTTCTTCTCTCCTTCTTAGCCATGTGGGAACTAGTTTGCTCTGCCATGTACTCTCCCTACCCCTATGATGTGCTGCCACAAGTCCAAACCAATGGGGCCTACTGATTATGTATTGCAAACCCTAAAGCCATAAGCCCAAATGGACCTCTCCTCTTAAGAGTTGATTATATCAGGTTTTTTTGCTATGTGACAGAAAGCTAACACATATGTAGCTCTAACCTCCTTTTAGCTATTATTCCAGGCTTCTTTTCTTGTTCCATATTGACATTACTGTGAATAAAAGATGTTCCCCAAACCCTGCCCTAGCTGTTCAGGGGCTCATCCTTGTAGCATAGATAAAGGTACAGTGTTTGCAGCCCTGCTTTATAAACAACTGTGTTAGCATTAGGAAAATCCTCAGCTACCTCCATTTATTTCATATGTGAAACAAAAATTTACAATGTGCTCATAAACTCTTCTTTTATATAGCTCTTCTTTGGGAAGTGGGAAGGCTGAGTTTTTCAAATTTTTAGTTGCAAGCTGTGTTTTAAAATATTACTACTGATTTTGTGATAGCCACTTTCTGACCTTTGTAATTCAATGATGATAGTTTTGATTATCATTTCCTGTGAACAGTCAGATCTCAAGGAAGGAACATGGCTTGATCCAGCCCCTGTTCTCACCTGAAGAAGGAGGAAGAAGGTCCTTTTCAAGGTTTGAAGGATATTCTTAAGAATTATCTCCATTCCCTTCCTGTACTACTTGGTCATGTATAAGGATCTGGCCACAGAGACCACAAAAGCTGATCCACTAATTTTCCAAATTAGAAATTAAATATTCAAGGTTCAGAAAGAGTTCTCCCCCTATGAGTACTAACTGGACCTGAGAGATGATGAAAAGCATTTTCAGTTGTGGTGGTTGGAGAATGGGGTGTGGCTAAACTCATAAGTCAGGAGTGATTCATCTTTAGACCAAGGAAATATGACCCCCATAGGTCTCTGTACCTTGATGATCCTTCTTTTGCAATTCCTATTGTTGACAATTTGCATAGAAGGATATTACTTTTTCTTAGAAAATGGCCTAACTTCATTAATGCATTTGTTCTACCATGATATTTATGGAACATACATTTCTTAAAGTGCAAGGTTTCTGCCAAGAAGGACTTATTAGAAATTTATGGAAGGTACTATATGATGTGATAAGAACTAAAATAATAGTGCATTTAAATTGTTTTGAGAAAACAGATTTGCATAGGGTACTCATCCATTGCAAACCTATAGTAAGATTGTGTAGGGTGAAAAATTTATGTAACCCACAGATTGTAGTGAAAAAATCCTAGTTAAGATAGTATCTCATGATAAATTAATTGTATAATGCATCACACATTTTATATTATATGAATGAATGAATAATTGAATGATAAGCAAATGTATCTATGTTATGGGAAAAGTAGGTATTAAAAAGAAAAAGCTAAAGAGAGTCTGAAGAACCACATATATAAGTAAGTAAAAAATGAAATTAAATATAATAAAAGATAACAAGAGAAAAGAACAGATTGACAAACAATAAACTTGCATGATTTCATATTATGGACAGTACTATTCATGAAGGGGATTTGTCTTGGAAAAAAAAAGTACATGAATTAGACTTTGAAGGACAGAGGCCTTTGCAAAGGCAGGGAGTCAGGAAAGGTCATTACAAGGAGACATAAAATAGAGGAGGAAAGAAGGTGGGGAATTATGGTATATGTTCTTTTTTGGAATGGAAAGGAAAACTGTAAAGGTAGGTTTATACCAAAGGAGAGAGGAGTTTTCTCCTATACTTTTCAACTTTATGGTAGGTATCAGGGAGATGTCAAAGTATTTGGGGTCAAAGGCTATCATGATATCTCTAAAGTTCAAATATACAATTATATATTAAATACTATCTTTATTTTCCAGATTTTATTAAAAAGCATCAAACCTTTTAAAGCTCCAAACAGTATATTTTCTCCACCATATTTAGGTGTGATTGATTTGAAACCATCTGCAATTTGTTACTTATTCTATTTTGTTTTCTCACTCAATAGCTATTTATGCTGTTCCTGTTACTGTTATTAACCTTGGCACCTTCAGAATAGAAATTATTTAGATTAGCATTAATTTGAAATCTGAGATATAGATGATGTGTTTGTGTCCTTTAAAAAAGCATTCACAGCTTAGTTTTAACCAGCTCATATCTGTCTACCAAATTCAAGAATACTCATATTCTGAAATTACGAGTATTAATTTTTATGCCAATCGTTTTGCTATTATTTCTCTCATTCTTACCATTCTGGATGAGCCCAGAATATGAACAAGTTATCATCTGGTATAAAATATCTGGCCATGTTTATGTTCATAAAGGTCTTTGTGAGCATTCCATCATAACTAGATGATCTTTTGATAAAAGCAATGGATTTAAAGCCCAGGAACTGCATTTCCCACACATATCTTTAAATTGTAGTCACATCATTCCTGCTAATGATTAAATGCATCCTTTGATACAGAGGGCTCAAATGCTATATTGGTGAATACCTTAAGCTTAGAGAGCTGTCCCAGGTGCTACAAGGAGTAATTATATGTTTGGTTTGGCAGACAAGGGGCCACACTCTTAAAAACACAAAGGCCCTCTAACCTACAGTGTCATGGATTGCTGCCTTACAATGCAGTGGTCATGAATAATCCTACCAAATTTTCAGTAAATGAAGCAATTGTGTCTTCCTCAAAATCTTCCTTGTACCCTTTTCTGTTTATTCTGTTTGCCTCTCTTTGTGTTATTTTCGTCAGAGTCACTGTTCTGTTTGTTGGAGACCTCACAAAATTCAGCATACTTACTGCCTTTTAAGAATTTAAAAGAGAGATTGAAACAAAGACAAGATCAAGATATTAATTCTTAGAAAAGTCAGATATTTCATATTTAGAAGAACTGTACATATTGGAGAATGTTTACCATTCCAACAGAATTTTGACAACAATTTCACCCAACCAGTCCAGACACCTGATGGAAAACCATGCCCCTATGGAGAGTGTGCTCTACTGGAAACATGTCTATATAAAGATTCCTATTAAAAGAAGACACATACCTACATTTTACCTGTCAGGTATTTTTTAAGTCTACATATGCAAAGTCAAAGCTGTTACTAGCTTGTAAACAGAGAGCCCTCTGGGAGCATTCACAATCTGACATGTTTCTGTGTCTGCAGCATTTGATCCAAGATAGCAAAAATGCTAGCCATTCCCCAAAGACTGTCTATACAAGCAGGCTTAGAGCTATTGTAGAGACTGGTGGAGACTATAAAATAAAGTCAATTTATTTTAAACTCCCAACATCTCCTGCTTGGCTGAGATAAAATGGTGGTTAGTGGTCAACCTAGATTTATTAAAAGAGAGCGGAATTTGGATTCAGAAAGACTCAAGTTAAAATCCAAGCTCCATCGCCTCTATGAGAGTCTCTAAGATGTACTTTGATTGGAGGAGTGACCCTGCTGGGGCTGCTGTGATGAATGGAGACAATGTATCAGAGAGCCATAGTGGAGGGACTAATTAGTAAAAGAGAGATGATTTGTTAATGACAGTAAGACTGACTATATTATACACAAAAACAAAATTTAAATTTTGTTTAAGCTATTCTCCTGGAGACATTTAAAATCATTTGTGATTAAGAAAAGCATATGTAATATATCTATATAGAAAAACAGAACCCAAGGAAAAAAGCTAAAATGTATTAGACTATACTATATGCCAATTTAAAAGTGCATGTTTTAACAATAATTCATAATAAATCCAATCAGTGGTCAATGATTATCTTCACTCTGCCATTGTAGTAGCTAAGACTGGGTGAGGCTAAACCCCTGGCCAAAGGTTGCAGAGGTAGTAAGCAGTGTAGCTGGGGAGGTCCCACAGAATGACTGTGGAGCCTGTCCATGTGCTTACAGTACTATGCTGCCTGTACCTTTCTGAAATTGTTAACAATCTTTATCAAAGCAAAAGCAGCCCATATAATGTTAACTTAAAGAGATACAATTCTTGCCTCAATAAATATCAAGTTTAAAAAAAAAGAAAAAAAAAGCTGCAATGATAATTCTAGTCACTGTCTGGCTAATTGCTAAAACATTGCAGTGCAGCCTGTGTTCCAGATTACGGATATGAGTGAATAAGAAAAAAGTGTAAGAGTTGGAATGGTCAAGAACAGCCCTCATTATTTGTCCTTTCTTCCTTCCATCAATCAATACATCCATCCATCCATTCACCCATCCATCCACCCTTTTTGATTGGATAAAAAGTAATGCAGAGCAGATTTTTAGTTAGGAAGACCTAAATTCTAGTTCCAGTTTTATTACTTACTAATTGAGTGATTCTTAGGAAGTACATGACCTGATTGAATGTTCTGAAGTAAATTTAAAAAAAAAAATATCTAATGGGGATGTTATGAGAAATAAATTGGTACAGTATTTGCAGAATTCTGAACATAGTATCTTGTAAAATATTAATACTTGACATTAAGTTAACATTGTTTCATTTATGAGGCACTGAGTTATCATTAAGTTCTGAAGATGTAAAGATGAATAAGACACACGTTTTGTCCTCTAGGAGACCCAGTGGACTGGTAGGTTCATGGTATAAGTGAGGTAAACACTCAATGGTTACATCTACCACTGTTTAGGGACAGAGGAAACAGGAATAATAATGATAACAACAGCAACAACAACTTGTTGAGAGTTTCTAGTATGTCAGATAATGAAATAAGCAGTTAAGTCACTTATTTTTCAACTTGCTGAAGACACATTATGATCATAAAGAATAAGAACTATTAGTATCCCCATTTAGAAGGAAGACAAGTGAGGCTTTGAAAAATGAATTTTACTTGTTCAGAATGATATTCCTGGGAAGGGAGGCACTGAATCTTTAATCCAAGTTATTTTTACTATGAAAAACAGAGAGCCAAGCTTTTAGATTGTATCTTGAAGGATGTATAGGCATCTTTGAATTGAAAGATAGTGAAGGCTACCCAGTATGCAGGAAGAAGTAATAAAATGATAAAAGAACACAAGCCATAGGACTGAATTAGGGAAATCTGAGTGGCTTGGTATTCATTCAATAACTGTTTATTGAGGTTCTATTTGGGACCTGGGGTTTTTCTAGCTATCAGAAGCATATAAACACAGTAAGACTCAGACTATATCCTTGACCATGTGGACCTTATGTATTCTCTTGAAGAGAGATACCAAAAGTATCTTGAAGAGAGATACCAAAAGTATATCTGGGGATATAGCTTAGTTGGGCTGGGGATATAGCTCAGTTGGTAGAGCTATATCCTGCCTCACACGCACAAGGCCCTGGGTTCAATTCCCAGTACCACACACACACACAAAAAGTAAAATAAAAACCACACAAGTAAAATAAGATGTCCTTTGTAATGTAAAAATGTAAAAAAAAAATAGTAAAATATTATACCTATGTTCTAAGTGCTGGCGAGAAAAACAAAGGAGGAAAGAGCTAAGGTTATACTGTGAACATGAAAATGATTTTAAAGGAGCAGTCAGGAAAGGCAATAGTTCAGAAGACAGACCATGAGTTAAGCTCTGAAGGGAAGTGGCAGTGAATCATTTGGGAGAACTGGAGAGAAAGTCTGAAGGTACATAATTGGGCACCTACCAAACCCAAGGAGAAATAGTTTTGAGGAACAGGCAGGAGATATTGGACTGAGTAACATGTAGGTTCCCGAGGCCTTGACAATAGCAAAACTCTGAAAAGCAAGAGTTCAAGGGAGAGATGAGGAGAAAAACAAGACTAAGCATCCTAGTAACTCTGTGGAGGAAGGAACATAAGAGGAGAGTGAAGTGAGGTTAAAAAAAGAATTTTCAACAGAGCATAAGGAAAACATGGCAATGAGTATCATTCCATGGCAAAACCCTCGAATAGTGGAAGCAGAGGGATCTAATTCACAAATATGCCTGGAGTGAGAAATGTGTGCAAGTGGGGGCAGGATGGGTGGCTGAGGTCAAATAGGGAAGTTCAGCCAGAGATTAGGTCAGTTTTTCAGGATTTAGGGCACTGCAATGGAATGTTCCAGTGAGTTTCACCCAGAAAGTAAAACTGCTGAGCTTTGAAGCATTTATGGGATTTGAGTAAATGAGATGATAAAAGAGAGAATATTCTAGCAGAGGGTCAAAAGTAGTGATGACTTGGAGTGAGAATGATTGGCATGTGGGGACCCCTTAAAAAATGAGTCCTGCCAGAGATTATTTGAGTAGAAAAAGAATATAAAATAGGAATTATATCTGAAAGGCTGTTGATATGACTGCTTACCAGACCCTGAATTCAAATACTGTCTTTGACCTTGAGCTTGCTACCTTAATTTCTTTCTCTTATCATTCAGCATAAAAATTAGGGATTATAATAGTACCTCCCTTATAAGGAGAACTAAATTGAATACTCTGGGTAAAATATTACCTGTGTGCCTGGCACAGAGTAAATTCTCACAAAATGAGAGAATTTGTATACTCTCCTGAGTCACAAGGACCTACATAAAACAACAGAAATCTGTTGTTTTATGTAGGTCCTTGTGACTCAGGAGAGTATACAAGAGATTGGTCTCAGATTTATGGAACGTAATAGAGAGAAAATCATTGAAAACACTATGATTTAAGAAGGTTGATTACATTATTTAAATCTAAATATTGATCACTAATATTCAAATTCATCATTTAAAAGGCTGAAGATTATCCCAGGAATCAAATGATACAAAAGTTAGAATAGCTCTTGAGGTTTAATAATTAGGAATTCTGGCATGGGCAAATGGAAGGATGCTTATACGAGTAACTGTCAAAACTTAAAAATAAATACCATACTTTAAATAAACAAAATGTGCATCTTCATACTGCTGAAAAATTTCATATTTTGTGGGTCAAAATGGGTTAGAAACAAATCCAGTGCTTCAGAAGAATATTTGATTGGTGACCATTTCTCTAATCAGAATTATTTGCATGTGCTAGCCAGCACTAACACATTGAAGAATTCAAGAAGTACATCTCTTTATTCTGCTTTAGGAGTGGTCTTTAGATTTCCTAGAAGCCAAGAATATAAATAGAACTCTTATTTCACCTACTGCACAAGGAGATTGCTACTTCTATGTACTTCTATTTTATTTTAAAATGTCTTAACTTTAATGTTAATATATATTCAATTGGTCAAATTGGAGAGTTCTTTCTTCAAGTTTTCCAGCTCGGTAGCACTGTCATATGTACTGCTTTTCTCTAGGAAATAGCCTCAGTTATCATTCCATTCTTTTCATGCATTCAAGATCACAGCAGGTAGGTTTTTAAAAAGTAATCATAAATTCTACTCTGTGGCCACACAGCTAATATCTGCAAGTAAGTTGGAAGCAAGAAAAGACTGATTTTTGTTTTCCAGTACAGTTTTAACTTTCAGTTTTAAAAATTTTAAGCAAAGAGGTGTTGAAATGCATCTAGAAAATTCATGAAATGTCATCCTTTAATCCATAAGATCTACAATCGGAACAAAAAAGTCATAAAGGCTATCATGGAAACCACTAGATACTTGTTACTGGATACTAGTTATCAGACAGTCCTTATGTTGGGCTCTTGAAATACCAAATACTCAAAATGCTGAGATGTGAACACAGTGTTAATCAACTTTGAAAGACAAATTGTATTCCCCTGTTGACAAACACCTGAGTAGGGAGGAAACAGCTGTATCTCCTCTGTTGTGTTGATAGGATTCTACTTAAATTAATTCAAGTCTACTAGAATATTGGGTAGAAATATAATTTCCCCTTTAGTTGATCTTAATGGATTGGATCAAATAAATGCCAGTGAACAGACACAATGAAGTAGCAAGTTTGCAAAGAGCAAAAAAAAAAAAACAAAAAACCCAATGTCTTTAAAATGCAGACATAATAAAGTATTTTTGGTGATATTTTAGAAAGTAGAAACAGAAAGAGTAGATAATTTATTATGACTTTCAATTAAAATGATCTGTGGGACCTAAGGAGATTTGTGTAGTAGACATCTCAGCTTTGGTTCTTAGCATCTATTTTCTTTTCTTTTGGTAACAGCAGCTGAGATTTGCTTGGGGATTTTGCCGCCTCCCTATTGCATATTGTCCCGTCATCTGATATCATAAGAACATGGCCAAGGGATTCAAGACCAGAAGACTGAGGTGAATGGCCAGGTTCTGACCCTACTGTGCAAGTCACATAACCTTCCTGAAGGTTTATTTTCTCATTTTTAGACTCAAACCTATAGTACTGATACTAATGAAAGACTAATACAAATACTTTGCAGGGTTATTATGAGGAGTGCAAGAGTAATGTATGAAACAGGGTTGCTATTGACATATTAAGAATACCTAGGGATGCAGGCTAGTAGACCAGCATGACCAATCATAATGGACAAGCTATACTACAAGTTAAAAAGATGAAACTGGCAGTAGGTGAATTGTATAGGATATACATGGTAACCTAATAAATTATTTTAAACATTCATTTTCACCAATGGTTGGTCTTTTAAGAAGTGGCATGAGGATCATAAATATATCTCATATAAATATAAATATCAGATCAATGTCCATTTGTTATTGAACATGAACAATGACAACACTAGGGAGGTATTTGATGCCCACAGATCTGCTGGTTCTGGTTTCCTCAGAAAGGAGTGCAGCCTGGCAGGAGCCAGCTGAAAGACTCAGGTGTACTGACCTTTTATATATAGTGAGCATGACCATAGGAAGCATTTTCTGGAGTTATTCATGCTATCAAGGTGAATTTTGTTTTCCTTTTGTGACTAGGATGAAAGCCCTTGCCCAGAGCACATTTACCTCAGAATTGTGCAGTACTCCAGCAACAGAAAAAATACAGTTTATTTTACATTCTTTTTAAAAGTAATATTAAATATCATAGATGCAAAAGTAGCAGTATAGAATCAGAGGCAATGAGGGAACCAAAATCATTCTGTGTGTTAATTTAGGAAGTGTGTGTAAACTTCATGTGGATTTAAATTTCCCAACAGCTTGCAAATGGGCCACTCAAGCATTCATAAGCAGAAGTTTCTGGAGGTGTATTAGTCATAAAGACCATAGAATGCAGCTTTTTATGTTTATTATTTTCTTTTACATTATGTCCAACCCTGAGTCATATAGTCAAACAGTGTGATACACAGGTGCTCAGCCTCACCCATGCATGCCTGTGGAAGCTAAGTCCCTCTGTAGCAGAATAAGAAAAAAGGGCTTTGAAGGAAAACCAATCTGAGTTCAGCTATCATGTTCACCTCCTCTCAGTAAGGGTGACTTACTGATCTTGGGCCATTTGCTTGCATTATCCTAGCCTTAGTTTCTTCATCTGTCAACTAGGGGGACTTATAATGTCCTCACAGCATACTGGTAAGGACATGAGGGAAAATGTACATAAAATGCTTAGGTCAGGAGAGTTACATTATATTAATAGTATCATAAATAGCTACACTTACCATTCTTAGCATTTCTAATAGAGTATATGGGGGCTGGAAAATACCCATGTTCAAAAAGGTACATGCCGAGGCAGGTAGAGTCTACCTTCATAAACAAGAGGGATTCCAAAACAAACAAGTGAATATACCCCTGAAAACCACAGTCCTATCTTTGGACCCTAGTTTTCACACTGCAGTAGCTTAAACCTGGGGGTGGGTGTAGTGGTTTATGTTTTCACTAAAAGTATAGAAATTTCTCTGCCTAATTTTTCATCCTACATTAAGGGGAAGGTAGTGTCAGAGAATAAGTGAATAAATGCATATAGTATATTATTATATCTACAGTAGAAGTTATTTTAAGAACAACTGCTTGTTTTATGTCTGAGTAAAGATGAAATATCAAACACAATTTCTTTACAACCAAACGAAGCTTATTTCCAAGATATGAATGCCTTTCCTCCCTCCCCACCACCACCACTAAGGAATTAAATTAGAAGAAACATTTGCATTTTCACATTAGTCTTCTCTGAATATGCATGGCTGGTTGAATTCTGTCTGACACCTTCAACAGAACTCGCTCAAGTAAGCTTTCCATTACTAAATAAATTGCATCCATGCTAATTAAAGATACACAGAGACTACTATCCTGATAAGAGAAGCAAAGTGCTATGAGGAGCTAGAGCTTCCATGGTAACCCTGCCAGGGACAATATAATTGATTCATATGATCCCTTCTGCCACATATTGATTCCATGCCAACAAGACTTGAAAACTGTCCATCATTTCACAGAGCTATTTATAGACAATGTCCAGCTGCAACAAATAAATGGTGATAGGGCTCACAGAGACAATTACTGTACTAAAAAAGAATCATGGAAGAGACTTCTAGCTTTCTTGCTTACTTGAAATATAGTTAATATATGCATTATTAACAAAAATAAAATAAAATATTGCATCAGGTATTTTCACATGGGAGATCAATTGAGAGAAAAGAAGCTAAACACTCAAGTTGCAGGTATGTTACAGGTATGTCACTGAGGCATGTTACAGGTACCAGGACATTTCTCAATATTGGTACATCATTCTGCCTCACTGCTGCTTGTTAGCATCCAATTCATAGGCAATTTTAGAAAAATATTAAGTGCACATAAAGGAAGTGATAAATTAATGCCACATGAAAATAAAGATTCAAAGACAGAGGCAAAGCTTGGGTGCATAATCTTTTCCCATGCTTCTTACAGCATATTACAGATTCCATGCTTGGCATACAGTGAGGTGAGATAGTGAAGTGTATTGATTTCTGTAAGCTAAACTTCTAAATTGCAATAGCTGGTATTCCTGATAGTCAATTCACTGAATTCATCAGCAACACTCAAGGTAGACCAGTTGGTGCTTCACTGGGAGGTAGGTATTTGCCATGGTGGTGGTAGTGTGGCGGTGGTGGTGGTATTTGTTTTTCAGAATGGATGCTATTTGCACTAAACTAATTGCATCAATATCCTGAATAGCTGAAGTTGTCTAAACATCAGTTCACTGCAAGCATTCAGACATTTCAGACATTTTTCACTAGTTCTTGTATTGCTGTCTAGGTTACACTTAGCAGCCTGCTGACTCAAAAACCAGTCTCTCAGATGACTATGAAGTTATCAGGCAATTCTTTAGATTAAACCTACTGAAACACTATCTAGGTAAACTCTCTGAGCTATTTTTGCTTTTTGAAAATCTTATGATTTCAAACTTTAGTAAACATATTTCATCCCCTGGTTAATTAATACCACCTATATTTAATGTGTTTTATTTTTTCAGACATCTGTTGATATCTAAAACCATAATGGATTTCTTTAGTAAAAATATTCCAATACCTGTAATCCCAGCACTTAGGGAGGCTGAGACAGGAGAATGGCGAGTTCAAAGCCAGCCTCAGCAATGGCGAGGTGCTAAGCAACTCAGTGAGACTCTGTCTCTACATATAACACAAAATAGGGCTGGGGATGTGGCTCAGTGGTTGAGTACCCCTGAGTTCAATCTCCAGTACCAAAAAAAAATTCCAATAGATGCATTTTCCTTTTTTGTTGTGCACTGTTATCTCATAGAGGCAGGAATGGGAATCAATTTTCTATTTTTAGAGAGTTAAATAGAAATAGAGACAACCCATCAATTAGGTCTACATTCTATGAGCTAAAATTCAGTTCTCTTTCCAGATTATGCCACCAACCTGTTCATAGTCCTCAAGTGGCTCTGCTTCTCACACAACTTTTAAAACAACATTGCATTTAAATTTACTTCTACGTGGGAGAGTTTTGCTAAGGTAAATGCCACTGAAATTTTTGTCTCTTTTTTATCAGTTTCTTGAGTGATTATGTGAATTTATAATCACACCAGTAACATGTAAACTGTTTTTTATACCTTTGAAACACCCTAGTATATGGTATCATAAATAACAGATGGCAAATATTTATTTATTTAAATCATTCCTCCCTAAAGGAACAGCTCTAGTGTCAATGACCCACCTGAACTCTTCTACATCCCACCCAGAAGAGCTGAGACTTAGCTTTCCTCTGTGGACATTTTGTAAATTTTTTATCATTGCATCTACATATTCATATTGTACTTAGGTATTTCTGCTCTCCTCCACCCATAGTACCATTTGTCCCCTGGGACTAGGTCTTCATTGCAAGTTAGTAGCTAACAAAAGAAGAAGAATTCTAATTGGAGACCATCTGTTGTCAAGAATAGAGCAATTTCCTTATACACATAATCCCATTTTCACATTTATATTTGCTCTTAATGATGGATTTATTTTTATTCCCATTTTACAGATTGAAAAATTAAAGGCCATCCTCTCCCCACTATTAAAGAATCAGGAAAAGCCAGAACCTACATTGCAGCAAAATTAAGACTAAAACCTAAGCACATCCTATCACAGCATGAACTTGCTATACCTCCTTGACCAGGGCACAGAAAGTATTTGATATGCCAGTATTGAGTAACTTCCTAAAATAGTACTATGTGAATATTATTTTGTTTCATCACTATCAGATTTTATTTACTTTGATCAAATTCTTAGGTAGAAAGAGTCTCAACAATTGAAAAAAAACCCAAAAACAAACAAAACCAGAAAACCACAGTTCTCCTGCCCTTCATCTCTGGATTGTGTATATGTGTGTGTGTGTGTGTGTCTGTCTGTCTGTCTAATAGGGAGAGAAAAAGGGAGAAAGGGAGCAAGAGAGTATATATTGTGCTTCCAGTTCCAAGGTAAAATAAAGGTCACTTTTAATTTGAGGGATTTTTGATCGTTATGGATGGTTTAGATTTCAGGAAGGAATCAATGAAATGCTAAGAAATGTGGAACACCTTTAAAATGTACTTCAATTAAATCACTAACAGGGCTATAAAGATGAATGAAATCATGGCATTTGTTGGTAAATGGATGTAACTGGAGAACATCATGCTAAGTGAAATAAGTCAGCCTCGGAAAGTTGAGGATAGATTGTTTCCTCTTGTATGTGGAAGCTAAAGTAAAGTAAGGGAGGGAAAGGGGGGCTAGGAGCACCATGGGAAGAGAAAAGACATCAGTGAAGCTGAGAAGGGGATTGAGGAGGAGGAAGGAGGGATGGGAAAAGAGAGGAATGGTGGAATGAAATTGAAGAAACTACCCTGGGTACATATGTGAATATACTACAGTGAATTTCACCTTTATGTTTATCTATAAAGCACTAATTAATAATTAAACTATACATAAACAGAAGGAAGACCAGTACTATCAAGGAAGGTAAACAAGAGAAGGGGTGAGGGGAGGGAGAGAGGAAGTACTAGGAACTGAATAAGAGCAAAGTATATCTCATGTGTGTATGATAATGTCAGAATGAACCCAAATATTGTGTAAAACTATAATGTACTAATTAAAAATGGTATGAGATAAGGAAGTTAGAAATTTTCACCCTGAATCCATATGCACATTTTTGGCTATAGATAACTACTTGCTGTTCATCATGTTGGATAGCCTACTTCATTCATATGCAATTCCCAAAGCTTATGTTCTTCCACATTTCAATATCTCTTTCCATCATTCACAGATACATATTTCTAGCAGTGTCATGGACACATATACACATAGATTGTCTTGCCAACTAGCTCCTTGGTTTCCACAGCACAGAAAGATACATGATAAGCTTGGTGACAGGCACCTGTCTTCAGCAAGCCCTGTTAACTCCAAGTTGCAATTCCAAGTGTGTTTGCTCTTTAGCTTCTAATGTAAAGGGTCAAAGCTCTGGTTTACATCTAGTGAAAGGTGGCAGTGGGTGAGATCCACAGTGTTAGTGTCTACTGATTTTTGCAATGGGTTTCAATAAACAACTAAGAAGTGCTCTGAACCTTCATTAATAACTAAATGTCAGCTGAAGGAAGGTACAAGATGTCATTTCTTCCAGTTATCCTACTGGCTTTATTGAAAAATTGGCTTCATGCAGTAATTCTCTCTCTGCTTTTCCACTGTCACCCAATTAAGCTGGAAGTTTTTATTTTACTTTTTTAAGATCTCTGTATCTCTCCAGAAGGAAAGTAGCATATAGTGGATAGTTTTTGTAGCACTGTAGACAGATAATAGATTTGTGATGATTGTCAATGCCATAATACTATTTGGGGGCAATATTTATCATTCATATGCATCCATACTTTACATAGCTTTTTTTAATTTAACATTTTAAACTACGTGGTGTTCTTGGCTGATTTCTGAACCTAGAAAAGATACTTAGCATCATTCCCACCAACAGCCTTTCCAGTTACATTAAGTACAATGAAATCACTGGAACTGAGAATTTAATTCCATTAATCTTTGGGATTTCTTCCTATAAAATGTAGACTTTGGGAAAAATCATGCATCACATGTTAATAGAGCTCTTGTATTGAGTTGATGATAATTATTGCTGGTGAGATAAAATTTGAATGCACTAGAGTTGATTTAATTTCAGTTTTAAAATACAACTTGGACTTCATATTCTCACAAGGATTATCTATTTATAACCACGACAGTGGTTGCAATAGGACTGGGAGCATTGAGTTTTAGTCTTCTCATTCCATTTTGGAATTACTAAGAAGTAAGATAATGTTTCTATTAACAGCTATTCATTGAGAACCAACTAAGTGTAAAATAGTGAGATAAGCCCTCAAGGTATAGCAGTGATCAAAAAGACACCTAGTAATTCTTACCTGGTGTTGACAGTCTAGCATGAAGGCAAGTATTAGTCAAACACATGTATATTTAAGTAAATCACTTAAAATATCAAAGTGCTGTGAAGAATATAGAAGTAACAGGAGCTGAGGGAGCCTATACAGAATGGAACTTATCTGCCAATGTGAAGGAAGTAGACACAATTCAAAAGTGATCCTAAGGAAATACTGTATTAACTCAGATGAATGGAGAATAAGAAAGGATGGAAGGAAATATCTTCTGACAGAGATAACAAGACATGCTAAAATCTGTAATGTGTGGAAATATAAAAAGAACAAAGAAAAATCTGTCACAGCCAAGCTCATGAACAGAAAGAGCATTTCAGGCCATGAACCCAATGAAGTAAATGAGAACATTCAGGGCATCACAGATCATAGTGAGGAACTGGCTTCCATTGTAAGGACAGTGGCAGATGCAAATGGGTTTTAAGTAGGGCAATGGTTTGATCAGGTACGTTAAAAAGAGACCACTCCACTGAAAATTTAGGATAATTAGAGCTTGCATTGACAACTTCAAAGGATTAGTATAATGATTGGAGAGAGTCAGATGAAAATATTCAAAGTAAAAGTTAAAAGTACTAAGCATATAGATGAATTAATGATTGCATTCTTGGAGTATAACTTCATGAGAGTATTTTGTTCCATTTATTATTAAAAAGCACACATTAATGCTCAAACTTTATAATTCTACACTAAAAATGGGGCATTAATGGAAAACATGAAGATCGAGTAACATATTTACCTGAAGTAGCTTGTTTAGTTATTTATTTTTGTAGTACTGTAGATTGAACCCAGTGTCCAGCATGCTAGACAAGCACTCTACCTCTGAGCCACTTCCCCAGTCCTCAGCAATAACCTTTGAATCTTAGTAATGAAGAAGCCTGTTGCCATGTAATTGTTTTATCTGGTGAAAAATCAGCTGAATCCATGGTTTAAACTCCAAATTATCCCATCATCAAAATACTTGAAGTTGCAAGTAGAACATCATCACATACATTTTAATGGAGTAATTATTAAAAGCTTAAAGATAAAGTTCATCAAAACCTATTTTAAATGCCTATAATGTTCCAGATACTATGTATGTAATAGTGACATTACCACCTAAATTATGTGCCCCCCCCACACCCAAGAATTCATACATTCAGCACAATGGCATGCACTTGTAGTTCCAAATACTCAGGATACTAAGGAAGGAGGAGTACTTGAGCCCAGGAGATTGGGGCTACTCTGGGCAACATAGGAATACTCCACTTTAAAAACAAAAGTTCTCTTTCCTTATGTGACCTGGGAGTTTAACTCAGTGGCAGAGCCTATGCAGAAAATTCATGTTGAAGACTCAACAGCCATAGACTATATTCAGAGATAGGGTATTTAAAAATGTGATTTAGTGAAAATGAACACTAGAGTGATCCTTAAACCGTTATGTGTTGTGCTTTTTAAGATGACGAAACCTAGATACCCAGAGATACTGGTGATATGCACACACAAAGGGAAGACCATACGAGGACCCAGTGAGAACGTGGCCATCTAGAAGCCAAGGAGTAAGGCCTCAGAAGAAAGCAAACCAGCTGACACCTTCCTAGATTTCCAGTTTCGAGAGCCATGATAAATTGAAATTTCTGGTGTTCATCCCACCCAGTCTGTGGTACTTGGTTTGGCAGCAAAGGAATGTATCAACACCATAGATCTTTCTGCACTTGATGGTTTACTGGAGAACAGATATAAATGAAGATAGATGATAGATAGATAGATAGATAGATAGATAGATAGATAGATAGATAGATAGAATAAGTTCTATTGACAAGAGGAATTTAAGGTGCTATCATGTAACTAACCTATTTGTTAACTAGGATGAAGGCTAAGTTGGAGTAGCAAGTCAAAGATGAAGATAGAAGAGTGTTTCAGATAAGAAATATGTACAAGTATGTGTGCAAAAACCCGGGGACAGGGTGTAAGAGTGAGGACCTGAATACTTTGCATAGAGGAGTCACTCAGTCATATTTACCAATTCTTTTGTACTCTTATCTAGTAATACTATGGGTAAATATCCTCAGATTTCACCTGGATTGATGCAAATGCCTACTTATCGCTTTCCCCACTTGAAGTCAAGTTCCTACTAACCTGTCTCAGGACAATAGCCAGAAGGTCCTTATAAAACCTTGAATTAGATCATATCATTGAGTTTCTTAAGGAACCCTGGAGTCTTCCCATAACACTTCCCAGTAAGTGAATAAGTCAATAAATAAGCAAGTAAATATACAAATAAATAAATAACACTTTACCTGCAAAATTTCATGTGTTCTAGACCACGCCTACCTCTCACATCTATTTCAATCTACTTTCCGTCTCACCCTACCTCACTCCATCCCCAGCCACACTGGCTTCTTTCTGATTCATAAGGACATGCCAAGGTCACACATACTTTGGGGTCTTTGCACATCCTCTTCCCACTCTGGTGAATACTCTTTCACCAGGTTTTTGCACGTCTCTCTCCTTATCTCTCAGGCCTTAATGGAAACATCACCTCCTTGGAAAGGTCCTCCGAAGTCATCTATCTAAATGCAGCTCTCATCACTCCTCCAAGGCATTATTTATTGTATCACCATAGATTTTAATAGCACTTACCTTGTATTAAACCATTTTGTTTACTTAAGTGCTTTCCTCCCATCATTTCTCTTTTCTCTCAAACTATAATTTATCTTTCCTGGGAGCAGAAGCCTCATCTGTCTGTGTATTTCTTTCCCAGCACAATGACTGGCACACTGTACACATTAAGTAAATACAGGTCAAATGAACAATGTTAAGTCATCCAATGGCATTATAAATTCATGCCATTGGTCTTTTACATGAGACAGTAGACAATGGGAAGATTGTAAGCCATTCGCAAAAAGGTAAATTTAAATCCATGGTTCAAAAATGATAAAGGAAGCAGTAAAACCCATTCCACATTGATAGGGAATAACATAGCAAGTAAAGCCCGTGCCTATAAGAATGCATTGAACGTTTCCTGTGTGTTCACAGATTACAGTGAATCAAAAAGACAGAATTGATCCAAAGGATTTGCCAACTGGTATAGTCATTTGACTGCATGCAAGACACTTAAGCATATTAAGTGTCCTGTAAATTATGGATGACAACATTGGCAAGGTCTACCTCACATAGAGACAGTCAGAAATAATGGAAATTTTGTTTTAAGTAACTGAGCTCCCTGAGGAAAAAGGTTGGGAGGGGATATGAAATAGATTGTAGCCAAATCTCATGAACTCTATATATTTGCAACATAATTTACACTGATTTATCAATTTACATTGGCACTAGGAGGAGCACTTTGGCTCTTTCCAAAGGCAATCCTCCACTGTACATCTTGTCTGCCTTTCTGAAGCCCAGCTCCCTGGAGCTTCAGATACAGATCTTCAGTGTTGAAAGATAGCCCTTGGAGCAACTGGACTGCGGTTATGCATAGCACTGCCTTAAGGTTCCAAAGGCACAGCTGTTCCAAAGAGTAGTGAGGTATAATGTTATCCTCACTATTTGAAGTCACAGATTTAGATGTGTGTGTTGGTGGGCATTCTGTTGGAGTGGGGGAACTGACCAACACTGTTTTAGTTAAAATATAGTCATAGATGAAATCTCTCCAAGCGAATATGGGAGCAAGTGTTGTGAAGGCTTAAACTGCAGTCAGAATCAAGTGCAGATGGGGAACAGAAGCATGGAGGCTCTGTGAAGAGCTCAGCCTAACAGGAAATAAGAGTTCCAGAATGAAGGTACACAGAACCATGGATAAGAAGCTGGGCTTCCAACCTCCACTTGAATCCTATCTCTTCCCTTTCCTATTAGGGTGACCTCAAGCAATTGGCTTTATTTCATTAAGACGCAGTTTCTCCATCTCCACAAGAGGCCAGTGCTAGAACCTATAAGGATGACTGTGTAGACAAAAAAAAAAGATTCCTATATTAAAGCACCTAGGCTTTAGCCACATAAAAAGTGCTCCATTTTTCACTGTCGCCATCATCAACATCTTTAAGGGAGCAGTGAGTTGCTGCTGTGAGGCTAGGGGAGGGTAATTTGATGGGGCAATGGAGACTATCAGAAACACTGAAAATCAGATGCCACAGAATTCATCTGTGGAATGACGGATACGAAAACTACTAGAGAAATGATATCATTGCAAACATCACTCAATAATTAAGCCTAGTTTCCTAGTAATATTATTGACAAGGTAAAAACTAGCTCAAGCAGGGGATTGATTAGCTATAACTTTGGGAGAACAGGGACAAACTATGGGAACTGGATGATCTAATACTCATCAACCAAGGAAAATATATTACTCTTATCTCTTTCTAAGACTGTATTTTGGTCTGAAATGGATGGTATAAATTTTTGGAAATGACTTTTTAATAGCCAATACTCTAGAAACAATAAATAAGTTGACTGTTACTTATCAGAACCTGGTGGTTTGTATGTAATTGCATTTTTCATTATGTTCCTGTGTCTCTTTTCTTTCTTAGAGTGGAATTAGCTCTCCTCTCAGGCAATAATGGGAAATGGAACAACTGCTGAGACAATCATTTTCCCCTAAATAAATAGACAAGAAGCTCCTCAAATAGTATAAGAGGAAGGATCTCTGCTCTGTTCCCAGTCACCTGACCCTGATATGGATCTGCAACTTGGGCTACAATTTGATGACTATTCATATTCTCCAACCAGACATGAGCAGACTTATAAGGGACTGTCTGTGTTAGTCAACGTTCCATCAGTGTGATCAAAATACCTGACAAGAACAACTCAGAGAAGAAATAATTTATTTTAGCTCATGGTTTCAGGGATTTGAGTCCATGGTCAGTCATTTCTTTGAGCCTGAGCTGAGGCATAAAATCATGGTGGAAGAGTATGGTGGAGGAAAGCTGCTCAGTTCATGGTAGCCTAGAAGCAAAGAGGGAGGGAGGGAGAGAAAGGGAGAGAGAGGGAGAGAGAGAGAGAGAGAGAGAGAGAGAGAGAGAGGGAGAGAGAGAGAGAGGGAGAGAGGGAGAGAGAGAAAGAGAGAGAATAAACCTTTCCAGGGCATGCCTCCAGTGACCTACTTCCTCCAACTAGGTCCCACCTCCCAGTAGTCCATGCAGTTATCAAAGGATTAATCCACTGATTAATCCATCAGAACCCTAATGATCCAATTGTTATCTAAAAGTCCTATCTTTGAACCTAGCTGCATTGTGGAGCATGTTTTCAACACATGAGCTTTTTAGAGGACATTTCAGATCCAAAACATACACTGTCAGTAAAGGAAAATACTTAGGGAAAGTATTCTCTTATTCTCTGCATACCCTGTTGGCAAACCACATAAGTCCCCTCTAGGAGATATTTTTTTGGGGGGTGGGGAGGTACCAGGGATTGAACTCAGGGGCACTTGACCACTGAGCCACATTTGCATCCCTATTTTTTTGTATTTTATTTAGATATTTAGACACCAAGTCTCACTGAGTTGCTTAGTGCCTTCCTTTTGCTGAAGCTGGCTTTGAACTCATGATCCTCCTGCCTCAGCCTCCTGAGCTGCTGGGATTATAGACATGCACCACTGTGCCCAGCTGAGATACATCTTGACAAAGAAACTCAATAATTTGTTTATTAATTCATAAAATATGTTTGAACATTATTGTTACCCACAGACTGAGTTAGGCAATGCCAGGAGTAAGTCCGACCCTTCATGAATCCTACCTTTTAGAAACTTCAACGTAAACAGCAGTGAGTTGCACCTACTTTGTTTTTGTCCCTCAAGTGAGTGAGGAGAGAAGATCGATGTTTCTCCAGTATTTGCTACACCATATACCAGGTTAAACACTCTGCACATTTTTGGAGGAACAAATTTGTACCTGTCAAATGCCCTTTGACAGGTATACAGGGCACCAGCTCAACATAGAGCTGCCTATCTGGTCCCATTTTCCTCAAGGCAAGAATTCCACAAACTCATAACTCTGCCTTCAGTCTCCTAGAACCCAGCCACATGTAAATAAGACTGGACTAGATAACTAATGATAAGATATTACTGGAAGGGAGAAGTCACAGCTTCTTAAGCCTTTCAGCTGTACCCATCAGATAAAAGCATCCTTAGAAGTGAGTTCCAATGAAACCCTCAGACCTGCTTAACAAATCAATGAACTCTTGAGAAATAATAATTCACAGTTAAAAAAAAAAGAATTCCATAAACCTTGATTGAAACAGATATTTAAAAGCTCATTTCCTGTGCCCTACTTTTCCTCCAGGGCAGTCAAAACTTTGAATTTAAATTTTAATTTAGTGGATAAACCACCAAAAGAGAGATCATTTCTTTTTGGTATGAGATGGAGGAGGTAAAGATAGAAACTTAGTTTTGGAATCAAAGCCTAAAAGTATCTGATTAATTCATGCCTAGATTCACACAAGTTATCTTTAAACAGAGCAGACAGGAGAGGAAAGAAAGGAATATGAATTGATGCTTTTGCTTTCATAGGTCCTTTATGGACAGTTCAGTGGGAACTAACTAATTAGTAATGGCTACTGTGTTTTTCTGTACCACTAAATCAGAAATGAGTGTTCATGGAAATACCACTCTATAACCAAGAGAAAAGTAAGGAACAATGATCAATTTGACATTTTCAATAAGAGACACATTTTCTTTTGGTTCAAAATAAAAGTTTCTATGCAACGTGCAATTATATTTTACACCAGATTTCAGGTGTGCTTAATTACTGTATCAACTCTTTTGTCGATGTTGCCTAAAATACACTTGGTTACTATTCTAAGAATGTCTTCAGCCTGTCTTCATAAAGCTTGGTGATCCAATCAACAAATGATGTTTCATTAAGAAAACCTTGTAAAAGGGGCAAGAATTTGAAATTGCACCTTGAAACAAATTTCCATTTATGGAAAGAAGAATAGCACATACTTTAAAATTCCTGGGGTACAAATTGAGCCCATGTGAATCCTTTATCAAGCCTGATCAACTATTTTGGTTTGCCTGGGTTGAAGGGGTTCTGAGGACATTGGACTCTCAGTGTTAAAATGAAAAATTCCCTGACACACCGGGTTTAATTGGTCATCCTATTTCTTTCTTCCTTTATGTGTAGTGGTAATTGAATGAAGCCATGCTTATTAAGAGATTAGACAAAGGGGAATGAAGAAGAGGGAGGGGGATGGGAATAGGAAAGTCAGTAGAATGAATTGGACCTAACTTTCCCATGTTCATATATGAACACACCACCAGTGACACTCCACATGTGTATTCACAAGAATGGGATCCTAATTAGAATAAGTTATACTCCATGTATGTATAATATGTCAGAATATACTCTATTGTCATATATACCTTAAAAACAAATTTTAAAAAAGCATATCATAATAGTAGTTGGTATTTACAAGTATATTCAATATGCCAGGTACAGAAAGAGAAGTACCACATGAGATCATTTACATTTAGAATCTGAGAAGGTTGATCTCAGAAGATGAGAGTACAAGGGTTGCTACCAGAGGCTGGGCAGAATAAGGGGAAGGAGGGGAGGGGAAAGATTGGTTAAAGGCATTAAGTTACAACCAGAGAGGAATGAGAAGTTCTGGTGCGCTATTCCACTGTAGAGTGATTCTAAATAATAAGGTACTGCACATTTACAAAGCTAAGGGAAAGGATCTGGAAAGTTTTCACCACAAAGAAATGATAAATATTTGAGGAGATAGAAATGTTTAAAGTGACCTAAACTTTTCACAATACACGCACATATCAAAACATCACAGGACCCATTAGTATGAACCATTTCTATGTTTTTATATATCAGTTAAAATTAATTTTATAATATCAGCTACTATTAGGTGCTTACCAGGGGCAAGTGTTGTGCTAAGTTTTGCAAGAGACCTCTCTATTTCTGAATGTCTCAATTTGCATAACTGACATCAGAGACAGCTCAGAAGGGGAATGCAGTTGACAGCCAAAATTACCCTTTCATGTGGGCCTCTGGAAGGGGTCCATTTACACACAAACTGCAATAGTGCTGAGGGCTGCTTGGTGCCCCAAAATAGGTTCCTGAGCAAGAATAAGGGGAGTGAGAGCATTAGCTACAGTCAAGTAAACTGTTCTTATTACTATTATAAGCCACAAGTATAATAAGTTATAATTATACTAGTAAAGTACATTTATAATCTAATAGCACATTATATGTTACATAAATATATATGCAATAATAATTATATATATATACCATAAAATTTAAAGATCCTCAATTGGATTACTTGCTTGGCTGCAAAATGGTGTTAAATGTGTCCCATTCTTCACAGGAGGGAGTTTTTTCAAAGAGTAAATGCAATAACTGATGCACATTATTTTTGATGTATTAACTCCCGAATGTACATATCAATTATTATCTTACTTTTTCACATTAGCTTTATTGAGATATAATCCATATACTGTATAATTTACCCTGTCAAAATGAACTATATGAATCATGTTCAGCATATTCACAGTCATGGAACCATCAATCTGATCAACGTTAGAACATCTTTCTCATAGAACCCCCGTCCCCTTTAAGAGTAATCTTCCAAATATCCTCAATACCCAGGTTTCAACAACCTCTCTGTAGTTACCTACCCTAGATATTTCATATCATATAAAAAGAATCATACAATACATGGTTTTCTGTGACTGTCTTCAGTTACATCAAATAATATTGTTATATATTATTGTTATGTTGTAATATCCATTGGTAAATCATTTCTTCTCAATTATGAATAATGCTCCATTGATACATGTAATGCATTTATCTGTTTATAAGTTGTGGGCATTTCTGTTGCTTCTACTTTTTGCATATTATTGCACATTTCACATGCAAATTTTGTGTAGTTCTTATTTTTCTTTGTATCCTATTGGGCATATTCCTAGGAATATGATTGCTGGGATCATCTGTTTTATCTTTTCAGGAACTGTTAGCAATTTTCCCAAAATAAATGTACCATTTTACATTTCTGCCAGTAGTACACAAGGGTTCTAAGTTCTCCACATCCTTGCCAACACTGGTCATTATCTTCACTTTTTATTATAATCATCCTAGGGGATGGGAAGTGGTATACCAATGTGGTTTTGATTTCATTTTCCTAATAGCTAGTCATATTGAATTTATTTTCATGCACTTATTGACATCTTAAATGAATATACATCTATTCAGATCCCTTTATTTTTTAATTGGGTTATTTGAATTAGAAACATAATTAATATTCAATTATTTCTTCATTCTATCAGAACTTAAAGAATACTTACTATTGCCAAGTACTTTAGAATATTTAATATTTCAAAAGTAATCCTTCAAATTATATTCAGAATCCCTACTGTTTTGATTAGGACACTCAGGACTAGGAAAAGGGAGCAATTCACTGAGTAAAACAAGGGACAGATTTAAGAATGCCTGCTCAGCTAAAATTGAAGCCCCAAACTCATGACAATTCTTCTGATGTTAGGGCCACCTGAGAAGACTGGAGTGCATGGACCCTTCCTCTGTTATATCGCCTTCTCTGATCCTTCTTTAGTAGTTCTCCCTATCATAACATTCCAACTCCTCAGCCAAATACCCAAAAACCACCCTTCTTGAAATACTCTGCCATCCCAGCTTCACTTTATGCCCCTCCTTAACCCTGAACATTACAAAGAAGGTAAACCACAAGTTTTCCAGTTTCATAAAGGAGATTTCTACTTTCCCTTTGCTGACAAAATTCTACTAAATCTATGGTTATCATCCCCCAAATCATCATCATCTCTGCTAAGTTCACATTGTGCCCTGAAGTCACATTACTTTCCCTTCTCTGGGCATAAGCTTCTTAATTTAACCAATACTACTTGTGAACCTATTGTGTTCCTAATGTGCAAAGCAATGAAGGCATAATAGTGGACGTGGTCCACTTCCTGGCACTAGAGAGAGCTTAATGTCTACTAGTATTTGTTTCTACCATTGTCCTATACACTGATAGAGCTCCAAGATTATATCATCATCTTTTATAATCTCAACAACAAGCATAGTCCTTGGGAAAATATGGATTATAAGAAGAGTCATTTTGATATCATCCTGGAGTTACCAATCCTCACATATTACATACAGAGATAGACTCTTTTGATAATAGCAATAACTGTTAAGAGACAAGTAGCAATATGCTTCTGAGAATTGTACAGCAACACTTCTAAGGTTCTTCCATAGGAGTTTTAGAATAAAACAATGTAATCTTAATGTGAGGGTGTATGTATACAATAAATATGCAAAGCTGTAAACCAAGTGATAATTTCTGTCTTGATTGTGTGAGCTGACTATTAAGATTATAATTAAGGGTTCATTCCTTATAGTGCCAACAAGCATTTTAATCAACTTTAATAGCATTGACTCCAATTACTATTAGTAAACTACAAGGATTCTGTTTTAAATTGCAATGAGTCAATAAATTCAAGATGATACTTTGGGAATAAATGATAACAGAACTTTACTGCTTTCCTGGGCAGTCACATAAGATATGGATAGGGGACTTCATTGAGGCACAAGTAAAAATGGGATCTATGAAGAGCTGTTGAGTTTCACAAATGATATTTGTACTCTGGTGTGAAGCACAAAAGTATTCTTAAGAATTTTTGATAATTGATAGGTGAATTTTTAACTTTATAGGTTTAATAAAAGGCAGTTTAGTTAGCTGAACACATTAATAGACTAAAAACCCAAAATAAAAGCTGATAAACAGTCCTTTGAAACTCTCATTATCAACTTGAAATATTTGCATAAATTTGAACAAAGATAGATGGCTTTAAATGAATGTCACTAATTAAGAGACTGAAACAAACAAAAGACTAATAAAACATTATGTACAAAGACAGTCACATTAGCATATCCTATCTCATATCTCCCTTTCAATGACATGAAGACAAATATTCCCGATTACACCTAAAGCAATAATGTAACTAAGGCAATAAATCATTTGAAGAAACCTACAGGGGCTTCTTTTTAACACATTGATTTAGGTATTAGGCCTGTCATTGAAATATAAACATAAAATGCAATCAAATTTGTTGTGATGATATATCATTTAAAGAGTTGCCTTTCTTTCCTAGAAAAATTTAATTAGTAGGGGTTCATGTGACTGTTTCCAGGATATATTTGTAAAAAAAAAAAAAACACACATACAAAAACCCTGTTAGTTTACTATTAGAAAAATCTTTTTAAATTGTCCACTAGAATAGATATTTATCCCCAGAAAAAAACCCTATTAGATTACTATTAGAAAACTCTTTTTAAATTGTCCACTAGAATAGATATTTATCCCCAGAAAGGCACAGCGTAAGATCTAAAGCCATGTCAAAAGTAGTTTAATGCTTGGGTGTTGCGATTTTTTTCTTTCCTTTTTTTTTCCTTTAAAAGAAGATCTAGAAGATAGTTTTTAAATTAATTTAACTCTGAAGTCTTATCTTTACAGTGTGCAACAGAGTTCACATTATGGAGGAAAAAATTTCACTGTAGGGAAGCCAAGTCAAGAAGGAACAGCACCAGAGTTCAGCTTGAACCATATAGGGTTATGCTATTCATTTTTAGAAAGGCCACCAGAAAGAGGACCTGGCAAGGAAACTCTATGTCCTTTCTAAGGTGAGCCCCCAGAATTCTACAAATCAGGTTGTCCTGTCTCTCAGGCTGATAGCCATTATTGCATTGAAGGTACACAGAGCAAAGTCATGCTACAGAATAATGGTAACTATTGACTAGAACCTTAAGAATTTTAAGTTATAAAGAAAGGATTCTTTAAAAATCAAAATCTTGTTCTAATTCTTCAAGCTATTAGAATCATGCTGTGATAGTATTTTTTTAGAATATTGCATGATTTTTTTTCTAATGTGATTATCAAGTTCCCCACTGCCATGATTGAAATTTTCCACTGTTCCGCACAAAACATTTTATACTTAGGTAAAGTTAAAGATATCTTAGTAAAGTGTTGATTGAGAGTTGAATAATTAATCACATACATACCCAGAATCTATATAAAAAACATACAGATTTAAAACCTACTGACCAAATGTCTGAATAACCCATTTATTCAATATTGATTAAATTCCTGCTTGCCTATTGTGTGAAGTGCTGACCTTAGTCAAGTTATTTATGTCCCTTAAAGACAGCTTCTTCTTTTTTTGATTTACTGTGCAACTTTTGAGAAATAATTATGAACCTAGAGGATGACTCAGATTCTTTTAATTAAATTCAGGAAAAAATATCCATGATTTCATAATAATTATGACTATTTCCTTACTATCATCTACATAAAACTCACATCTTTTTTTAAACTACATATAAAAGGGGCATACATTTTTAAAATGTGCTTCTCCTTGTTAGACATAGCATCTAGTGTACTGGCAATCTTCTCAATTTCCCCCTTTCTTCTGAAGCAGTCTTGTCTCCTCTTCTTCACTATCTCCCCATCTCTGCTACACGAAACCACAGAAGTAGTTAAGAGACCCAGAAATGACCAACCAAAAGTTCTATCTTGCTGATATCACTAAGCAACAACAACTAAAAGGTATAAACCATGTCTATTCAGTGTCCTCTGGAATTACTAACATGGTCCAGGGGAAATATGCTCTCTTATCCTGGAAATGCAGAGCTCTTATGTCCCCCACTGCATTAAGGGTAACTCTAATAGGCTAGAAAGGGATCAACGTACAGAGAAAATAAAAGAGGAGAGACTGACAAACGTCACTGAGTCCTCACTATAGATCATCTCTTGATCTAAACTAGCCATATTGTGCCTCTTAGGAAGATATGTCAATAAATCCCCTTTTCTGTTATCATCTTTCTCCTATAATTAAAAATGTCTTGGTTGACAATTCTTGGTTGAATAAATTGATTTCCATACTTTGGCATTCTTTATCAAATTCACACTTTTAGATATTTACTGTATGCTAAGCATTAGACTCAAAGAATAAGCCATATTTCTTATTTCTAGTCATGCCTTAGTCTATGGAAAAGTTACATATTAGGGGACCCACTCAGAATCCCCGAACTGGTACAAAGGTTATAGGCTCATGATGTTTGAAATTTAACAGATTCAAAAAGAAACCTTCTTGTAAATCACAATGAAAGCAACATTAAAAGAGCTTTGTAAAATTTTTTAATTAATGAATTACAGTTCTATATAATAGTAGGGTCAGTTTTGACCTATTTATAAATACATAGAACATAGATTTTACCATTTAAATCCCCAGTACTTGCTCATTCTCTCCCCCTTCTTGTCCCCTGTTCCTATTCCTCTATTCTAATAGTCTGCCTTCTATTTACTTATTTTTTGGAAATTATAAAAAGTTATATATAAAATAGGAATGCATTGTGATATATTCATTTATACACATGGCATAATTTGGTCAACTTCATTCCCCAGTTCTTCCCCTTTGCATCTCCTGTCTCCCTTCCCTTTGGTCCCTCACTTCTACTCTGTAGATTTCCCTTCTACTTTCATGAGATCCCCCTTTTTAATTCTTCTTTCCTCTCTAGATTCCATATACAAAAGAAAACATGTTGCCCTTGATTTTCTGCGTCTGGCTTATTTCACTTAGCAAGGTGTTCTCCCATTCCATCCATTTACTGGCAGATGACATAATTTCATTCTTCTTTAAGGCGAAGTAGAACTCCATTGCATATGTAAATACACACCATATTTTCTTCATCCGCTCATCAATAGAGGCTGAGGCCATTAAGGAATAAGGACTTATGCATATCTCAAGCAACTGCCTAGGGATTTGAACTTTGGCCATCTCCACCCTGTGACCCCAGGTATCTGGGATGACCAGAAGGACCTGGAGAAGTCAAATATATTGTGGCCAGAGGCTCCAGATGCACATGAACCATTTATCAGATTCTTGCTTTATAGGCATTTTTACTAAGTACATACCTTCTTTATTTTCAGTTCATCACATAGCCCCCATTATTTCTCAGCATTCAGTAGCCCTTATAAACTCCCTTTTTTTGCTGCCTTCTTTCAAACACTGACTCATGCTATTTGATTCTACATCTCCAGAAATGCAATTTGTAAGGCCCCAAACAAAGCACATTTTACCTTTACTATTTCTGAGTTTCAACTGATCAATACTTGGAGCTTCTCTGAACTGACTAAAAGCAGAAAGTTCTGAGAAATGAGGCTGCCATAAATTTCCCCTTTCTATTCCTAAGAGAAAAACCAAGAGAGAACCTATTGGAAATCCCTCACTGGGTGGAGTTTTATGGCTAAGAGAAGCTTTCACCTGCATAAACAAACATTACCAGAAACTCTCTTACTTCCTGTTTGTTCTCCTAAAATTCCATTTGTCTTTCCTACGGAAAACTATTACTCTTCCTATAAAAGCCTATTTCATCCCTCCCTTTCCTGTATTTAGATCCATAAGCCTCTTTACCCATTTAGCTAGCTTGCTAATTCTTTTGTTAGCTCCCCAGTGCATATGAATAAACTGTTTCTCTCTTCTTAATCTGTCTTTTGTCAATTTAATTCAAAGGCAACAGTTACTAAATGTAAGTGGGTAGAGAAAATTTTAAATGTCCAACACAGACACACACAAGCCATTAGCCATAATAAGCCTTGTATGCCCTATAAAAATATATAGCATATGCTCTATGAACAAGAGAGTATTTGTCATTTTAGTGTGTGATTACAATATGTTGTTGTAATCATCCACATCCTCACACCCATCTTCATCAAAGTTGAACTTCCCCATAAGTGAAGTAAGTGACACTGGGTAAGTAGCTTTCAAAGAAACTGTGATCAATCTTGAGAATTCAAATCTCTTTAAAGTTCTAAGTCACCTTTTTCATGTAAATAAGATTTATGCCCTACGCTTTCACCTCAGTCCCATCTCATCCCCAATTTCCTCAAAATGAAAACATGCCTTTTATTTTTACTGCACTACAGGGAGAGCTGATGTATATCCTATATTCCTTTTTTGGGGGGAGGGAGGGTCTATGCTAAAGCATATGAATACTGTATGTGATCTCTTTTCATTCTTCCCCTGACTGAATGAGGTGCCCCTTTTTCTTATCCTCATCTTGGAGGATTTTGATACTTGGAATAGATAGATAAACATCAAGTTATGCAGATGAATAGTACAAGTGGAGCTAAGACTTGTTCAAGCCACCAGTGACCCTGGAGTGGAATATTCAGGTCCAAGGTAATCACAGTGATTCTGTAAGAGGAAATTGGGCATGTCAGAATCAGAAAATGACCTGAAATACAGAAGTAGAGGATGGAGCCATGAGGGATCATAAACTCAGGGCCGAGTATAGCCACTACCACCTGGAAAAGGGCAGGCAGATAGACCCTTCCCCAGAGATTCCTGAAGAAACCCAGCCCTGGTGACGTCTTGATTTTTAACCCAGTGAGACTAATTCAATGTCTGATGTGTACAACTATAAAGAATAAATTAGTGTTGTTTCAAGTTACTTGGTTTGTGATAATTTATTATAGCTACAGTAGGAAACTAATACAGTTTCATAGAGTATTTTCCCAGGGAGGGAAATAAAACAATATTTACATGGCATCATCCTCAGCAACTGGGGATGTTCTTTCAAAATCTTCAGCTGAGGGAAAATAAAAGTGTGTAGGTGGCAGGGAAAATTAATAAGGAACAACCACATATTCAGGCATCATTAAAAATTAAATCTGAAACAAGTCTTTATATTTAATACTCTCTTAATAAAAATTTATGTCCAAATAGTTTGTTGACAACTTCTGGAAAAATCTTCAATCTGCCTGGCTTTATAATACCTATTTCACATCTTTCCTTGCTGTTTCCATATCATAAAGGGTCTCATGTACATCTAGAATAAGGGAAACATTGAGATTTAGGTTTTACCAGTGAGATATCTATGATAGCTTATTTATCAACAGAATGCCAAATCACTGAGTTTTAAACATTATTCCTCAAATAAGATAGTATATAGATTTTATAATCAGTGTTGATAATTAGTATTAATATTTTTAAGATATAATATTGTTTCTGATTTACCCAATGTTTTCTAGAATTAGTTTAATGAATCTGAGGATGCTGTCAAAAAGATAAAGATGGTAGTAGATTGATGATCATGTTAGATCTTTAGAATGAAGGCTGTGAGTCAAGGCAGAGGTGGGGGCTCCTGATTTCAGTAGCTCCCTGCCCTTGAACATGTTATTCTTCCCTAACCGGGGCTCTGCCTCACACCTATAAATTGAAGGGAGTGATGGACTACATGATTAAAAATCATAAAAATGACAGATTATTCCAAGATGGCTGGGTACAGAAAGCCCCAAGTCAGCTCTTACTTAAGCTATTTTCCAAAAATTGGAAGCAAACACAATCACACACACCATGAGGTCACTCTCCTGCAGGGATGATTTGGGGACTTAGCTGAATGAGGCTGAAAACCCAGACCTCACAAGTTTATTACAGGCAGTTGCAATTTTAACCAAGGCTGGGGCTTGTCACACTTTTTTTTTGGTCAAGGTTAAGTCTTGGCCAAGTCTATTCAGGTCTATTTTCCCAGAATTTAAGCCAAAATTATGAAAACTGCCTTTGAACTTGAAGATTCTATGGTAAGTGAATAAATTAAAAGACATCTGAAGGTAGGAAAAAGGGAAATTGACTTTCTTCTTAATTTGAATGTTCAGAAAAACCAGTAATTAGATTTGTTATTTTAAAATCTAACTTTAATCTGAGCATTTCAAAGGGCTTTCAGAACCTCACAAACTACTATTAATCTTTAGGGAACAAAGATGACCTATGCCATTTTAATGGTATGGTGTGTTGAAATAAAAGCACAAGGGTGTGATCATTCCTCCTAGTTTCAGTTTCTTTTTCTTCTCTAATGAATTAGTTTAAAGAGGGAAACCAACCTCGTGCCAGTGACTGGACAATGACTTTAATACATAAACACAAACCTTATGAATAGGGAGAGTAAAATTTATTTTTTCAATAGCTGTAGAGAATCTGCAAAAGCAGAGAACAAACCAGCCAGAGTGACTTAGTATAAATAAAAATTCATATTCTGTTTATAGTAAAATTATGTTTTAGCAATAGCATTTCAATCTCAAACTCATAGAGTACACTGGGATTTCTATCCCCGCCCCCATCTTTCTTAAAATGCCATTTTCAACTTCTGGATAATAGTCACAGTATTTGAGAGTGTTAGACTAGAGTCTTCAGAAATCAACTGCTTCCCACTTGTGCATCTTTCACATGTGGAAACTGATCATAAAGTCAAAGCCACTTGACCTGGTGAAGAGTCATTCATTAGTAAACCAGGAATAATGCCCAGAGCTTCTGGGGCCATTTCCTTCAAAATCTCTTCAAAAAAATAATTATGTGGTTTAGGAACACATAGGGCACCAAGTGGGTTTTCTTTTCATTTCCCTTTCATTTCTGTCACCTAGCATCTACTTTTCCTTATGATATCAGAACCCCAGTGTAATCTGTAAGGAAATACACTCTCATAAACAGCCCAGGCACCTCCAGTGGGGTTCCAGGGTTTGGCATATGGCTCAGAGGACTTTCCAAGTAGAGCATGGTATTACCTCAACCAGGATGGAGATTCAAGGTAGGGCATGGGGTCCAGGGAAGGCCTCTGAGACATAAAGTAACCTATACTGGGGCCACAGGATGGGGGCAGCTGCTGCTGTCTACAGAGACTAACCCTCCAGGATGTGAGGCAGGTGTTATCTGTAACTACCCAGCACCATGTGAAGCCAGAAAATAAAGCCATTAGGGCAGAAGCCAGAGCTGAGAGATTAAATGGATTCCTAATGACATATTAAATTAAGTCCCACCTGAAACCCAAATTACCACCTGGGTTTTGCAGTTATGTGGGCCAATAAATTCTCGTTGTTTTTATGGAAGCCAACTTAAGCTGAATTTTAAGCCACTTCAGCACTAAGTAAGATTATAAGATTAAAATACTGTATGGCTGGTTAAATCTGAAGTTTAGATTAACCGTAAATGAATTTTCAGTATAAGCATTTCCTATGCAATACTTAGGAAATCTGACAATTCTCATCCTAATTCATATGAGAAGCAATTTCCAGATGTAAAGCAGAGCCAATGGAGAAAGGGAAGATGCCCCTGGCAAAAGCACACAGAAATAATACCATGGGCTATAGTAAAGTGTTTTGTACACTTTCCTTTAGGGGAACAAGAGCTACTTAGTTATCACAACATAACAGAGAAAATGTATTTATCAAGTCAACATTCCAAATTCCTTTTTCCTGCTCTGATGCTCTTTCTACATGGATTTTGAACTGAAAATGATGACTAGAAGTCATCCAGAGAGGATGGAGGTAGCAACAGATGCCTGAGTTCATTTCTTGCATTTTATTCCACCAGGCATTTATAGCTATTGTAGAGAACACCATGGGTAGTGGGAATGAGAAGATCCCAATTCCTCTACTACAAAGACTCTTCTGCTCAGAAGAACAAATATAGGTAAACACAAGAGAACAGTAGTGCCCACCATGTTGGTGTAGAAAAGGGAACAGAAAGGCCAGTCCTAAGGGACTCTGGATGTGAGCTTGGACCTTGTGGGAGAGGGATGCTAGGCAGCCATGGTCAGAAGTGGTCATCTCCAACATATGCCTTCTTATTAATAAGCATTTCTTCCTGTGATCTCTATTCTCTTCCTCCTTTGCTCTTCCTGTCTTTCCTCCTTGCTCTTTTCTAATAATGATAATGTTAAATAAGCTAGTACCATCAAGGGCAAAGTTAATGGTTGAACAGGGTTAAAGGAACATAGGTGGTACTGGACTGGTCATGGCTCATGAACACACTGCATTTAAACCATTAGATTCACAGTTAGCAAACATGTAGACTTTTAGATGTGGAAGAAACATTTACCAATCCCATACTTTTTAGATAAGACAGTAAGTGGGAAATAAGGTAACTGGTGTAAACAGAAGGTCTGAGATTAGAGCACAATAAGATTGGTTCTAGAATTTGAGCTTGCCCTTCAGTATTTAAGGGTATTCAACCAGCAGGCTCCTTGCATTACCATCCTCTCTTAAAGTATACCAGGTGAAAACACACAGCTAAATTTTGGTTTTATTTTATTTCCCATCAGACTAGCCTCTCATTTAAGGAAAAGAATGGACTTTCCCTTTAAGGAATGAAGATCTGAGAGGACTGTCCCATTTTACAAATCTCCCATGCCTATACTCAAAGGGAAACCCAAGGGGCTCCCCAAACACTTCCATTTGTCTTTTTCTGGGGCAGATTTATTAAGGTGTCACTGTTCAGAAAATTCATCGGCAAGTGAACGTGTCTATGTTGGATCTGGGTCTGCCAAACTTGGGGCAAATAGACATTTGCCTGTTTCAGATGTGAATTTAACAAGAAAAAGAATCACTTTGAGCAATATTAAAACACTTGGATTACTTTGCTGTAGAAGGGCTGGCAACAGAGAATTAAGGAGCACAGGATCCTGTCTGCTTTTACTAATGGCAGTGAGATGTGCAGTGTGAAATCAGGTTACCACTGAAAATTAGTCTGATGTGCTAATTCGTAGCTCCTTCTCTATACTTAAGTCATGGGCCCATTATATAATTCAGCAAGATTCTGGGGCCTTTCTCTAGGGAGGGCAAGTTCTAGAAAACAAAGGTGCTAGACAAGCAGAAGGGAAGTCCTTTGACAGAGGGAGAATTCAGGTCCATATTTTTCAGAAGCCCATGCTATTTATACCTATGACATTTTAATAATGAAAGAATGATGCCGAGTTTGTCTTTCCCCAAGTACACGCTTCTACATGCGTGGCCAAGATCCTTCAGCCTGATATGGATGAAAAAGCAGGTAATAGCCTATTAATTTAAAATGAGGCTTTAAAGGGTCTTTGATGCAATTCATTTTTTTTAAAAGCATGTACTCTCTTTCAGGTGACTTACAGTAGACACAGTTTTAACTGCTTTGAAATGCAGGGTGAGGGGGGAAAAATGATATTGTCTTCAAATTCACTGCCTGGATGGATCCTCAGGATTTATTTCAATTTCCCCAAATATGCATGGTTCATTTTTAAAGGAAGTGAAGTTATTCACCAAAGATAGCTCTCTCATGGTTGCAGATTCAATTTTCTCCAAATGGAAGCATATATGTCTGTTTCTTCCTTGAAAAGTAAATAATTCAAAGCAAGTTTCCAGCTATTCATCTGTGTTTTCATGTTACTGTGACCATGGATATGATAGCAAATGGTAGCATCAGATAGAAATAGCTCATCATGGAATTCTGGTCATAGGGAAAGAAAAAGAAATGTACTGCTAACAGGCCTTGTCAATGCTCTGACAACCCTTTGTAGGTGAATGTGACCCCATTCTTGTGCTGGTTTCCTGATAATGGGAGTTGTAGGCATAGCTAATGTTCTCTTCTTCTTTCCCATACTCTTTACAGCTGTTTCCCTGAGTTTTCATCTCTACAATAAATCTTCAGAATGGAACATCGCACAATACCACTAGCGAACCTCTTACTTACACTGGCTTACATAGATTTCTCCCTCTGGTTATTGGTTCATAGCCAGGCTCAGATCATAGGCCTATTTTTCTAGGGTGCTCTGCATCTAATTTTTCCCTCTTCTCTGGATTATTAGCATATTCCATAAAATATCTCATTGTTTAAAAGAAGGCTTCTTTGGGTTCCTCATGTTTATTTAGACTTATTTCCTCTTTTCTCCTTGATACTTGAGGGTTTTTTTTATTTTTTATTTTTCTCTCTTTGGTGTTCCCTTTTACTGAACCCATAAGCCTATCCACTGAGATTTTGGTCTACACTACTTCATTGTCTAACTATGACCCTCTACCAAATCCTACAATCTTTCCAACTTATTGCACAGATTGGCAATTTTTAGCAGTTAATAATTTTATCTTTTCTGAAACACTATCTTCCCTTGTCTTCTATGAGATGTTCTTGGCTCTCCTTCCACCAGCAGGGTATTTCTTCTCAGTCTCCATTATTGATTAACGATTGGTTTAGTATATTTATATTTTGAAAGGCCCAGGATTCTATCTTCAAATCTGTTAATGGCTGTCTACATTTCCATCAAATTATATGGGTTTTGAACTTGAATTATATCTGGAACTTGGCTAAAACAAGATCTCCACTGCTGCCACCTTCATCCATATCATCATCTTCTCACCTCTCCACAATGGAAACACCCTCCTAAGAAGTGTCTGAGCTGCCATTTGTGCCACCTATGATCTGTTCTCTACCCAGAAGCCAGGAGTCTCCTTTTAAAATATCAAATCTTGTTATTCTTCTGCTCAAAACCCAATGTGAGTTCCTCCCTCCATTTTCATCTAGAATTAAATTGAAAATTTCCACATGATCCATTCTGCTTTACCTCTCTTTCTTTCTTTTTTTTTAATATTTTTTTTTAGTTGTTGATGGACACAATGTCTTTATTTTATTGCTTTGTATGTGGTGCTGAGGATCGAACTCAGGGCCTCACGCATGCGAGGCAAGCGCTCTGCCGCTGAGCTACAATCCCAGCCCTACCTCTCTTTCTTAACAGAATGATTTCCCTGCCTTACTACCCTAATCCATTCCTGATGCTATGGAAAAAAAATCACAGACTTGATAATATATAAATAATGGAAATTTGTTTCTGACAGTTCTGCAGGCTGAGAAATCAAAGATCAAGATGAGATGCCAGCTGATTCAGTGTCTGGTGAGGGTTTGCTCTGTGCCTCCAAGATGGCATCTTTTTGCTGCATCTCCGGGATGGGATGAATGTAGTGTCTTCACATGCAGAAGAGCAGCAGGACAAAGAGACTACAACACTCCCTTTAACCTGTCTTAATGAAATCAGTAATCCAATTCATGCAGGTGGAGTTCTCACAACTTAATCACTGTCCACAAGGCTTAGCCTCTTAATATGATCACACAGGGTAGGTACTAGGTTCCAACATATGAACCAAATATGGAGGGATACACGCATTCAAACCATGGCATTCTGTATTCTCATCCAACTTATTTTTTTTACAGTATGCATATTTTATTAAAACATTTACTTGTTCATTATTGCTTTTCCCTTTATTTGATTATAAGCCTCTTGATAGCAGGAATTTGTTTTATTCTCTTCTTTTCCTCCAGAGTCTATAATAGTGCTGGTCACTTACAACTACCTAATAAATATCTGAATTTAAATGAACCTCCATCTCTGAGGATAATATCAGCCATATATGCCTTGCTTACTGCCATAGGCTTTCTCCAAATGCCATTTAGATTTAGAGTATGTTTTCTATTTCCAAGTATCTGAAACATAGACACACACACACACACAATAAATATTGGATTAAACACACAGCTATATGCACACACACACAGGCATCCAAAATATTAACAATTTTTCCTGGTGCAGTGGCCCATGACTATAATCCCAGAGACTCAGGAGGGTAAAGCAGAAAGATCATAAGTTTGAGGCTAGCCTCAACAACTCAGTGAGTATTAAGTACTTAATGAGATCCTGTCTCAAAATTAAAAAAAAAAAAAGAATAAAATAAAAAGGGGTTGGGTACAGATCTGTGGCAATGTATCCCTGGGTTCAATTCCCAGTATCAACAAACAAACAAACAAACAAATAATAATAAATAAATATGAACAACCAATATCTAACATGAAAAATTATTATTTTTCAGGATTATGGAAAAATGTTAAGAATGTTAGAGCAATTTTTAGTCATTGTGTTATGAACCAAATGATAAAGAAATTGTACACATCATTTTAATGGGAAAAATGTTTTAAATTAAGAGTGAAATATTTGTTTGGGACAGATGGCAAATGCAGTTGATTTGTTATACATTCAAGACTTAATTGATAATTAAACTATGACATTAGCTCTAGGATATCTAATTTTTTATAACAGTTTCATGAATGACAATAAATGATTCTTTGCTAAGCCAAACTGCAGTCAGACTTCTGAACTACTTAATAGACCTATCAGTGCACTCTCTTGTTAAAGCCAGTTTTACCAAGTACCCTGCTAATTCAGTCTGCTAAGAATCTCTGACTCTGGATATTTGATCATTTTCAATATCCAATCATTTTCTTTATTTTTCATCCTCTAGCCCTCGCAGATCTGATCATCCTGGCCTACCTTTAGCAAGTATCCTGTTAGGTCAGTTTAGCCAGACCCCCTAAGGTGTCCCTGATATTTCCTCTTAGTAATTTCCCATCCACTACCATTCCCCTCCCTCTTTGGCTACCAATTCCCACTTTCCTATGCTGTATTCTGAGTTGAACTCCATCTCTCTTTCCCCCTGTAAAATGCCATTGCCATGATCCCTATCCCTATCATTATGGTCCTGAATAAAGTCTTCCTTACCTGTGCTTTAACAAATGTCATTAAATAATTATTTTCTTTAACATAACTAAAACTAAAGTCTTCTGATAGTCTCCTTTAAACCAGAACCTCTTGGCTGAAAGTGAGAACAGATATTTCTCTTTCATTACAAGCCAATGCTTAGGGCAATAGCAGGGGGAAGCTCTGGCTCTGAATTCTCACAGATGGGAATCTGGATCTTGTTTTACCACTTACCAGGTCAGCATCTTGCTTGTCCTCTCTATTCTACTTTTTAAGAAAATTCAATTAAATAGTGTCTGTAAATCACCTATCATTAGGTCTGATATATGGCCTAATATACATCAATCATTATCGTTACCTCTGTTACTCCTGCCAATCCACGTATTTGCTAAACACATGTAAACTGTTCACAATTTGCTGTACAGCCTGAGATTGCTTCATCTCAACATGGGGGAAGACTTTTGTCCATCACAGCTACTGGCCTGTAGGCTTTTAAAGTATCAAGAGAGAAGTTGCTTGCTCTCCAGATCAAAGTTGACATTTCTTGGCCTCTTGTATCAAGTGTAGTTGACTAAGATCTAGACAAGGAGTTGGAAACTTAGAGAAGTTTGTATAGATATTTTTTTTTCCTTTGCAAAGACTTTTTTGGGGGAGAAACTTCAAAATCTTTAAAAGGGGATCGATGAGATGCATTTCTGATTGAAACAGTGCAGAGGACATGAATAGTGAGATCAACAAGGTAGACATGATTTTATCATCATCATCAGCAGCAGCAGCATTACTGCCACTTTTATTTTCTCACAGGCCTAATATTTGCAATAATGGTGGAAAATCAGAGGTGTATAAAACTACTAGCATCTTAGCAGAGGCATAAAATGGGCATGGTGTTCTTCACCATCACCCATTGAAAAAACCCAATGAGCTAGTTTCAACTAATTATGGACTTAATGAAGCAATAGAAATTATTACTCTTATTAAATCTCAGCTCTTGAGCATATGTCACTTCAATATTCTTTGTGACACAATGGGAGATATCTATAAGATACCTCTGTGGCCCACCTCAACCTGACAGTTGTTTCCAGGAAAAGCACTTCTGCAGTTGTTTGGGTTTTGAGTTGAATTAACCACTTTTTTCAAGGGCTGATAATTTTACTTGAAAGAGCAACTGACACACTATAGTTATATTCAGACTTGAATAATTGACAGATATTTTCTTCAAAGTGAATAAAGTGAGTCCCGCTTTTTCAAGGAAACAAATGACATCATTTGTTGCTAAGGATAAAATTTGAGCTTTCAAGCAGAAATTAGATTTAGGAAAATTCACATCTGCCACTTTGAGCTTCGCAGTTTTGTGAAACCTAAGTCTTTTCTGACTTTTAGATTGGTGTTTTTTTCCCTTGAATGATGATTTTTAATACTATAAAATAAAATGTGGCAACATTTGGAAAATGGGTATAGTCTAGGGACTTAAGATTTCCCAAGTGGCCAGCAATCTGCATGGACAGAAGATCCATATAAAGTGCCAGATAGAAACAAAGGGTTTTTGTAGTGACTGCAGTTCTATTTGATGTCACAAGTACCTCCTCACCTCTTCTTATTTATTACCTCTTGTCTCATGCTTTATGTTCTGTTTTGATTTGGTTTGCTTGCATTTTGACCCTTCAGATACTATTTCTTACTTGTGGAGAATTCTTTCCCCAGAGAGTCACACAGTGGGCTCACACTTCATTCAGATCTCTCAACAAACCCCCAAAGCAAAACCATCTCTGATAGCTCTACACAAAGTAGCTTCCTCATGTCTTCATTTTTACTCATTTTAATTATTACTGAACATTTCCATTTTAGTCAACTTTCTTGTTGCTGTGACCAAAAGACTTTATGACAACACCACAGAGGAGGGGAAATTCATTTGGGATTCACAGTTTCAGAGGTCTCAGTCCATAGATGGCCAAGTCCATAGTTCTGAGCCCAAGATAAGGCAGAACATCATGATGGAAGGGCATGGATGAGGATAGCAGTTCAGGACATGGTAATCAAGAAGCAGAGAGAGCGAGCTCCATTTACCAGGGACAAAATATATACCCCCAGAGATCTACTTCCTCCAGTCACACCATACCAGCCTATAGTTAACACCCAATTAATATATACCAGTGAATTAAGCCACTGGTTACGTTATAGCTCTCATAACCCAGTCATTTCACCTCTGAACTTTATTGCATTGTCTCACACATGAGCATTTGGGGGACACCATATAGCCAAACCATAACAATACCCTAACAAATTTTTTTATTTCTAGACTTGTCCAAGAGAAGGTAAATCCCACAAATCAGGAATTATTTTGCCTATTTGATTTACTGGTGGATGCCAGAACATGAAACAGTGTCTGAAGCATGTTTTCAATATATTTTTGTTGAATGAATGAATCAATAAATGAATAAATGTTTAGTACACTGAACATTCAAATATCTTGAATGAACTCACACAGCTTTTTTGGACAAGCTAGAATTGATATCAAGTCAGTGCCATAATCTAAACTCTTTAGTGAATGTACTACCATTATATGCTTAAACTGCCTAAAAACATGCAAATACTCAATTCTCCACTTCCCTTAGCTGGGCGCGGTGGCTCACGCTTGTAATCCCAGCACTTAGGGAGGCTGAGACAGGAGAATCGCGAGTTCAAAGCCAGCCTCAGCAATGGCGAGGCGCTAAGCAACTCAGTGAGACCTTGTCTCTACATAAAACACAAAAAATAGGGCTGAGGATGTGGCTCAGTGGTCGAGTACCCCTGAGTTCAATCCCCAGTACCAAAAAAAAAAAAAAAAAACCAGAAAATGTAAATTTGTGGCTTTTGGTAGACAGGTTGTTCCTTCCCCACTCCAAATACTTTAATTAAGGAAGGAAAGAGGAGGGTGTTATTCTCAGTTGTATGGAGACTGCAGAATAAATTATACCGATATGGGGTATCAGAAATGCTGAAATAAATTTGCTCAGTAAATGAAAGACTGGCAAGACTGATCAATACATATGGGACAAAAAATTAAATTAATCTCTGTAAGCCACAATTGTTTCTATAAATTATTTATTTATTTATTTTGGCACTGGGGATGGAACTCAGGGGTGCTCGACCACCGAGCCACATCCTGAGCCCTATTTTGTGTTTTTCTTAGAGATAGGGTCTCACTGAGTTGCTTAGCGCCTCGCCGTTGCTGAGGCTGGCTTTGACCTTGTGATTCTCCGGTCTCAGCCTCCCAAAGTGCTGGGATTATAGGTGTGCACCACCGCACCTGGCTATCTATAGATAATTTACAGAGGTGTAAAAAAGCTCGGAACACATAAAGACTCTACAGAATCAAAAGACAAAACCTGTGTATATATAACATACTCGGTATTGGACCATACTCTTTGGGGTCCATTTCAAATTTTTCTACAGTTTTTAATATAGTTTTTTAATGCAAACGGTAATGAGTATCTTTTAATCCTAAGAACAATATAAGTTAAGATTTAAAATTATATACTAATATGATAATAGAAAACCATTGGCATTTAGAGCCTCCTCAAGCCCCTGGTCTTAATTTTTCTGCTCTCCAAGGAAAACTCAGTATTGTTCTTCACAGGTTTTGGTGGACAGCCTGTTTTGCCAATCACAAGAATGTGAGATGAGACAGATACCAAGAATGAAATTTAGTTTCATTTATAGTATGACCCTTTGGAGTGAGACAACATGGAAGAGGAGCCAGAAGAGAATGGGCTAAGCATTCCAAGAGAGTTTGAGCAGGAGAGAAAGACAGAGAGGAGACTATAGGGCCAGTTCTTGTGTGGGAAGGTTTGGGAGTTGGGGAGCCTTTGGGGGTTGTTTTGCTGTGTTCATTGAAAAGTAATTATTTTAAGTGCAATTGTTTCAATTTAATTGTTTCAATGCAATGAAATTTAATTAATCTTTTAGAATTTTTTTTTCTGAGAAATGGTATTAAAGCCAAATTACTTTGCTATGTTATGCTTGGACTTGGAATTATATTTCTTCTAGATGTTACAACGAAGGTGTGGATGCTGGTCCATCTGTGGTCCAGAAAATTCATTAGTAGAGTTTCTGTTGTTTTTGTTGCCATGCTGGGGTTTAAATGCAGACCTCGCACATGCTAGGTGAGCACTCCAGCCCTTCACTGGTAGAGTTTGATCATATATAGATATAAGCTACGTTTCATTTCATCGTTTAACCTCTAATCACTGATTTTAGTAAAGACTCGTTCACAAACCAGGGATTTCACAAATGTGTTTCTTTTCTCATATTTCTGGGCTTCCCTGTCTAAAATGGTAGCCACCCATCACATATTGCAACTGAGCACTCTAAATGTGGTTTGTGAGACTGAGAAATTAAATTTTTATGTTATTTAAATAAAACAAATTTAAAAATGAATGCTTAACTTAGTTTTTGGGAAACTTTGATGCATTTTTTGAATATTACATTTAAGAATTAAAAAGAAGATTTCTACTTTTTGGAAGTATAAGCTTTGTGAAGTTATAAATATAGATCAAGAATTCCTTAGGATGTATTTAGCATACGAATTGAAATACATAAAAGATACATGCAGACTTTGAAAATGCAATACACAAAAGAACAGAAGATATTTCATTAACAATTTTGTATTGATTATGTGTTGAAATAATACTTTGGATAACAAGGTTAAATAAAGCAGTTTAATAATACACATTCACCAAATATTTAATGAACATTTTCAATGACAGGCATTATTAGAGAAATAGGTCTGGTTAAAATTATTTTGAACTGAGTACAATCAAGCAAAACCAATATATATGTGTCTCTGAGGGGTCAGACAGAAGAGACTTTGCGATGGTTTGAATGTGGCATGTCTTCTCTGAAAGTCACGCAGGCTTTCAGTCCCCATTGTGTAGTAAAAACACATTAGACTACAGAGTGTAGAAGTGGGGCCTTTGTGACACAAGGATTCAATAAAGTCATGGGATGGAGCACTCATGACTGAATCCTCCTGGCTTCATAAGAAGAGGGGGAAATCCATCACATATATTGATTCTTGATTTTATTTCTGGGACTTTCGGAGTCTTGTTAAGGAAGTCAGTTCCTAAACTGATACGGTGAAGATTTCGGCCTGCTTTTTCTTCTGTTATGTATAGGGTCTCTGTTCTAGTGCCTAAGTCTTTGATCCACTTTGAGTTGAGTTTTGTGCTGGATTCAAACTAAAAATCTTCTTCTCAGCAAAGGAAACAAACAATAATGTGAAGAGAGAGCCTACAGAATGGGAGAAAATCTTTGCCACCCGCACCTCAGATATAGCATTAATCTCCAGGATATATAAAAAACTAAAAAAAGTCAACACCAAAAAATCAAATAACTCAATCTATAAATGAGCTAAGGAACTGAACACACTTCACAAAATAAGAAATACAATTAATCAAAAAATATGTGAAAAAATGTTCAACATCTCTAGCAATTAGAGAAATGCAAATCAAAACTACTCTAACATTTCATCTCACTCCAGGCAGAATGGCAATTATCAAGAACACAAGCAACAATAAATGTTGGCAAGGATGTGGGGAAAAGATACACTCATACATTGCTGGTTGGACTGTAAATTGCAACCACTCTAGAAAGCAGTATGGAGATCCTCAGAAGACTTGGAATGAAACCACCATTTGACCTATGTATCCCACACCTCCGTCTATACTCAAAGGACTTAAAATTAGCATATTACATGTTTACACCTCCCAAATCTTCACCATGTCAGTTTAGGAACTGACTTCCTAAACTGTGATGCAGTGATGTGGCCGCATCAATGTTTATAGTAGCTCAATTCACAATAGCAAAACTATGGAACCATTCTAGATGCCCTTCAACAGATGAATGGATAAAGAAAATGTGGTAAATATACGCACAATGGACTCCTACTTGGCCTTAAAGAAAAAATGAAATTATGGCATTCACAGGTAAATAGATGGAGCTGGAGAATATCCTAAGGGAAATAAGCCAATCCCAGAAAAGCAAAGACCCAATGTTTTCTCTGATACCCGGATGCTAACTTATAAGAAGGGTGGTGGTGGCGCGGGGCTTGAGGAAAATAGAGGTGCTTTGGATTAGGCAGAAGGTAATGAAGAGAGGAGAGGGAGTAGGTGGGTAGGAAAAATAGTATAATGAATCAGATGTTATTACCCTATGTGCATATATGATTACACAACCAGTGTGATTCTTCATCATATACAACCAGAAGAATGAGAAGTTATACTTGATTTATGTATGATGTGTCAAAATTCATTCTACTCTCATGTATAACTAATCAGAACAAATAAAAAAAGAGATAATGATACACAGTTCTAACTCTTCGTAAAGATAAATACTTTTTACAAAATAATATAAATTAAATGATGAATAAAGCAAAATGTAACAAAAAAAAAAGAAGAGAGAGGGAGGCAAGGAGGTGTAAATATATACATGTGTGCTCCATGTCTCTCTTTACATGATGCAGTGCATGGCCTCAGGACTCTGATCAAGAAGGCCATCACCAGACATGGGCCCTTGATCCTGGACCTCCAAAACTGCGAGCCACAATAAACCTTTTTTTCTTTATAAGCTATCCAGTAGGTGCTACTGCACTATTAAAGACAGAAAATATAAACAGACTAGTGCAGGGTGTGTGACCCAGCTACCGTTCAACTCTTCACTGAGAAGGTGCGGCCTGAGTCTACCCCAGCCAAGGGCTGAGGGTTGAGAAAAGCAGAGTGAAGCCAAGAGGCCAGACCACAGTAAAGCCACAAAGGCCCCTGTGAAAGCAATAAGCTCTGAAAGTGTGAGCACACAACTCAACAGGATGGCAAGACATTCTGGGAGAGTGAGAGAAGAAGGAAATAGACACAGTTTGTGGTAATTGCAGTTGATGAGGTATCTGCTACAGAAGTACAATAAAGACACTACAGTGTTCAGAAAGCTGCACACTCTGGGGACATAGAATACCCACTGTACTTTGTTCATGTTGACAAGAATACCCACTGCTTTAAACTTAGAGATATTTTTGCTAAATTTAAAAAAAAGTGCTAGAGACTATAGAAAATTACATTGAATATATTATTTAAATTGTAATTAAAATAATAGTGGCTTTTAAAACATCTGCAAATTCTAGCTGGGCGAGGTGGCACACACCTGTGATCCTAGCACTTTGGGAGGCTGAGACAGGAGAATTGCGAGTTCAAAGGCCAGCCTCAGCAACAGCAAGGCACTAAAGAACTCAGTGAGACTCTTTTCTAAATAAAACACAAAATATAGCTGGGGACGTGGCTCCGTGGTTAAGTATCCCTGAATTCAGTCCCCGGTACAAAAAAAAAAAAAGATCTGCAAATTCTTTCACAGTGCTCTCTTCTAAAGGTGGTTTCAATCCCTCTTCCTTGCAATGTACAGCTTTAGGAATCTTTTCCAACCAGGGCATATAGCAGAACTGATGCCATAGGACTTAAAGACCACCAGAGTGATATAGCTTCTGCCTGTCTTTCCTTTGTGTAAAAGTCACTCCAGGCAAAGCTAGCTTATATGCTGTGCTGATGCTTTAGCAGCCCTGTGAGAGCCCACCTGGAGGAGATCTGAAGCTTCTGACCAAAGCCAGCATTGCTTCAATAGCCATGTGAGCCACAGGAAGTGGATCATCCAACAACATTAGGACATTGAGAAATAGAAGGCCAGCCACATCTCTACAATCTCATGGACACATTGTGCCAGAACCACCTGGCCAGGCTGCTTCTGAGTTCCACCCACAGGATACTGTGAATTTTAGTGATTTTTTAATATTTTAAAACAGTATGGTATATGGTACTTACTTATGCAAAAATAAAATTGAATTTTTCTAATGTTTAAGGCCTTTCACATGCCTATTACCATCTTGGCAATAATATTCTGGATTCTGGCAATACTGACAGCGGGAATGTATGGCCACCTTAGTGCTGGAAGGTGACCGACTCTCTTTTAGTCTCCCAGAGTGGAGGTGACCTGAAGAAGGGCAATGGCAGAGGAAATAGAGAAATAAAAGAGGTGATGTCTATAAATATCAGAAATCATTCAATTGAAGATGACACCACAGTTTTGAGCTGGAGTACTTTAGGGATCACTGATGCCTTACACAAAAATCTTCAGACATTTAGGAAGAGGAATTTGATTTTAGGTGGAATAAAATTTCAGGTAACAGATGCCTTGAGATTTCAATATAAATACCTTGAGGCTGGCGGAGAGGTAGAGTCTGTGTTAGTGAAAAATGAACTTTGATGTAATCGTCAAGAGGCATTCATTTTTTGTGTGTTTTACTAGAAGTAGCAGGAAAGAAAACTTTTGGATAGTGAGAGCAATTTATCAAGATCTGGCTGATGATTTGGTTCCCTTATGATATGCTGAGATCAGTTACAACAGAAAATCTATCAATGCACCTCTGCCTGATTGTTCTTTACAGTGTCACTAAGAGTAAATGAAGATCAACACTGTTGGTATCAAAGTATAGCTCAGGTCAAAGAAAACCTCTTTCCCCAGATCTTATTGATAAGAAGTCAGTATTGTCTTACCAGTTTTGCTTTTTCCACTTTGTTCCTATTGATTAGTTAAAATTTAACCTTCATTCATTATAACTCTGAGCCTCCTTCTCCTATTATCCTCAGAGAAGAGGAAACACAGTATTTCAATAGGAACTGTTTCTACATATGGGCCGCTGCATTCTCAATTTCTCTTAGCTGTTATGTGCACTACCATGTAAGTAAAGGATTCTTATCCTCTTTCACAAATGAGAAAACTTAGAGTAAGAGAAATGCATGCATTGTTTTTTTTTTCCTTTTATTTTTTTTTTATTTTTTTATTTTTTATTTTTTTATTTAGGCTTACATGTTAACAGTGTAAATGATTCATTGTACATAGATAGAGGATAACATATCAATTCTCTAGTTGTGAGTTGTATGGAATCACAACATATATGCAGTCATACATAAAATTAGGGCTATGATGTCCATCATATTCCACCACCCTTGCTGTCCCCATGCCCCCTCCTCCCTTACACCCCTGTGAACAGAGATCCACCATTGTTCCCATATCCTTCCCCACATTATGGATCAGCATCCACTTATCAATGAGTATATTCGGCATTTGGTTTTCTGAGATTGGCTAACTTCACTTAGCATGATATTCTCCAACTCCATCCATTTACCTGCAAATGCCATAATTTTATTCTCTCTTATTGCTGAGTAATATTCCATTGTGTATATATACCACAGTTTCTTTATCCAGTCATCTATCGAAGGGCATCTAGGTTGGTTCCACAATTTAGCTATTGTGA
>CM053408.1:105719153-105739246 GCA_028644305.1 Xerus rutilus | reverse complement strand
TTCCTAATTTCTCTTTCAGAGGGTTTATCACTGATGTATAGAAATGCAATTGATTTGTGGATGTTGATTTTATATCCTGCTATTTTGCTGAATTCATTTATTAGTTCTAAAAGTTTTCTGGTAGAATTTTTTGGATCCTCTAAGTATAGAATCATATCGTCTGCAAATAATGATAGTTTGAGTTCCTCTTTTCCGATTCGTATCCCTTTAATTTCTTTCGTCTGTCATATTGCTCTGGCTAGTGTTTCCAGGACTATGTTGAATAGCAGTGGTGAGAGAGGGCATCCCTGTCTAGTTCCCATTTTCAGAGGGAATGATTCCAATTTTTCTCCATTTAGAATGATGTTGGCCTTGGGTTTAGCATAGACAGCTTTTACAAAGTTGAGGTATGTTCCTTCTATCCCAAGTTTTTCTAGTGTTTTGAGCATAAAAGGGTTTTTGATGTAATCTTTTTGTTGCTCTTAAAAATATTTTTAAGGGGCTGGGGCTGTAGGTCAGTGGTAGAGTGCCACCTGCCATGCAAGTGTGATGCACTGGGTTCCATCCTCAGCACCACATAAAAACAAATAAATAAAGCTATTGTGTCCATCTACAACTAAAATAATATTAAATATATATATTTTTAAAATTTTAGTAAACATATACTAATTGTATATTTGGGAGGATACAGTGTGATATTTCAGTGCATGTGTATCAATTATATAATTAGGTAATTATATATCCATCACCTTAAAAAATTGATTATGTTTGTGTTGACACTATTTAAAATACTCTCCAGTAACCACTTGGAAATTTACAATTAAATCACATTAACCATATTTCCTAATATTATGGTTTAGATATTAGGTGTCCCCAAAAAACTCATGTGTGAGACAATGTGAGAAAGTTTAGAGGTCAAATGATTGGGTTGTGAGAACTTTAACCTAATCAATGCAGCCATCCCCTGATAGGGATTAACTAGGTGGTAACATAGGGTATGGCAGGAATAGGTGGGTCATTGGGATATGCCCTTGGGCTATATATTTTGTATGTGGTGAGAGTCTCTCTGTGCTTCCTGGTGTCCTGTCCTGAGCTGCCTTCCTCTGCACACTCTTTTGCCATGATGTTCAGCTTCACCTCAGTCACAGAGCAATTGAGCTAGCTGTCTATGGACTGAGACCTCTGAATAAACTTCAGAGGTCTGAAATTTATTTATTATCTGAGCCACCAAATAAATTTTTCCTCCTCAGAATTGTTCTTGTCAGGTCTTCTGGTCACAGCAGTTAAAAAAAAGCTGAGTAGAACACCTATTGTGTTATAGAACATTAGAAGTTGTCTTCCTGTTCAACTACACCCAGGACCTGCTAACCACCCTCTCTCCACTGCCCTACCACTCACCCAGCTTGGCCTATGGAACCACTATTTTCTCTAAAAGATTGACTTTTTTAGCTTTTATGTACCAGTGTGAATGTTTAGTATTTCTTTTTCTGTCTCTGATATTTCACTTAGCATAATGTCCTCCAGATTCAATCATGTTGTCCTAAATGACAGGATTCCTTCCTGCTTTTAATGGCAATCCATTGTATACACACCACATTTTCTTCCTCTAGTCTTCCACAGACAGATATTAAAGTTGATTCCATATCTTGGTTCTTATAAATAGTGCTGCAATAAACATGGGAGTGCAGATGTATCTTTAAAATACCAATTTCTTTACCTTAGAAATATATCCAATAGTGGAGTTGCTGGATCATATAGTAGTTCTATTTTCAGTTATTTTGAGAAGGCTATCTACTGTTTTCCATAATGATTATACTAACTTAAATTCCCACCAGTGGTGTATGACAGCTCCTCATAACCTCACCATCATTTGTTATTTTTTATCTTTGGGAAAATAGCTATCCTAACTAGAGTGACAATCTCATGGTTTTGATTTGTGACTCTCTGATGATTGGAAATGTTGAATATTTTTATACATGTGTTGGCTATTTGCATATCTTCTTTTGAGAAATGTCCTTTCAGATCATTTGCCCATTTTTAAATAGTACCTTTTTTCTTGCTATTGAATTATTTGAGTCCCTTATATACTTTGATTATTATCAATCCCTTGTGAGATGAAGAGCTTGCAAATATTTTCTCCTGTTCCATAAGCTGTCTCTTAGCTTTGTTGGTTATTTCTTTTTCTCTATTTTGTAGTGTTTGGATATTTGCTTGTTATATACATAGCCAATGGCCACTGTCCCCTTTGTTCCTGCTTATACTGTATGTTCTTATCTAATATGTCAAAATAAATATTGATTTCACTCCAAGAAATACATCTTCTGCTCCTTTCCACTTATTCCAAGAAGGTTCATCTTCCAAAAAGTTTCCCCATGTTCTTTCCTCTTCCTTTAAGCCTTTCTGTATCCACAGAACTTTCTCTGACCTCTATATTAAGAGTTTGTGATTCATAACTAGACAATAAAGAATTCAGGATTGGCCATTCACTATACTTTAGTTAACTGACTTGATTGTCCCCACAACTTTTTGAGAACAGGGACTATGCCTTCTGTTCATGTGATTCCCTACATACCTTGCTGATGACCAGTAATCAATACAAACAAAGCAAACATATTTTATGTTTATTTGGTTGAAGAAGATCCCAAGCTTTTAATTATTTTCAGAATCCTCTCATTTCTTTCCATGTTATACAGAAGCCATATCAATCTATCTATAACCTCACTTTGAGTCTTATTTCTAAACAATGCATCTGTCTCTTGTCCAACAATATTTTCCCACATTATCACATGCCATTTTATATTTGTATGTTTTTTTTATCCCACACAGTTTCCTCCTATATTTAACATTACTTTCCTCCATCATCTCCTTGAAAAAATCTTATTCCACCTTTTTGAGTGCAGGACATGTTGCAGTGACTCAAGCAGCATCTCTCTTTCCCTTTCTCCTCTCTTTATCTGCTTGGTGATTGAACAGGAGTGACAACAGAGATGGGCTTCACTGCTGCTATAAACCAGAGAACATGGTTCCATCCCCTTGCTCCAGTGGCAGGTGCACGAATGGGTAAGTAGCCCAAACATAGGGAGGTTAGCCCCTGGCATTTCCTGAGCACAATAACTAGTTACAGAGTGAGCAGTAGCCTTAGGTGACCCAGAGAGATGAACTATGTATTTTTATTCAGTTGTTGGGGAAACACTAGCTCTTGATGTAGATAGTATGACAGAAGGGTAAGTAGATTTGAAAAGTGGTACACATATACTTATTTCCAAACTATAAGAGAAGCCAGGCTAAGAATGAAGCTGCCACAGGGAAGAGGTGACAGCTGAGAAACTCCAGGAGAGATGGCCTTGGAGACACTATCCCTAACCCTAACCCCTGTCTGTGCTGCCTCTGAGTGCTTTTAGTTATGCGAGCCAATAAATTCCTTTAATTTCTTAAGCCTAATTGAGGTGAATTTTCTATTAATTGCAATAGAAAGTGCCTTGAACAAAAATCCAGATAAAATTTAACTCCCTTTGTGAAGCCTTCTCAAATCCCCACAGGCAGGTCAGCTTATTGACCTTCTTTTCTTTCCCAGAACTTTGCTAATACAGCACTCATACCATTGAGAACAGTGGATTGCAATGAACTGTTTTATTATCTGCTTCCCGAGTACACCAGGAATTCAGTCAGGACAGATCCTATTCAGCATTATATCCCCAGAGCCATGCATACTACCTACTTCTTTTAGGAGGCAAAAATAATGAATAAGTGAATCTTTGGCTCTTTACCCTGTTCTCTATTTCAGTCCCCAACAAGACTCAACATGTTCAATAGCTAGGAATAGATAGAATTTAAGTAAAGTAGCCGGATTGGTTTAATATAGTCTGCAGTGGTTCGATATGTTTCTCACAGGGCTATTATTCTCTACCCTAAGTAACCTTTATATCAATTCTACTATGCTCAATTTAATTTTGAAATTACTTACAGCTTCTGCAGAATAGACCACTTTCATGGTCCATCTATTTATTCATTCAGCAAATATTTATCATGTGCCTACTTGGTATAGGTCACTGTTGTAAGGATACAATAGTAAAACAAATAAATAAATAAATTCTGGATTCTACCTTCAAGCAGGAGAAATCCAACTATAAATAAATTGCATAAGTAAAATGTAGAATATGTTAGAGTGCAGTAAGTTCTATAGAGGATAAGAACGGAAGTGAGAAAGAAAGTGCTGCAGGTGGTTGGACTGCAAATTCAAACAGAGTATTCAGGACAGTCTCACTGAAAGTGTGACAGTCAAAGAAGACAAGGGAGATGCAAGCATATCTTAGAGAAAAGGTGTATAAGGAAAGGAAACGTTAGTGCATAGGCCGATAGATATAAGAAAAAATGTTCACTAATAATCAGGGAAATGCAAATCAAAATCACACTGACATATGACCTCAACCCTACCAGATGGCTAGCAGAGATAGATAGATAAACAAACAAATAAATAAAAAGACAGCAAGGACTGGTAAGGCTGTGAAGAAGCTGGAAGTTCTGTACACTGTTGGTAGGAATGCAAAATGATGCAGTTGTTATGGAAACCAGTATGCAGTTTCCTCAGAAAATTAAAACTAGAACCATATAATCCTGCAATCCCACATTCAGGTATTTATTCAAAAATTTGAAATTAGGATCTTGAAAACAAAGGAGCCCTTTCATTTTTAGATTGCAAAAGATACAATTATTCACATATAGCCAAGAAATAAAAATAACCTATGTTTATCAACAGATAAATGATAAAGAAAATGGGGCATATACTAACAATGGAATATTACTCAGTCTTTAAAAGGAGGGAAATTAAGCAATTTGCAACATCAATGAAGACATTATGCTAAAGCAAGCCAGTTATAGAAAGAAAAATGCTGCATAATTCCATTTAGAAGGGATATGTAGGGTAGTCAGATTAAAATCAAAGAGGGTAATGATGGCTGCCAGGGGCTGAGCACAAGGGAAAACTGAGAGCTATCAATTGATAGGCAAAAAAAGTTTCAGAGCTGAAACAAGATGAATAAGTTCCAGAGATCTTGTACTACAATCAACAATGCTGGATACTTAAATGATCTAAGAGGACAGCTATCATGTTAAGTGTCCTTATGATACATGCACGCGTGCACACACGTACACACACTTACACACTCTCCCTGGATGGAAACACGAGCTGCTCTGGTGCAGGGGAGGAAAACCCACAAGCCAGGGAGGCTGGAGTGGAGTCAAGGATGGGTGAGAAGGACAAAGGACGATAACATCAGAGAAAGGAGGTGGGACACCATTGCACTCGTCCACCTTAGACACTTTCATCACGGTAAAATGAGAAGTTTCTGGAAGGATTTCAGAGACAACACAGATGGACAGTCTCTCCATGAGAAGGCTGGGAGGCACGCCATGTGCACAATTCTGGGGCTAAGAAAAGCAGCTGCTGAGCTCCACACAGACAGACTTTATTTAATTAGCATTTGAATTTTATATCAAGTGGCTCCATTTCCTTCTAATGAAGCCCAATGTATTTAATTCTCATTAAATATTTTAGCTAACTTGTCAGTCACACCCTTTTCAATATAAGGGTGGTGAAAATGAGTGGAAACAGAATCCACAAAGAGTCTCAAATTATGTATAACTTGGTAGAGGGATTAGGAGGCTTCTTGTAAAGATATGGAGTGTCTAATGTTTCACTTTGTTTTTCCTAAGAAAAGACTGAGTAATAGAACCACCTTTTTATTTTCTCCTCTGGCAGGCCTGCTGCCTGTGATTGATAGCTATTAAATTAGGTTTTACCTTCCAAGTTTGGTCCAGATTAAATACATTTATAGCACAGCAAGTCACCAAGAGACAAAGGAACAAGTGGCAATTACTTTGTCTATTTTGGTCTTCTTCGTAGTTAACCATCATTTAACATTCCAAAGAAAATGGACTGAAGACAGGAGCAAACGGAAAATGAATGAAGTGCACCATGAATTAGACATAGTTAAAGCTCCTCCAATTTATAAATACAAGCTGGCACACAAGGACGTTTCATAAGAGAACTGACTTCAAGTGCAGAAGCATGGGAGGAATTCAACAGAATGTGTAAGTTCATTGACAGTGATTTGTAGTAGAGTCCTTTTCTTTAATTTGTCAGGGGAAAATGTGTCAGTCATATTTGGGAAGAATTCCATTTTTACAGTACTGGACAGAAGACAGAATTGCCTACTCCCTAAATAATGATGCAGGGTTATTACTTTGAAATGAGTAAGGTCAAAGTCATGCTAATAAGAGGAAGGTACATTCCTTGTGTGAAATTGCATTGCCTTCAGGAAAAGAAAAAAGTAAGAAATCATATTTTCTGCAGCCAAGAATGTTTGTCTTCAGTGATTCATAAGGAAACTTGTGGCAGCTTCCACTCTTAAGTCTCAACTGGAACTGTAGCACCCATCATTATTCCTCCATCAAGTGATCAGGGTCCCCAGTCCCACTCACCCCATGGAGCCAGCAAAGGCGGGACCCAGGGAAGCCAGGTTCAACATCCTGTCTGAACATAAAGGAAGAACTTGTAAGGCACAGAGAAGAAGAGATATTGAAGGTCTGCATTTGTATCATATGCAGGCAAGTTTATTTTCTTGAAGTGTGTGTGTGTGTGTATGTGTGTGTGCACATGTGTGTGATGGAGTGGGTGGGGAGGGACACAAGAGACAAAGGCTTCCAAAGAGATTGTGGAAAGATTAAAAAAAAAAAAAACAACAACAGGGGGCTGAGGTTGTGGCTCAGTGGTAGAGCACTTGCCTCGCATGTGGGAGGCACTGGGTTCGATCCTCAGCACCACATATAAACAAATGAATAAATAAAGGTCAATCAACAACTAAAAAAAAAAATTAAAAAAAAAAAAACAACAACAACAGGAAAGAGAAACTCCATGGGGAGGTATCTTTGAGGATTTCAAATGCATGAGTTCCCTCGTTGGGGGTATTAAGGAACAGGTTAGTTAAAAATGAGAACATTCACAAGACCTTCTTCTCTGTGATAGGGACAGAGAAAGCTCATGATACCTTGGGACTTGATCAGAGCTGGATCTGGCTGTGAGGTCACACTGCCCCACCCCTTGTAACCTACCGCTGGGAAGGAATGCTCTAGCTGAGGTCATGAAGCAGTTCTCTGACATCCCCCCTCTGTGGGGAAAAAAACAGAGGTCTTACCACATTGTTCACAGATAATATCAGGGGAGTTCAGAGAGTAAGTTCCACTTTTACATGAGATCTGGCTCATCAGTTAAGAGTTGGAGCCACAGGGCCAAGCATACTTCTGGGATTGCCCCTCCTTCCTAGAAATCTGTTTCTCACAGTGACCTAAATTAGACATCATACCAGAAGAATGGACAAGAATGTTTAAAGAGAAAGTAGAGTCAAGAACCAATACTTTACAATGACTCATGTCTTTTGGACCTCCATTTAGAAGTTCAAGGAATAGTAGAACAAAAGAATCACTTTAGATAAAATAGAATGAAATAGAAAAAAAATTAAAAAGAAACAAGAACGTTTTCTGGTCTGAGTTTCTTTTATCTGGACAACTATTAAATTGAACACTATGAAGAGTCTATGATGTCTACCAATCCATCCCTCCATCCATCTATCTACAGAGAGCAGGTGGGTAAGGAACCCAAGACTTCTAGATCATGATTTAGACTGCTTGCTTACAGAGCATCTTGTATCACAGCAAAACAGTTTCTCAGGCACAAACATCCTTTTGGAGATGCAGCAGAAGCCATATGTGCTCTGTGCATACTTAGAAAAGGAAGCCCAGAATAATTAAATTTGAAACTTGTATATGATGTCTTTTTCTTATATTCCTCTGGAGAGGGAAAAAGACACCTCTCTCTGCAAAGTACGATATCATCTTTATCGTACTTTGCAGAGATGCGTCCCGGGGAGGGGAGGAAGAGGGTTTCTAGTTTAACATTCTGTGATGTAAGCAAATGTCCCTAGGGGATGGATTATAGTTTGTATCTCTCTAGAGTTTTTTTACCTTGGGAGTTGCTAGTCAATCATCCTTCAACCCAAGTGCCGCTGTTCTTTGCTCAGAAGATCCTGATCATGCAGAAGCCTTAAAATAGTCACAGAAAGTTTTTATTTTTTTAATATGCAAATTTGTTCATTTGTTTTAATTAGTTCTACATGACACTTTAGGTAGAAGGGAGTAAAGGGAGGAGAGGGGGTATGGAGATAGGAAGGGTAGTAGAATGAATCAGACATTATTACGCTATGTACATATAACCATACGAACAGTGGGATTCTACATCATGTATGAACAGAAAGTTTTAAGTCACAAGAGCAGGGAAAATAAGAACTATCTTCTTCAGAGTATAGTTCAAAAGCTGAAATAAGATTATCCATGGATGGAGCTAAGAAGCAAAGAAAACTAGGCACAGGTCAGGAAGACAGCCCTTCAGCATGCACTTTCTTCAGCCACTACAGGGGAACAGCCATGCTTGTGGGCCCTCTGGGGAGTGGTCACTCCACAATGAACTGTTCCTGGAGTGTGTGTGTACCTGAGGGCCCACACACCCTTCTGCTGCAATTCTCATTCTGCCATATTAGTTTTCCTATTTTCTACACTATGAGATAAAAATGGTCTTCCTTGTGATCATATTGCCAGCTCCAGCACCAAGCATGGGATGTAAAATAATTTTAAAAAATATAATGATCTAGGGTATCATTTGCTTCTATTCCAAGAATAGCTTCCTAGGAAGTTTCCAAGAGCGATTCCTGATTTGGTGCTAATGACTATGATGACGATGGCGATGGTGACAATGAGGAGGATAATGATTTTGGTTGAGGAGATGGACAGTGTTAGGTCAGAGAGGCTGAGCTGAACAACAATATCTATTATATCTCATAAAATAATATGCATCTTGAAATAACTAAATTATGTAGGTACAGTAATTAATTTCTAGCACCTATAAGGGATGAAACGTGATTAGTTATTGTTATTTCTCATCATTCATTGTTTTGAAAAGATAGGAGGAGAAGCCAGGAGAGGAAAGAAAAGATTGAGCTTTTTGGTTTGATTCTGTTCAGCTTTGCTCTCTACAATGTCACTGTTATAACCACTCTGAGGAAGAGAAGGGATGCACAGACAGGATTTAAGAGAAAATTATGAGACTAAATCCTCCAAATGAATCTTAATACATGCAAAGATTACATGCATGCAGCTGTTAGATTTGGGCAGAGATGGATGGGTGATGATAAAAAAGCAAGAACTTTGATTTTCCTTCTGCATTTGCCCAGGGGTCATTCCAGCATCAATAAGAATGAGCAAAGGGATTTCAGATGTAGCTTTGACATTGTTTGGGATCTGGGTCAGATGTCTGACAATGCTCAGGCTTTTATCTTCTCTATTTGTAAAGGTGGTTCTATGTGGCCTCATGAAGTAGAGGGGCATTGGGTACCCAATTGTGAAGAGCTCTAAGTCTGCTAAAATAAATATATCAAAATATGAGCATAATGAAGACATGCCTTACACCATGTATCTGGAGATTTGTTTTTCCTTTTCCAATTCAACTATAAAATTAAAGCAAAAGAGACTCTAAAAGACAGTTTGTTTTATTCCTACTGTTATTACAAGAATGAGTTCACTTATTTGAGCTCTAACTCCTAAATTTTCATTTTGCTATAGTTCCACGTGTGTTCCTATGGCTCATGTTTTTGCATAGGTAATACTGTGCCCAGCACTAAGAAGTGGCTTACAGACATTTGTTTAATGACAAGGCAGATAAGGAAGTCATGCTAATTCAGAAAAGAACAATTCAGTGATTCATTTTTAACATGTTCCCCCTGCTATTACCCACAATTCACTCTTTCTGCACCTCCTGCTGTCTCTGTACTCCATGCCCACATCACATAGTTCAACCTGATTGATGTTGTAAGGTTTTATGGGATTTTTTCCTTTATATAAGAGATGATATGTTTTCACTAAAATATATTGAGAGAAAATCATGCTGTTGGCCTTTGCTCTCTGAGTGTATGGTATCCTATGTTTGAACAATGCAATTATTGTTATCTTTTTAACCTACCAGTTCCCTGCTTTTCCAAGACTGGACAGAAGACCGGTAAGAGGGCATTCATTAGCACATTTATATTCTGTGCCAGAAAAGGTACAAGATCTCCATGCTGGACTATTTATTCTAATATATATTTATTAAAAATAACCCAGGAAGCTTCTTTTCTTTCTGTAGCCTTACGTCAACACACTCTTACCAAACATTTACCTAAATTTCTGAAATCCAAGAGAGTTGACAGGAAAACTCAAGCATCAGAAAGGGGAACTTTAGAATAGAACTTTGGAATATCATGTTCTGTTTCTCCACTGATGTATCCTCTCATGTCAGTGTCTTCAGGTAGGTATGCATGGTGCCACATGTTGGGAGGTGTCTGTTCCATTTGGTGGAATAGATCCTGACCCCAAATGTGCACAGGCTATTTTAATTGCATTTTCAAACTCCTTCATACATCCTCTGTCCTTAACAACAAAGTTCTTTCTGTAAAATACCAAGGAGATGAAGTTTGTTCAGTGCTGAGATGAAACAGATGCAAAACAAAAAGCTGGGGAAAGCAATAGTAGAGAAAGGAAGCATGAACCCCCAGGAGAGAGGAAAGAAATGGAATAATCCACTGCAATCTATTTTTGCTTGACCTTTGGAGGACTCTGGTCAGATGTAGCCTTTTCTCTGTCTTGTCCTCATCTTAATCATTAATGAAATAAAATGAATAGTTATAAAATGTTGACTTTCTATATCAAAAATTTAAATTCAATGTCATGAGATTTACAAATAGCTAATTTTCCTAAGTAATCAAGTAGCAGTTATGCATTTTTCGTTAAATATTTTGACCTATTGGAGGATAACTAAAACCATCTATGATAAAACCAGTCTTTTTTTCCTTGACATGAATCTATAAATCATTAAAATTTAACTTTTCCTCACCTTTCTACACTTTATATTTGAAGCAAAATATGTATCAAATATGTGCATATATAATAAACTTTAGAAAGATCTTTTGTATATTCACAGTTCATACATATAAGCATGTACACACGTCCATATATATCATTAACACACACATGTATCAGTAAAGTTTACTAACTCTTCCAGCACTTATAGTGATACAAATTACTTTTATAAACAACAAAAAAGAAACTCTTCAGAGCTTCAAACATATTTGACTTCTCTGTTGTATTGTACCCTCACATATTTTAAATACCCTGTGCAGGAATAGTATTCAACACCAAGAAGGAACAAAGAATGAAAGTCTAGAATGTGGACTAACTTCAAAAACCCAGTGACAAGTGAAATAAAGAGGCAACAAGACTTCAGGTGACTCCATGTATATGAGATCTCCAGAAAAACCCAAGACAGAGAGAAAGGACAGAGTTTAGAGTTTGCCCAAGGCAGGGCTTGGGAACAGGAACTGCATACGGGCCTAAGGGATCTTTGGAGTGTTCTAACTTTGTTCTCAAATTGGATTGCTATAATGGTTAGAAAACCATAAATTTAACAAAAACAGTAGAATTGTATGCTTAAATAGATACATAAAAATATTTGTAGATTACAACTTAATGAAATTATTTTTTAAAAAAACCTGTGTTAAGTACTAAATATTTAGATACCATAGAAAAGTGGAAAAAATATAACAGGATTTTGAAATTCTGGAAACATTTATTTCTATGGTATTATTCTTTGTTTATTTGGTTTGTTTTTTTTTTTTTGGCCTATTTGAATTTCCTGGAAGTATTTAAATGTAAAACTCCCTTTAATAAAGAGAGGGAACTAATATTAAATAAAGCTTAAGATGTGAATTAGATTTATTCCTGGAATATCCAAATTATGCTTTAAGAAATTTTAAGGAAATACTTTAAATGAGCATGTCACAGAATTTTAGTACTTTCTTTTTTTGCTCAATATACTCGATATCAAATCATGTCCTCCATACATTTCACGGGAATCACAACCTTTCTGTTCGCACCAAGACACTCAAATTTACCACACGGCAAGACCAGCTCTTTTTATACAGGGGGTAGTGTTTTCCTAAACTGGGGTTGGGATTTCCAATATATGACAGAGAAAATGTTCCATTTGCTAGAAGGTAAAACAAAAAATGGGGACCTTAATGCTGAGATGTTAGGATAGGAAGTGGGTTTGTCCAGGAGGGACTTTCAGGGAAAGCTAGCATTCATTTTTCCTGGGAAGAGTCAACTTTAACATTTATTTATTTATTTAATAAATGAGTATTACATACTACAGTCCAGGCAACATTTTAGGTGCTGGTAATAAAACTTTAAAAAATAATAAAATATTTAAGAGTTTAGTTTCCATTATTTCCAAACCCTCAGTAAAGCTGTGCTTAAGGACTTTTTAGATGGTGTTGCAGGTAGCTAAGAAAGGATCACATCCATTCTTAAGAAAGGCTAGTGAAGCAAAGTACAGCCTTGCCTTCACAGAGACCTGCTGTGTTTGGTTCGGAAGCAGAGCAGCTTATTAAGCAAGTGCCCTCTTCAGTGGGGAACAGGATTGGTCTCTCATGGAGATCCAAGCACTGAGTGATAGTAGATAGGAGCAGCCTGACACAATAGCATTCATAAAATCACCTGCAAGCTCATCCTAGATTCCCAGGCCCTTGTCCTAGAAATCTGCAAGTGTGTGTTTTGGGAAAGTGTCATTTTAGGATTTATGAAGAATGAGAGGAAAGCGAACACACTTGAAATCCTGGGGAGGAGCAAGGTCTCAGTACAGGTGGAGAAGAATGAATTATTCAGCCCAGAAACAGAAGCTTTCCAAGGAGCAATCAGAGGAGGCACAGAAGTCAACCAAAGTGAAAGTTCCTTTAGTTGCTGTTCTGTGAGAAGAAATCACATGACTAGTGCTTACATTGGCCAGCATTAAGATCAGCCTGCAGTCTTAAAATCCACCACAGCTAACATGAAAGAGGAAGCCCATAATCATACTTAGTGGCATGAAGAAGTTAACATGAAATCCACAATATTTTTAGACAAGTTACAACAGGATCCCCATAGAACAATACAGGTAACATCCAGATATCACCTATGGTAGCATGCTTGCTGACTCATCGGCTGAGAGGGAAGGCGATAGCCTTTGTGAAAAATGGAGGGGATTAAGGGGCTTATTTTCTAGTATGAATTTAAGCTCATCTGAACCTCTAAAATAAGGAGGGTAGATTAGAAGCATTTCTAAAATGCCAGTTTATTATTATTATTATTATTATTGACTTTATTTTCTGGAGCAATCTTAGATTCACAGCAAAAGGGATTGGAAAGCACCCATAGGCTCCCTGCACACACTCCACCCTGCCAGTCACAACCTCCACGATCATCCTGCACCATAATAGAACATTTGTTACAATCTATGTACTTAAATTACCATATCATTATCACCTACAATTCTCACTAGAATCCACTCTTGGGTTTATACCCTCCATGGGTCTTGGCAAATGTGTAATGACATGAATCTATTACTGTAATATCATACAGAATAGTTCACTGCCCTAAAAATCCTTCATTCTCCACTGGCAATCACTGATATTTATTACTCTTTCCACAGTTTTGTTTATTCCTGAAGGTCATGTAGTTGGAATCATACTGTAAACAGTCTTTTCAGATTTGCTTTTTAATTGGTAATATGCATTTAAAATTCTTCCACTTCTTATAGCTTGATAGTTCATTGATTTTTAGTGCTGAATACTATTCCATTGTCTGGCTGTACTACAGACTATCCATCCAATACTGAAGGATACTGTGGTTCCTTTTAAGCTTTCCAATTATTAATAAGGCTGATGTGTGTGTGTGTGTATGTGTGTGTGTAGGATTTTGTGTGGATATGAGCTTAAACACTGAATAAATGCTGATTGCTGGATTGTATGATTTTAAAAAATACTTTTGTATGCATCAGATAAATCATCTTCCAGAGTGGCTGTACTGTTTTGTATTCCCACCAGCAATGAATGAAAGTAAGTTCCTGTCACTCCACATCCTCACCAGCACTTAGTGTTATCAATATCCAATATTTTGGCCATTCTAATAATGTGTTTAGTAGTATTTCATTTTTGCTTTAATTTACAATTAGCTAGTGACTATTTTATTCTGATAGCTAATCATCTTGCAAGTTAATTTACTTAGCCCTCTGAGTGGGAAGCAAACTACTCTTAAAAGATATTTTTCTGAATATTTGATCATTCATTCTTGCCAAGTGAATGTCCGTAACTTCTCTTGTAATCTAATTATCTCCAAAGTAACATTAATTAAGCCTTCTCAATCCTAATCTTTCCTTTAACTCACTCTAGTGTGAACTGAGTACCCAACCTTCATAAGTCACTTGAAGTCTAAGCAAAGAACTTCCTTTTCAAGAACATTCTACATTGTCAAAATCATGATTCTGGATAGACCTGAACCACTTTGGAACCAATGATAACCCTAAGACAGGATCTTGCAGATCATATATACGAAGTAAGTATTAGTAGAATTAATTTGCTTTCTCTCCTCTTCACTTGAATTATGTTTGTATTTATCTAGTATAATTGTGTTTGTCTCGTACAGTTGTGTTTATCTAACACAATTCATTTCCCTATTGGCATACCTTTCATCCGAGCAAACTGAAACATAAAATGATTCACTACAAATAGTAGTCTACCTGTGCATCCTGTTTTATACTTACTAATATATATTTTAATGATTTGCACAAAAATTACAAAGTAGTAAAGGCTTTTCAAAATGATTTTTTCTTAAAACAGATGAAAAACAGAGGAACTTGCTAGGAAACAGCTTATCAGCAACATCCTATCAGCAGCCAGGAACAATGGTGCATATGGCCAATCCTAGAGATTCTGTAGGTTGAGGCAGGAGGATTTCAAGTTCAAGGACAGCCCCAGCAACTTAATGAATTCTCTGGCAACTTAGTGAGACTTTATCTAAAAATAATAAAATAAAAAGGAGGAGGGATGAAGCTTAGTGGTAAAGCCCCCTGAGGTTCAATCCCTGGTACCCAAACAAGCAAAACCCAAAACAACAACAACAAAAAAAATCCTATTAGCAAAGAGAAAGAGATCTACACAACCTGAGTGATGCTGTCAGTTGCCTTCAGGGAAGATGATATATACCCATATCAACACAGCACAGTGATGCTAGAGAGAGGGAAGAAGCCTCAGCTAGATCCACACACCACTGATTCATTTTGTGGCTAATAATTCAAAAACAAGTTTTTTGAGATATTCTTCAGGTATATGTCAGCATCATTAACCAACCTTTATGAAGGGTATACTAGGTATAAGTGTTTTGCTTTTGTTTATCTTCAATCATTTCAATAGCCTATAAAGGTTAAAGATGCTATAGATTCCACCAGAAGACTACTACCTGATGAATCTGGGACTCAGAAAGGTTTACTGACTTATCCAAGTTTATATAGATGGTTAAGTGGCTGATCTACCATACAAAGCTCAGACCTAAAAAAAATCCAGTTCTTTCCACTGTCTGGGCTATACTACTTCTAAATCACATCATGAAATTGAATGTGGTGCCAAAGGTAAAAACAGTCACACTATTCCAAATAAATTCAAACACCTTCAAAAGAAAGGCATTGATGTAAGATATTATTTACAGAAGAAATTCAAATAAAGCATCAAAGCAATGTAAAAAATTATAGACTGGAATGTGCTTCTGGTGTTCATTTCTTATAAGAATAACCTCAGATAATAAGTAAATATGGGGAACAAGGAAGATCGGTGTCAACTCGCCACAAGCATTTCTTCAATAAAATATATTGAATTTAAGAGGAATGGAGAAAATCCAGGGTACCCGATTAATTCAAAGGAAGGAAGGGTGTAGAATACAGAACCATGTGTAGGAAAATGCAGAGAATATCAAAGAGGACCATGAAAATTTCAGGGAAAAGTTAAGAGTCTGAAGAACCAAAAGAAATTCTAAATAAATGCAAGAGAGCTCTTGTTCAGAACATTCCAACCACTACAAAGCAAAGAAATAAATGTAAATTTATAAAGGACATGAGCAAACTAATTATATTTATAAGCCCCATAACACTAACGATAGGTTTTGGTTTGCTTTGATTTTGACCCTTCCCAGACTAAATGTTACGAATGGGCACATACCATATAATGATAATGAAGGCATTCAGAAAATGGCCGCAGGTTATGTTCACACACACAGAAATTCACAACTGGTTCCCCAAGCCAATGCTCTTTTTACAGATTATGCACTGTATGTTTCTCAGATAATATCCATGTAAGAGCAACAATTTACCAGCACAGTACAAAATATTCATCAACACTAGAGTAACACAGAAGTGAAATATCCAAGAAACTATAGGGGGATATCTCATATAGGGATCCAATTCCAAGATGAAGCATCACATTGTATGGCTATATAGTCATTTGACTAAAATGATTAAAGACTGAACTATAGCTGCTGGTGCCCATGAATGTTCATTTCTTAAATATAATGACAAACAGAAGGGAACATTTTAGAGGAAAACAACGTGGCATGTTTGAAGTCATGATTGCAGTATCTGTCACGGTACACCCAAGCCATTACATTTAGTCATTTAATAAAATGTACTTGATTAACACCATGTCAGATAGTGGGAGTGTATATGAGTAAATGGCCTGTGTGTGCCACATTGCTCTCCTAACAGCACTAAGGAACAGACAGATATGAATATTATAAAATGTTCTAAAGGACTGTAATAGAAATATGCAGCTAAAATCTTATTGGAGATCAGGCATCTGCGGATAGGGAGAATGCCCTAAATTTTTTATTCAGAAAAATCACATAAAGAAGGCATTATGTGGGGCTGGGATTGTAGCTCAGCGGTAGAGCGCTTGCCTCGCATGCGTGAGGCCCTGGGTTTGATCCTCAGCACCACATACAAAGCAATAAAATAAAGTCATTGTGTCCATCTACAACTAAAAAAAAAAAAAGAAGGCTTTATGCCATGAGGGACTGCACACTCTAAGCAGAGTCAGGAGAAGCCTAAGTTAGGCTTGAGCTGTTCTATGAATAATCACACCCATTTCTCCCCAGACCTAGCAAAAGTTCCCAATAAAACAGCACAAGTTGTTCCTCTTCCATTGACTGTAAGAAATATCCTTGACTTAGCAAAGCATAATGGTATCCTTAAGGCACTTAGAGAAATTAGATTCAATTTCACTTATACTGATTTGGGAGAAGATACTTTTTTTATTTGGTACCAGGGATTGAACTCAAGGGCACTCGACTACTGAGCCACATCCCCAGCACTATTTTGTGTTTTATGTAGAGACAGGGTCTCACTGAGTTGCTTAGTGCCTTGCCATTGCTGAGGCTGGCTTTGAACTCACGATTCTCTTGTCTCAGCCTCCCAAAGTGCTGGGATTACAGGCGTGCACCACTGGATGATATGTATCTTAACCACGTAACAGAAATTATAACATTCAACAATCCTAATGGGTGCATCTATTCATAAGAGCAAGGCAAGGAAATATAATTTACTGCAATTGCATTATCAGTGTTCAAATTAGATGAGAAAACCAGGACCAATAGTAAAACAACTGATCTTTTATTCATTATGCTAATAAATGGTGTTCAATAAATGGAAAATGAAATGCTAGACAAGGATTTCCTGGAGGAAAAATGTAGAAAGAAGGCAAAGTGAGGTATAATCAATAGCTTTATCAATGTGCACCAACATCCTTGCTTAAAGACAAACATAAAATACACAAAGCCAAGCAAAGTATTTAAAAGTGGCATATCATAGAAAGTTACATGGACTTGGAAATATCATTGAACCCCAGTCAGCTGTGGTTCACAGATCAGCTGACTGGTCCTTTTATTAGAATGGTCTTCATTCTTTTTCCACAATAGATGTTTCTCAATCCTATACCAAATTTCAGGTCAGGTTTAAATTCTGGAACAGGGATTTTTGCAGAAAAGGCAGCAGAATCTCTAGACCAACAGCTCATCTTTATTCCTGTCACCTCAATTTTATCTTTATATAGATTTTAAATCTTGTCATAAAATTGCATATCCATATTATTATCTGATGGTTAAAGGATTATCATTCCCTGTATGAACCATGTGACTTGTTTTGGTCAACAGGCTACTACACATGATGCAAACAAAAGCTTAAAATGTGCTATGTAAGTCAGCTTTCTCTGCGATGGTTCAGTGATCTGCTATGAAAAGGACATTCTCTAGGAATATTCCACCTGAGCTCCACAGCAAAAAGGCATGGAAAGGGACTACACTGTACCTCTGGCTTTTAGCCAACCCTCACTGACCCACAAGGTGAAGCAGAGATGTAGCTCATCTCATCTTAGACTGGACAAAGTGAGTGTAGAATAAGTACTCTTGAAAACTCATTGTATTTTTGAGCCATTTTTCAGCATTATCGAGTCTATAGCCGACTGAGACATGTGCTTCAGGGGTAGTTCTTGCTGTCTTAAATTTCTTGTTTTCAGGCATGACCAAATCTTCTCTTCTACCTTGAGTAACCAAGTTAATGCACTACTATACCCAATTTCCTTGCAAATCTAAGTCCCTTTGGATATTTTCTGTCAGCTGTCACATTCTCCTGATATTCTTTCTCATTGAAACCTACAATCTACCTGTTTCCATATACAGTAATCATCAACTGATTTATATATGAGGCAATAAAAATAAATTACAATATTAATACATTTATTAAGAAACAGTTAACATGGTAGACATGGTTAAATCTACATTTCAATGAATTTTCACAATACTAAAATTGGCAGACTTTAAAATTTCCATTTTCTTGGTCCCATTCATTTTTTCTTTATCACTATCTGTTTTCTAGGCTCTCAGCTCATAAAAGTTGAGAAACTTGCCTACACTATCACAGACATCTGAGATAGAAATCACGAATCAAATCCAAGGCCTGCTTTTCATGTTCTTCTATGTCACAGCTTTAAAATGAAGAGCATGACATTTTCAAGTAATTATCTGGACATGTATGTTACAACTGAATAGTTCCAAAGGGATAAGACTGTGTAGAGAGTAGACTTAGGAATACTAATATACATACTTGGCTTACTTGAAAGATGGTGAACCACATATTTTGGGAAGTATATCATCAAAGTGGAAAATGACTGGACAAGGCAATGCATTTCTCATTTTAGAAGTAATATGATTAATCAAAGTCATTTCAAGAAAAATTAATGGTAAAGTTTAAGGGTTTGGACATTTTTGTATCCAAGAGGCTAAATTAGTTGTAAGTGAAATATCAGCATCACATAAGAAAAAAATCTAAGTGCTGTGATTCTGAGATCACATAGAACTGAGTTAAAATCCTATGTCAAACTCTTTCTAGCTAAGTGATCTTAAAAATGTTACTCACATTGATGCCACTGTTTTCTGATCTGTACAATGGGTCTAATAATAGTGAGTCCTTCCTGGATCTATTGAGAATATTAAATGAAATATGTCTTTTAAAATAATTCAGCACAATATCCAGGCTAGATAACCAGGTAGTTGTCTGAAAATGCATGCCCTGAACTTCCATAACATCACTGATAATGGGAATGCTCTTTCACAAAGGAGACTAGGCCTTTCAAAAGGCAGAAAAAGACAGGAAAATACATAGAAAGAAGGGGAGAAGCAAAGGGGACATACAAGAAATTTAAATATTTTGGTAGTTGGTGTGGGAACATGTAAAGCAGGGCAGGACAGATGACATGAGGACAAGTGGATGATGTCAGAGAAGGCACGAAGGTTGGTAAAGGCCTGAATGCGGATGGTGCCTTAGATAAGCAGCCCTAGAGGCTACCGCAGTCACTGGCATTGCCTCCGTCAAAGGCAAATGGAAGCAATTTAAAATGCAATTGCTTCGTATGGAGACTGCTTTAAAAACTCGGAATGGAACCACCATTTGACCCAGCTATCCCACTCCTTGGCCTATACCCTAAAGACTTAAAAACAGCACACTACAGTAAAGCAGCCACTTCAATGTTTATAGCAGCACAATTCACAATTGCAAAACTGTGGAAGCAACCCAGATGTCCTTCAATAGATGAATGGATAAAGAAACTGTGGTACATATACAC
>CM053408.1:105669850-105718653 GCA_028644305.1 Xerus rutilus | reverse complement strand
ATATATATATATATATATATATATATATACTGTTCATTGAAAGTGCATATAAAGATGTTTAATATGAAGAATGTAATCTGCTTATAATTTTGTGCAAAGTTAGAAAAATTATGACTGTAACAATTTTTTTTCTATTTGCCTCAACAAATGTTTTCAGTGAATAGTATGTACAGCTTCTGAAAATTTGTTTTTTTCTGTTATGTTTGATAACATGTATTAAAATGCAACTTTTGAGAAAAAAAATAAAGTATAAAAAAATAAATAAAAATTAAAAAATTAAAAAAATAAAAAATAAAAAAATAAATAAATAAAATAAAATGCAGTTGCTTCCATTTTGTACTGGGGAGATTAATCCATGTTCTGAGCTGCTGTTTTCACCTCCTCTTTGTTTATCGGATTTGAGTCTAATTGGGCTTGATTGGAATCATGGGAGGCCACTAATTAAAATGATTAACAATATCAATAACAGCAAAGGGAATGGAAAAGGAAGCCCCGTATTGTTTAACAGGCTGAACACCGATTCTTGCTGGTTGAATGAATAGAAGTTAATTGAGGAGTGACACTGGATAACAAATTTCTGAAATGTCTATTTTCATGTTCTTAATAAAGGGCACATTTTCTAGAAGCTAGGAGCTACACCAAAATTATAAATCCCTATAAGATGTTTTTTCTCCCTCACTAACTGAATTAAAACCAATTCCTAACCTCAGAATGTGTGCAGGCACCTTATTACTGAGGATGTGTTCTGTTGGATGCTGTGCTTAACACGGCTTATATTTAAGCTTCCCCCTGACCTTTAGATTACTCGAATCTGCTTTTATTTACAAAAGTGGTTTCTGCAAATATGCTTTGAACAGAACAGATTTTAGATACAATAGCAGAACACAATCTGGGCTTCAGCAAAGAAGGGAAGGGTGGATTCCCTGAGTATCTCTCTACCATTATAGCTTGTCAATGCTAGGATGATTTATTTCTGGAACATGACTGAAACCATTTAAAACCATGTTCTCCACTGAAAATGCTCACCATCTGGCTCAAAGGGAGTTTATTGCTTTATTCCTGAGCCCAACACCAGTTCTTCCACAGGGCAGGAAAGCCCAGTGTCTAGAAAATCACATGTATCTACATCTATCTTACTGGCTGCTGAGGCTGAGATACAGTAGTCAGGGCCTAGGGGATGCCCAGCCTTTCCTCACCTTCCTACCAACATTGAATCCAGAAGGGACTCTGAATAAAGGCACAGGAGTTACTTATGCTCTACAAACCAGAAGCAGTCCTTGTTAAAAACTCAATACTTTGCTGACATCTGTACAGATTTGTGGGCATTTAGTTCCATTGTTCCATTTAGTGCCAGTTCAGATTAACTTCTGAATTATCAATCTTCCTTGATGCAAGGGCAACTAACATTTGCACAGAGTGCTACTGTTTTCAAAGTGCATTCAGAAATCTGCTGCACATGTCCTTCCCACCATATCTCCTCGACTCAGAGAAGGCCACAGAGTGAAACTGTTCAGGGCACACGCTCTGGCATGCTGAGAACTAAGCTCAGAGTCTATTTCTGTGCTTCCTATCTGTGTGACATGGGGCAAGTTACAGAACCTCCCTGACTCATTTCTTTACTTGCAAAATTGGAATAAAGATATCATGGACCTAACAGGACGGCCATGAAGATTAAAAAAATTAAAATAACTCTCAGAAAAGTGCTCAGAACATTGCCTGCCCCTGAATAATAACTTGATCGATGTTGGCTGGTTTACTACTCAGATTACTACCACTAGTCCATGAGTTCTTTCAGGCATGGTAGCAGACCACATTTATCTCTGGATCTCCAGTGCCTGACATAGTCTCTATCATATAGCAGATGCTTAGCAAAAAATTCATGCCACTATGTACAAGATGAAAAGTCAAAGTTCTAAGAGTCAAATGATTGTGGCCTTAGATCCTCCAGGGGAGGCAGGACAGGGAACCTAATTTTTTTAAGGTATAAACCTTTCCTACCATGATAGCCCCATTCCCATGCCAAGATGGTAAATTATTCATTATCTCATCCCCTGGATGTATTAAAGTGCTCAGCACTGGGAATGCTCTGTCAACAGTTGATGGGTTGAATCTTTTCCTTCACATGCTGTCTTCTAACATTGCCAAATGGACCAAAAAAGGCAATTTCCTTGTCCCTCTCACAATGTGGTTCTCAGGCTCTCTTCTATTTTATTTTTTTAATATATCTGTATTCACTTATCACAGCTTTTTTTAACAACAAAAAAATAAAGTATGATATACTTTCTCCTGCCAAATATTTACAGAACTTAGGTAATATAATAATAAATAACAAGACAGTTCAGGGATATCTATGGTATTTCAAAAGCCAATGTTCTGGAGCCTGGGACTCACCATTCAACTGCTCTTCCTCTCAGTGTCCCAATCCTCCTAAGTCCCTGAGGCGGGTTTGCTGGGCCTTTAAGATTTTATTATAAATTCACAGCCTTGGACCAGTAGTTTTCGATGCTCCTGGATATAACTTCTGTTCCCTGAATTCCTTTGATGTGTTAATAGAATTGTTTCCAGTTTTCAGAGTGTGAACTGAAATATATAAAAACACTAGTATGATCTTCCAAAGTGACTGAACTAAACACTTACTGATAGGGTTGCTAAGTTTCATATATATAATATATATATATAATATATATACACATATACATACACATACATATACATACTCATTTATATACATACATATATATATGAATATGTATATGGATATATATACACATATGTATATTTATAAATATGCCAAAAATACATATATGACCCCAAACCTTTATATATGTTTGTATGTATGTGTATATATAGATAAGTATACATATATATGTGTATATATGTGCATGTTTATATATGTGTATACATATATATAAGTATACATATATATAAGTATAAGTATACATATATATGTGTATATATGTGCATGTTTATATACATATATATATACACACACACATATATATATATCCAAAAACTTTCCCTTACTTTTAAACAATTTTTCTAATAAAATGCTGCAAAATGGCTAAAGTAATCAGTCAACATGAAGGTAATGAAATTTAAACTGCTATGTCTTTTAATTTACAAATGGCATCTGTGGGGAAGGTGGTTTGTTGGCTTTTGGTCTATAGGAGAACTCAGATTTAACTGTAATGTTCTAGTTGTTTTAGTTCAGACATTTTAGTTCAGTTCCCCAGCAATTAAGTCCATGAATCTTGTTAGGATAATGAAGTGTTTTGCATTTGAAATGATTGGTGCGCCTTGAGAAATATTTTTAAAGCCTGTGTTCACCTAATAGCAAATTTACTCAATCTATTTATCCCTTCCACTCAAGACAACCTGCTCATAATGAGTTACACACACCTTGAAGTTCAACTAATGGCCAGGAAAAAGACATACTAAGGCCATTTTGGTGTTGGTGAAGATCCTATTTATTTTCTAGGGCTATAGTTTTCTGATGATTCTGAATGCAAATTTATGAAATCTGCTATGGTTTAATAAAAGTATATAGCATTTGTAAGTTTATGCAATATATTTCACAAAGATATATTTGTGAAATTTCACAATATATTTCACAAAGATACGATGTTTTTGAAACTTGAGATAGTGAATTTTGTCATTTCTCTAAAGCATTTAGAATAAGATACATGTTACTGTAATAAGTTTTCACATGGGAAAATCAACTCAGATATATCTCTGTTTTTAGGGCTCTTTTTCTATAATGACTAGTTGTTGTAAATGTAAGTTAGCTGGTCTTTGTACAATTATCTTTCTTTTTTATATTTATTTTTTTGTACCAAGTATTGAACTCAGAGGCACTCAAGGTACTGAGCCACATCCCCAGCCCTAGTTTGTGTTTTATGTAGAGACAGGGTCTCACTGAGTTGCTTAGCATCTTGCCGTTGCTGAGGCTGGCTTTGAACTCACGATTCTCCAGTCTCTGCCTCCCAAAGTGCTGGCATTACAGGAGGGCACCACTGCACCCCGCCTGTGTACAATTATCTTTTAATAACATAAAAATGAAAAAATCGGAAGGGAATTTTCACAAAGAACCAAGATAGTTATATATAAAAACTGAGAAAGGTAACCATAAACTATTAATGAAATACCAGAAAGTAGATGTTTAAACTAATGTGAACATGTAAATAAAATGAATTCAAATTAAAGATCATTTACATGGTAATTTTATTAATTACAGATGTCTCGCATGATTATTTTAATTTACATATGCTAATTTAAACATGCATTTGAGATTATAAGTTAAGGAATATTACTTTTAAAATATAGCTTCAGGAGATTGAGCCAAGTTATGTTAATGAACACTAGAAATGATCAAAAAACAGAGAAAGAGGAAGCCTGCACCAGCCATGTCCTCCACCTGCCTGTCTCCTGTGTCTTGTGGAAATGTAGGTTACTATTTCAAGGCCATGTTCATGCATGTACCAAACAAATACCATTCCTGGATATTTGAGTTAGTCGACCCCTTTCTAGATTCTAATGGAATCTTTAACAGTTATGTGTAGCCCAACCAATGCATCCTGGATTATGGGAGCTCTTCTGCCTAAGTTACTGATTACTTTAGGCTGGCTGACTAATTAATACAGCAATGCGCCTTCCCAATCTTTCTTCCTGGACTGGCTCTATCACAGATGCTATGAAAATGACATATCTTCCCAGACTCCCGTGTAAATGAAGATGTCCACATGATACATTCCTGGTCAATGGAAAGTTAACAAGAGTCTGCCAGATCATTGATAAAGTCCATGCTTTCTAATCAATGGGATTAGCACCGTCAGGGTTGGCATCACCCTTTTCCCTTCTTGCCTTGAGTCAGGATGTTATGCCCTCAATGGAGGCAGCCATCTTGGAAGCATGAGCAAATGATGCTCACAAGAGTGATCAAACCAGGACTCTGACATGGTTGATGTGCAAGTTCAAAATATGTTATCATCTACCTCCAAATTCCTTAGTATATAAGGAATGTAAACCTTAACTTTTTAAGACAGTGCAGGTTTGTTTATCCATTACAGAGAAAGATCCTATCTAATATATCTGTTAGCAGTGTATCTCTTCAGAATCCATTCATTTTGTTTTATAAGTGAATATCTGTGAATATTTCTTTCACATACCTGACCTTAGAAATCACATACAAGCACAGGCTTCTCAAAAACTCAGGTTTGAGAACCCACTGAACTTGCTTATTCTCTGCTCCAATTATAAAGAAAACTGAAAACATTAAATTCAGAACCCTTGCTAAGACAAGTGAAAGAAAATAAAACCTCCAAAATTCACCAATATCCAGTATAATATTATTAAAATATCATTAATAGCATAAGTGATACAAGTTCTTATACCACTAATCCATTTGGATCATAAATTTATCCACTATATATATTTGTGTATGTAGCTGTTAACATTTGTTCACTATAATGAGAATAACCTTCTTTTAGGTAACCTACTACATAGAAACACAGATCAATACTTGGAGTTCAGAAGCCATTTCAGGAAATATCAGGAGCTATCAATTGTCAACTAATTAGAAGATTGTTTTTCTAAGTGAACAGCTATAAAATTCTAACTGTTCAAATCACTGTAATCATGTTACTTGTCCTATTCTCCAGAGGAATCTTAAACAAAGCCTGCAGTGATTGCTTTGTTATTTCAAATCTGCCTAGTAATTTTCCAGTGTATTAAAAGGCATTCAGTGTTGACACTGTTGGGGGAAAAAATTGGGAGTCTGCCTGGTGGAACTGTTCATTTTCAGTCAACACAATTACTCTGTATTAACACATCTGCTATTTAAACAATATCACACTTTCATTTTTTCTTTGCTAATAATTAACTTGATGAGATCATACATCTTTATTCAACTTGAATAAATATCAAATTATTTCTATATTGTGAAAATTGTGCTAAGACAAATGAAATGATTGGGCTTGAGCTACTGTCAGGAGCATAAGTGAATTGCATGACCTCCCTAAAACAAAGCAAAACAAATCAAAACAAGGAGCCTAATTCTTAGAATATACAGAAATTTCTGTAATATTGGAAAAATAGCTCCCCCAAATCAATCAATAAATGTAAAATATTTTTCCAAAGACTTCAAACACTGTTTCATATCACAAAATGCCTAATCATTACCAAAGGCTGCCAAGATAATCTTCTTGCTCACAGTTTTAACCATTCTTCCCTTTCTCAAACCTTCAAGGCTGCCTGTCACCTTCAGTATGAAATTTAAATTATTCTCACTGCTCCAGGGGCTTCCATCTGCCCTTGTTTATGATGTCTTCCTTAATTTTCCATTTTCATTCACTATCACCCTTGTCCTTCGTGGGACTTTATATACTACAACATAACTGATTAGAAGAAGGATACATTACAAATCAGAAAGCACAGAATTTGAACAGATTATTTAACTTCCTTGAATCTTTTTTTTCTCCCCCCATGGAAAAATATCATGGGCCATACCCAGATATTTTCCCCACTCTATTCTCTTGTTATAACCACTTGTCTTTCTATGATTACTTTAAAATCAATTGCATATTTCTCCTAATTTCAAATACTTTGTCAGATACACTAGATAAAGGATCTGTGGAAGAATTTTGAAGTAGATTTGAGATCCTGGAGAAAGATTTAGTGTTTATTGAACACTAATTGATTTAGTGTTTATTGAACACTAGTTATTGATAAGATTACTTCACTTAAGAAGACTTGCAAATGTCAACTCCTGGAAAAACTAAAATACTCAAGACCTACTTTTCTTGCTTATCAATTTATATTATATTATTGTTTGGTATTTTTGTCATTAGTTTTTAATTTTATTTTTAGTTTTAATTTTAATTTTATTATTTTTTGTTTTTTCTCTTTTGTTTTTGGCATTACTGATATAATCAGGAGATTGTCCTCTGTAATATGGCCCTCAATTCCAGACCCTGCCAGTAAAAGGGCTACCATAGACTTCCTCCTTCTCAGGGCTTATAGAGATCCCCAGAAGGAAAAAGAGTGAGGTCCTTCATAACTCTCCTGTCTCAGCACTAATGGTTCATGTCACCATCAATAAGAAAAATCCTAATGGATTTTATCCACTGGGGATATACAAATCAGCTATTTTTAGGTAGAGAGTTGGGACTTTAGACTATACCTGTGTTTTTTAGTAGTTACTTATGTTTGATCTACCAATTCCTCTTGTATTAGTTAGGGTTTTCTATGGGAACAGAACCAAAAAGGATTTATTAGATGGCTCACAGGATCAGAAGTGGGATAATCCCACAGGGCCATCAGCAGCCTAGAGAGTGGGAGGAGCCAGTCACTGCTCAGTCAAAGTAGCCAGAAGTCTCAGAACAAGAGGGACTAATGATACAGCCATCATCTGAAGCTGAAGGCCTGGAAGTTCCCTAGAGAACTGTGGGCCAGAGTCTAGCTCCTTCATTCTTCACTGGAAGAGTGAAGGAGCTGGAATCTGATGTTCACAGGTGATGGCAGCAACAATCTAGCCACCAGCTCAACATGAATCAAGCTGCATCTTTGGCAGCTTTCTCCGTCTGCTTTGTTTCCCATCGGGGCTCCCAGCCTATTGGGCAGTGCTGCCTGCATTCTGGGCTGCACCTCAACTCAGTTTGTTGTTGCACATGCTAATCATCTCGAAATATATGTACCCAGAAGTCTCTTAATCCTAGGAGTTTCCTACGTGGCCTTGATCCAATCAATCCACATTAACCTTCCTGTCTCTCCTCATATTCCCTCTTGAATTCATCCAGTCAGAAGCTGCTCTAAACAAGGATAATGACTGCTACATTGCTGAATAGAAGAGGTAAGTTTCAGTCTCTTACTTAGCATATCAGGAATATGTGACCTAGTTGAACACTGCCTTCTCTTGCCATTCATTTTCACCTTATTTTCCAGGACACAATTACCTCATTTTCTTCCATTCTGTTTCTTCCATAGCTGTTCGTACTCCTCTTGGCTGGTTCTTGGTCATTTTTCCCACCTCTGACTGCTGGAATGTCTCAGGGATCCGTTCATATTCTTCATTCTTTTTCTGCCATTTCTTATTCTCTTGAGGATTTTATCCAGTTTCAGAGTTTTCAATATGAATCACTATTTTTCACCTCTGTTCTGGACACTAAGGTTCATATCAGAATCTTCTTAAATGTCTAAGAGGATCTAGATATTTGTAAATATCTAAATGTAACATGACCACAGCCAAGAACTTTACAATTCCTCTAAAACAAATTCATTTGGACTTCCTAATCTCAGTAAAGGAAGGTAAATCCTTTCTTTCCATTTTTCTCACTTTGCTCAAGCCAAATACTTTGGAGTCATAACCTGACATATTTTCTTCTTCTTCATATACAACCATGTCCAATTTGTCAAAGAAAAAAAAAAACATGTTGATGCTGTATCAGAATGTATCAACAGCTGAAACCTCACATCCATTTCACCTCTATATCCCTAGTCCAGACCTCAGTGTCTTACCAAACCACTGAAATAACCTCCCAGCTACTCTGTTCCAGACAGAACCAGACTGAGTGAGTCATAAGAACTTTCTCCCGTGCAGCATCTCCACTAGCTTCTCCTCACTCTCAAAAGTGACAGATCTTACATGCCCTAAAAGCCCTGAGTCCTCCTGTCCTTCCCACTGTCTGAACATACTTCTGCAAATAACTGCCTGGCTTCCTCCTTCACCCCATATCCTGAGAGAAGGCATCAGTGTGATGGTCAATTTTATGCATAAACCTACCAAGGCAATAGTGCCCCGTTGATGGGTCAAATGAAAGTGTAGACAACAACGCTATGAAGATATTTTTAAGATGTATTAATTAGCAGACTTGGAGTACAGTGGAATAATGTGGGTGGGCATCATCCAATCAGGCTGAGATTTCCTAAAGAAGAAGGAACTCTCCTCAGGATTTCATATAGAGCAATGGCTATTTCTAATCTGTGGAAAACTGAATGTTAACTCATCTGAATTTCCAGCCTGCTGGCCTCACCTAGAGGATTTGAATTGCCAGCTCAAAGAACATATGAGCCAATTCTTTAAAATAAATCTCCCTTCTATTTTCATCTGTTGTGTGTGTGTGATTTATATTTATATCTATATCTAAATCTATATGTATATATAATCTAAATAGTTTATAAATTGGGCCAGCCTGGATTACAAGGGCAGATAAAGGGTAAAAAGAAAAAATGCTGTTGAAGTCTCACAAGTTTGGTAGAACAAAGACTGATATGACCACTCAGTTGCAAACATGTGCTACTCTTCAGGAAAGAAACAGATTGAATGGGTGCTGCAGGCGTAGAGGCGAGAATCCAGAGCTCAGAGGGTAGAGGTGCCCACCCGGAGATCAGAAGTACCAGCTCAAAGGACATAACCTGAGCCACAGAAACTCTGCAAACTAATGGAGCTTACCTGGGTGAATTGTGACATTGCTTCTGACTCCTAATTACCATGTTGTTTTCCCTTTTAGAATAGAAATGCCTATTAACTCTTATTTTACACCTGTTCCACTATTTGTACATGGGTAACTTGTTTTCTAGTTTTCACAGGTCCGGAGATGGAGAAGAATTTTGTCTCAAGATGAATCGTACCCAGCATATCACTCATACCTGATTTAGACAAGGTCGATAATGAGATTTGGGAGTTCTGGGCTGATAGTATGGTAGTAATCTGTTACAGCAGCCACAGGAAACTAATACAGGAAGGAGTACTCTGTTTTAAATTGCAACGTTCTCACATGCTCTATCTCCCTGCTTATTTCTTCCATTTGTGTCTACATAAGATATGCATTTACATTATTTTTAAAATAAAAGGCTGATAAATGTTCTTTTTCACTTTTTTATTTTGTTAGTCATCTGTCCCCCTCACTATTATGATTTAAGCTCCATAAGAGCAGCAATTTTTGTCTATTTTTGTTTGATTTTCACTGCTCTATCTCCTGTGCCTTGAATAGTGACACTAGTATATAACAAGTGCTCAGAATTATTTTTAAATCAATTTATCCACTCATCCACCCTTCTATATTGCATACCTCTCTCTCTCCATTAATACAGCTAACACTCTTTGTCACTATTATTTTAACTAGCTAGTGCCAGGATTTATACAGGGCATTTAAAGTTAAGCAAGCATTAGTTCAAACCATAGAGTTTTTTTTTTTTTTTTAATCTTTGTTGGGAAAACAGACAATAGTTGAACTATGGAAATACTATGTCATGATTCTGATTAGTGAGAAACAAAGGATGCCTTAGGAGAAAATTAAAAGAATGTGTAATCTAGATGAGGAGTCTTCAAGGAACATTTCCTCATTATCTAAATCTACAGTATCATCTCTCTTACTTATGGATCCAGTTCTGAAATGCACTTCTGATTATATCACAGTGACAAATGAGCACTTGCAAAGGTGTTATCATTGGCTTTTAAATTCATTTTCAGCCTAATGTATAGTAATCTTTACAGAATAAAAGAGAGGTGGAGTTGAACTATTCTCTCAAACTTTCATTTTAATTCCCCAGTAGCAATGGCTATTGCAAAGCGCACTATTAAAGACAGAATATTTTTTGATTTTTAGTAGGCAAATACTCTTAGATAAGCAAAGTATGCATTTTTCCCTAGTGTTCAACATTTTTTCCTGACCATAAATAAAGATGAAGAGGAAATAAAGGAAGAAGATGAGGAAGTGGAGGAAAAGAAAATGGAGCAAGAAACACAGGAAGAGGAAGGCTACAGCGTTATTATAAAGGCAGCTTATAGCATATTTGACTTTCGAAAGTCTTGCTTAGTGTCCCAAATCTAACATCTGAGAGTTCAAAAACTTCATACTAGTTGCATCGTGTACCTGTGCCTTAGTTTATCATTTGTGAAATTAATTCAATAACATTGCCTTTGCCTACCCATATGAGTATCATAAAAATCAAATAAAAGCATGTGAAGAAACTTTAAAATTTTTAATTGCTTCACAAATAGAAGTTATTTTTCATGAAGATATTTTATTGAGATTCAGTAGTGTGCCATTTAACATTTTTGGTTATTTCAAAGGCACTGAAGAATCTGTGACTTGCTATAGTCAGAACTGAGAACATTAAACTTTAGATATTCTTCTTGCAGATATGGGGACAAATGTGTGGTTTTCAACATGAGCAAAAATGGCATAATAGTGAATTTCAATGGCATAAAAGAGGTCTTTCATACATTGAAAAGTACTCAAAAAATTTTTGGATAATGGAAATTCAATGCCTTACCCACAGTCAATGGGGGAAATTTTCTTAGTCGTGTGGTCACAGCAAGTGGTTCTTTTGAACCTGAAGCTAGTTTTCACTCTGTAGTTATTGCCTTTCCTGAGTAATGAGTAGCAAGATCTCTTTCCCATCTGGCATTCTGTGGCTTAGAATAGCAACAGCATAAGGTGAAATGTCACTGTTAAGACACAGTGGTTTATGCCATTTGTATAATCTAATCAGACTTAAACAGGCATGGGATGGGGACCTCATATCCCAGAAAATATTCTACTGCAAGAGGATCTTGCTAAATAGAGTAGTATAAAGAGATTAAAGCCAGAAAATTGATTTTGTATCCTGTGTCTAATAATTGCCTGTGTTATTTCTTCTTTCTGGCATTTCCTTATTTATAAAATAGAAATAATAATAACTCCTACTTTGCAAAATTATTTGAAGACTCAAATCACATATATGACCTTTGAATTGTAATATGCTATGTAGAATTTAGCAGTTACTGCCATTTTCTTAGAAGAGAACATAACTAAACAATTCTCCCCCACTCCATATTGGCAAAGGAAATCTTCCTTAATGAAGTCATGCTGCACAAGTATGAATGTTACTGAATCTATCAGTGGTGTGGTAACAGTAATCAAAACTACCTAAGGTAGTCTCAGTAATTTTCACAAAAAGACATGTGAGAAAATATGGTGAAAACATCTTTGTGCTGGTAAAAATGTACCAAATAGGCTTCAAGTCCATTTGGGGCCCAAAGTCAAGTGAGGACTGAAGGAAAAGGAAATTGCCAAGATGACAATTATTAGGGAATCTGAACAGTAGAGATATTTTGGAATTCCAACTCACTTTAAAGAAAAGGACAATTCTTCCCCAAAGACTCTAAGCTAACTGAAATAAGAGTCTCATATTTTGACAGCTAAAAAGTGAAACTAAAACAAAACAAAACAAAAAAAGAACTCAGCCAGGTGCGCTGGCACACGCCTGTAATCCTAGCACTTTGGGAGGGTGAGGCAAGAGAATGGCAAGTTCAAGGCCAGCCTCAGCAACAGCAAGGCACCAAGCAACTCAGTGAGACCCTTCTCTAAATAAAACACAAAATAGGGCTGGGGATGTGGCTCAGTGGTTGAGTACCCCTGAGTTCAATCTCTGGTATCAAAAAAAAAAAAAACCTCTAAAAACAAACACACAAAAACAGAACAGTTTCTTTAAGCTTCAAGAAGCTGGCAAGGAGAATCTGCGTGCTTCAGGGCTTGACTTACATTGACTTACAGCCCTAGAGATTTAGGCATTGAGGGGATCTGTGGTCATCAACATAAGAAGGAAATAAGCCTGAGAATTCCCAGATCCAACATATTAAAAGAAAACTGAAAGCAAGAGTTTTAATGATACTAGGGCACTGGGAATTAGATCTCTTAAATCCTGGGGACGTTCAATGGCACTTAGCTAAGAGTCCTGACATCCACACCCAGCAACATGGAAGCGAGGGAAGAAAATGAAAACCTGCCAACAGAGGAGCACCTGGGGAGTAATGGTGGCAACCTCTGGTAGAGCTGAGAGCTGAGTGTTCCCTGATGTTGGCATTGCTCAGTGCTCAGGGATCTGGGCTCTGCCATCAAGGTACCAGGATGCCCAACCTGACTTCCATGCTTATCGACTACATGGTCTTAGGTGACTTTACCTGAGTGGAGGTGATAGTAATAACTAGTCACTCAGAGGGCTGTTTTGACAGATACCTGAAGCATTTAAAAGCTGAAAACAACATCTAGTGCAAAATAAACACCATAAACAGTGAATGACAGCTACTATTATTGTAGCCATTATCACAACTGCTATAATTATAATCATTGTCATCAACAGAACTGTTATTTGTCCTGCATAGAGAATTGTTTTTCCAAAGAAGTCAGAGCAGGGGAAGAAAGCAAAAGTTTCGCCATCTCTGACAAAAATATTCTTTTTTTTTTTTTTACAAAACCCTTCAAAATAGTTCATTCCATAAAAATCACTTATGTAAAGAGAAGCTGTGTTATTTAATGAAGGGAAGATACACTTTAGTTCTTATTATAATCAATAGTAATAAAACTAGGCATGCACTTATTTAAGAAATATTATTTTCAGAAACTGTGAGGGCTAGCCAAAGTTTAGGGAACCATTAGCCACAGTTATGACATTTTCAACTGGCTTATGGCAGTCATTTTGGAATACTAGACTCAAAGGTAAGGTCTTTCTTAGGAAGCAAAGATGAATCTCACACTAATTGGTGAGTCAGCAGTTCAGTAAAGAATGCAGGCTTAGGGTGACGGAAGGGAAATGGAACAAATTTTACAACATCTGAAAAATCTTCAAATGGTAAAACTTCATAACCATGTGGAAGAAAATAATAGATTGAAATCAAGATAGGAATGATTATGTCAGGAATATGCACCTAAGTACCATCTACTGAACACTTCATGTGGAACAGGTAGATGGTGTGGTACCAGGCAACCATGATTCCTCCAGCAATCCTATAAGAGAGGTTTAACCTCATATTACAGGTGAGAAAACTGAGGCACAGTTTAATGATGTCCTTGCAGAGAACTGAATGATCACAAGAACTTAAAGTCCCCTCTAGTCTTCTCAAAACCCAACATTCCCACAGTGTGAAGCCTCCTGGAACATTCCATACCAATTTTGCCTTCTTCTCTTCATCTTAGGGAGCTCACTTAAGCCTCACAAGCGAGGAGGAGAGGTACTATCATCCATCATTGACATGTCACAGGTGAGAGGACTGAAGCCACACAGAACCCCAGAAAGTAGACTTGCCCTTCCTTAGGAGCAACACAGCAGGAACTATGTAACAGCTTTTGACTCTCAAGTGGTAAGAAATGTCTTCCCTCCATTGCTGACTGAATGTGGAGCCAATCTCCTTTCAGCAAGGAAACCTTTTCTCTGCCAGGGAAACAGTGGATGTGATAGCTGAGCATCCAAGCTCTAAAATAAGACCACCTGCTTCTAAAGCAAGGTCCTAGCTCTCACCGCCTATTGAACTTGGGAACTTTTGTTGGTAGCCTCCATTTCCTCATCTGAAAAGACAATGCCCTCTGAGGGTTGTCAGGCCATATTAAAGCATAGAAATAATGACTGGGGCATGAAAAGCACTGTAACACATTCTTGCTATTGTTGACCTGGAAGATACTAGAAATATATTTTTTTCAGTGTGGTCTGTAAACCATTGCCTTAGTATCTCACCAGACCTGGAACATGATGTTATACTCAAAAGCCTATTCTGATGGTAGATCTAGGAGGCAACCTGAGGATTTACTCTTCTCACAAACTCCCAAGGGAAGCTAATGATGCTGGGCCAGATCACCTGTTGAGTGGCAAAGACCTGAGGTTCTTTATTAGCTCCCCTTTCGGGGGATCTGCTTTAGATCTACTGAGTCAGTAACCTTGGAGAAAAAATCCTAAAGACTGAATGTTTAAGGCTCTCTCAAAGAGATTCTAAGGCATGCTAAGACTTAAGAAGGCCGTGAGAGAGGCTTCAGTTGGTTCTATTAACATTATTTGACAGTTCAATTCACTGGAGATAAAGCCTGATCGAATTCTTGATTCATCATTATGACTTCAGGGTAAAATGCTTCTGATGCTAAGACACCCTCGTCCTTTTCCCTAACAGAGGTAATGAGTCAATTTTCCAAACAGAGTAAGTAGATAATCCTTCTCAATTTACTAACATAATTCATTCAGTATTAAGAAGCATTAGGAAAGGCATCCATTTTGCAAGCTCAACTAAGCAGTTTTCTAGCACAAATATTAGGGGCAAATAAAGAGTTTCATTCAAGGTTGACAGTTTTGAGTTAACATTTTCTATTTTATATTGATGCTCTCTTTTCCCTGCTTCTTGAGAATTTTTGGATATAGCATAATTTAAAAATTTTTATTCTGGTTCAATTCTGGATAGTTTAAACTTACAAACGCAGTTCACTAAAAGGACACAGGGGTAGGGATCCAAGGACAAACTGAACAAACAATCTTCTGGTAAGGTAGTGATCAGGACTGCTTATAGGGTGATCAATCCCCCTAGTTAACTAGTGTGGTCTGTTTTAGTACTTACAGTCCTACCTTTTGAGAAATCCTTCAGTCCTAGGCAAACAAGGACAGCTGGTTACCCTAGTATAGACATGACAATAAACTTTCTATTTAGTGCTTAATTTGAATCAGATTCAGTTGTCTCCATTTTGTCTTTCCTCAAATTTGCGATTTCTGAGAAGAATTTCAAAGGATTAGCTTGAGTCAAGTGTTTACTCCTGACCCAATCACCTCCCCTTTCCTACTGTAGCTATGGAAGGCCCACCATTGTGAACTAGAAACCAGTTTCTAGAGAAGATATGATCTAGGCAATGACTCTGTAGGGTGTCTATTGCAATCTCTAGAAGTAGCTAAGTTACGTTGTAAACTCACCTTCCTTTTCCTTTCTCAAATGCACCAGAAATCCACAATCCACTAAAACCAACCACACTTCACTAGATCACAACAGAGGGATTGGTTGTGACAGAAAGCAACTAAAATGTGACAGACATCTGTTAAACAATATTTCATGCAACTCATAAATACATACATACAAACATACATACATACATACACACACACACACACATACAGTTTTTTTGAAAAACCCTGTGATGTAAGTTCCATCTCATCCATTTTACAGATAAGGAAGCTAAAGTTTTAAAGGTAGTAACTAAGTCAAGATTTTACAGCTATAGAGAAGTTTTCAAATCCATAATCCCCTTTCTTTTCTTCCCTCTGTTGTCTCGCCTACTCTGTGTCTCTCACTATATAAGGTCATATGTGATAGTCTCATATACATTGTCTTATATATATTTTTTATTACCTTAGACACAATTGTGTGCTGTTAATATTTAAAATTTTCCATATAAAGCTCAGAGAAAATAAATGATGGGGCTAAGCTGCACATTCAGTATGGAGAAGTCTTTGATGCTGCAGATTAAATGCAGATATTCAAATTCTATATCTTGTTCTCCTATCATATCATCCATCAGACTTTTAAATGCCTCCTTATCTGTTGATTAACACAGAAAGAGGAAAACTGACGCTGTTTTTACATTAGCAACAATGGTGATAGAGTTTCTTCTCCGGGCAAAGCCTCTGCTAAGGCCTTGGCAAGGTTATTACCCTCAGACAAAGAAACTCAGTCAGTCATGGGATGTTAAGTAGTTTCCCAAAACCATGCTGCAAAAAAGGGAGCAAAGCCAGCATCTAAATCAAGATCCATATGTCCTGAAAGTCCTCATTCTTTGAAGTTCACCAATTGTATCCATGCACTCAGAGCAGGAACAAGTTACATATCTACCGGTCTGAGCAAGTTGGCTGTTGAGACACTGTCCCACTATGTTGAGACAATAGTTCTTAGCCATGCTTTTATTCATATTTATGAAAGCAATTATGTTGAATGCTTTGGCCTAATTATCATATCCATCTCCTACCTACCTATACAATTTCTTACTCTATAATTCTTTAAATCCATTTATTCTTTAAAGTCATGAGCCAGCAACATTATAAGATCAGAGATGTGAAGAGCTTGTTACAAAATTTCCAAAACACATTAAAATAAATATTTAAAAACTAACTTACTATATATGGCAAGATTCAGACAACTAAACATGATATAAAATGGTGATTTTTCTATTATTGAGTTTTCTTTGTCAATTTTCCTGAAAGAAAAGGTTATTTGATTTTTTTTTCTTATAATATCATTTTGTAAACCCAAATAATTTAAATCAGGGAGTTTAGTAGACTTCAGGTCTAGGGCATTTTTGTGTTGTCCTTTGTACATGTTTGAATCAATTCCCAAAATGGTTTTGCTCAGTAAGCCCTTGTTTGTGGGGTAAGCTAGCCTGATACACTCTCTCTGGCCCCATGTAGATTTGCTGTTCTTTGATTAGTGCTGGGTAGTTCTCTCATTATACCCATGTAGTGGGAGCAGTTGTTCCCTTACAGAGTTATGTTTAATTCATTTATGGGACTATGGTATTATTCATGAATTTGCAGATTCCCCAAGAACTCAAGATGTGTTCTATAAGAACCTTAAAGATACCTCTTCATGTTTTACTCTCAGCTCACCCAGGGCTCTAGGTGGTCCTGATTTTTTTCCACACTTTCCCTGATGAAACATTTCAAATGAGTCAAATTCTGAATTTGATCATCATTTGTGACCTTTGCACATAGCCTCTTTGGTTATGTGCAAAAATCATATCTATTGTACCCAACTTTTCCAGTCTCTCTCCTTCCATCATACCAAGTCTATTTTGTAAAAGAAATCTTTCATTTAGTGGAGCCCGGGTTTCTCCCTTTGCTACCATCTTCATTTCCCATGGAATGAATCAAGTCTCAGCTTATGATCATTTGTCATCTTCTGCCTCTGCTCCTGGACCGCCCCTAGTAGCCTGACAGAGGACTGGGCTCAGTTCCATGATCTCTTTTAATTCCTTGTTGGCAGCTTGCCGGCCCTTTTTCTTTACCTTCCTGCCAGGTTTAATGCCTTTCAGCATGCCAGCTCTGGTTTTCAGAATTTTTCCAAAATGAGATGAAACATCAAATCTCTAGCTCCCAATTCTCAGTAAGAAATGTTTTCAGATAATCCTTCACAATCATTCTTTTAATTCCTCATAGTCTGAGCCTTTCTCTCTGTAAAGAAACCTCATAGAACAGTCAGAAATGACTTTATTCTTTGGAAGAAACCTCATCAGATATTGGGGAATAATAGGACTAGGAAACAGTGGAAGTATAAACAATGCAAGATTTGTTCACTCGTGCAAAAAAAATCACACAAGCTGCCAGCAGCCCCAATCCCAGCAGACCCATCTCTTCTAGAGTATGGACAGATGGAAAAAGCTCAGGTATGCTGGGTTGGCATATGGCAGTCTCCAAACATGGTTAATCTCAAATGAAAATACCAAAGCCATGTGACATAGAAGACTGCTGGGGGTCACTCCTTCACTACTCTATGGAGAAAGAGAATTACTTCTCAAACGTGATGATCTCTGAACTCATACAAACATACACAGAAACAAAAGAATCTCTACCCATGTTCATTAATTCTTGTTGGTCTCAGTAGCCTACTACCTAAAATGATAATAAGATGGCTGATAAACACCTATATACTGATGCCATGTTGATATTCCTATGATGTAAATTTGACTATGTCAAAGTCCTGCCTAAAATTCTCCACCAGTGACCTAGAGCCGAAATACCTCACAAAGCATTTTGAATGGTTGGCAAGAGGTGTTACAGGAAAAGTGTAGTGTGCTTAAATCACACAGCCCTTCTGATGGGTCTAGGTTCAAGATCACTAACATAAGAGAGTCCTCAATGCTGCCTGCCATCGGCCACATTACTGTAGACAGTCACTCCCTCACTTTCCTGGACAATGGGTTCATGTTGCTGAGGTTAAAGATCTTAGTTTAGTATCATTATTGTCTTCTTGCATAGCCTACATCTATCTAATCTGAGCTAATCCTGTCAAAATGAACTTAAAGGTATATTCAAAATCCAACACTGTTTACCACCTCTACTGCTTTTGTTCTGTCTTGCACATCTCAAGTTTAAATCATTGCTGTAACTTTCCATCTGTTCTCCTTGCTGATAGCCTTGTCCCCTTGAACCTTTTTAGCCAGAGTAGTTCTGCGCAAACACAAGTCAGACAACATCATTCCTCTGGTCTTACAGACATCATTCTCGGGGCTTACGGTCTTAGAGTAAAAGTCAAAATGGCTCAAAGGCCTCTAAAGCCTTGCATGTCTGATTCCTACTTCCCCTTCTGATTTCCCTCCTCACCTCTCTTCCCTCCATTCATTCTCTTTCCTAGCTTTTTTCAAAGTTGCAAGCATTCACCTGCCCAGCCTATGCTCCTACTGCTGTCTCTGCTTAATCACTACCCATCCCACAGCCCGCTTCTGCATAGTTTGCTCTCTTGTCTTTAGTTTTACAGAAAGTCATCTTTCCAGGGTGAACTTACTTAATTGCAACACCTGTTTCTGGACTAACACCTGCTTTACTTATGCATGTGGAGACATAATTCATTCTTGTCTTGGTTGGCTTGGGTTTCCATGCCAAAGTAACACAGAATGGATGGTTTAAGCAACAGGAATTTATTTCTCATGATTTTGGATATTGAGCAGTAAAATCAGGTGCTGATTGACTGGGTCCCCTAGTATGGTCTCTCCCTCTTAATAAGGACACTAATCTCGATATGGGGGTCCTACCCTCAGGACCTCACCAAATTACCTCCCAAAGTTTCCCCCTCCAACTAACATTTTATTAGAGGTTATGACTCTTTTGCTGCAACATTTCCATGGCCTTTAATTTGAAAATATGGTTTGTGCATCTCCTGGGGGAGGTTTGGGTAGATAAAATACCCAATTTTCTCATATACATTAAACCCCTGGGTTGTCATGGCATCTTTTGGGATGTGTTCTTTAGATCCCTGCTAGTTATAATATGGTTTGTAGTACAGTATGAGTTCACAATTATTTATTACTTCTCTGAATTTAGAAAAATACAGAAATTGAGAGTCAGTTTTAGAAAATGCTATAGCTGTTTGACATTGCTGGCCAAAGTATTACAAATGGGCTTGCATGTTTCTATTTCTTTCTCATTTCATATTTCTAATATTCATATTTATTGTGTTGTTCAAACATATTAGTTTATGAGATATTGATAAATAATAATAGTAATAATAATAATAATAAAAATATGGCCCTGGATTGGGGATGGCTCAGTGGTAGAGTTCTTGACAAGTATACATGAGGCTCTAGGTTTGATCTCCAACACTAGAGAGCCAAAAAAAAAAAGGCCTTTGCCACATATAATTTAAGAAGTCCTTCCTTAGCACAGTTTTGGGAAAGCATAGATTGTATATTGAATAGAAAAACACACTTTAAGATTCAGCCATGACTTTTCACTTCTGGGTGCCTTTCCTGATGTTTCCCCTCTGCCCTTTATGGAGTAAAATTGCCCTTCATTCCCAACCTTCCCCAGGATGCTCATCTGTTTGCTATGCCTTTTCTCACTCATGTGCCTGGGACACTTCTATCTACCCTTCAAAATTCAGTTCCAAGGCTAATGGCTCCATGAAGACCCCCGGAGTCTTCTCCACAGACCTGGATGACTTCTCTTTCCATCCACAGCTCTCTAGTAATGTGATCCACAGATTGATGCTCCATTGTTGGAGCATTTTGTTTACTACAAAGTATTGAGCCCTTGTACTATAAAAGGATCTATGGTCTCACTTCTGGACATAAATATATCTAAAACCTTACCTTTGTGAGTTCATTTTATGATTCACATTCTACTAGAGATTTCAATTACTAAGCAATCTATTGGATATTCAGAATTTACTTTTAATAGCTTGATTGAGCTATAATTCATACCCCATCAAATTCATGTACACAATTCAATATCAATGTTTTGTGTATGTATTCACCACTATAAATTTTAAAGCACTTTTTATCATCTCCCCAAACTTGTTCCCATTAGCAGTAACTCACTTTTCTCTCCAACCTCACCCCTCATCCCTGAGAAACTACCAATCTACTTTTGGTCTTGGCATATTTGCCTGTTTTAGACATTCATGTAAATAAAATCATAAAATATGTGATTTTTTGCTTATTTTATTTCACTTAGCATTACATTTTTCAAGGTTCAGCTACAATGCAAAATATCTGTTAGCATTTTATTGAGAAGTTTTATGCCTATACTTATAAGATATATTAGTCCCTAGTTTTCTTTTTTCTTTTTTTTTTTTTTTTTTTTGTGATATTTTCACCTGACTTTGACATCTGGGTAATTCTGGGCTCTAGAATAGGTTGAGAAATGTTTCCTCATTCTCATTTTTTTTTGTCTTTTGATACCAGGGATTGAATTCAGGGGCACTTGACCACTGAGCCACATCCGCAGCCCTATTTTGTGTGTTATGTAAAGACATGGTCTCACTGAGTTGCTTAGCACCTCGTCCTTGCTAAGGCTGGCTTTGAACTCACGATTCTCATGTCTCAGTCTCCCAAAGTGCTGGGGTTACAGGTATATGCCACCACACCTGGCTCCTCATCTTCCATTTTTGAAAGAGCTTGTAAAAAAATTTTTTTCACTGGTTCTTTAAATGTTTGATAGAATTTGCCAGTGAAGATTCAATGAGAAATTTTAAAATCTTCCATAACCAATCTCTTTATTTGTTGTAGGTCTATTTAGTAAGTAATTTTTCAAAGAATTTGTTATGTTACCCAGGCTACTAATTTGTTACATACAGATATTCAAAATATTTCCTATATCCCTCATCTTTAAGTTGGCAAGTTAGGTTATTGATTTGAGACCTTCTTTTTATAATTTGGAAACAGATTCCTTCTAAGTACTATTTCAACTGTATCCCCAATTTTTTGGTATGTTGCATCTTCATTTTCATTCATTTTAAAATATTTTCTAATTTTCATATGATTTTTGACCCATTGATTATGTAGGAGTGTCCTATTTAATTTATCCTATTCTTGAATTTCTGAATTTTATTTCTGGTATTTTTCATTTTATTCCATCGTTGTTAGAAAATATGTTTGGTGTGATTTAAATTCTTTTAAAATTACTGAGTCTTGTTTTATGGTATAGCATAAAACATAATCTATCTTGGGGACTTCCCATGTGTACTTGAGAACAAAGCATATTATTTGGTTTTTTGATGGCACATTCTATAGATGTCTGTTAGGTCTAATTAGTTTATAACATTTTGTAAGTTCTCTGTTTCCTTTTTCATTTTCTGACTAATTGTTCAGAATTGATATTTTATTTAATAATTATAATTTAAAGGCATCCATCTTACTTCCAAATTCCTCCTAAGAGGAGTGTGAAATGATACCCTTCTGCCATTAGGGGAAAAAAAGACTATTTGGAATTCCTGTGATTAAATATTTTGCTGTGGAGTGTGAAGTAGCCAAATGTCTTCACTTAAGAGCTCTCTGAAGATTCAATTTGAAAGAAAAAAGAAAGAAAAAAATTGTGTGGTGATTAAATCTGCAGAGGGCCATGCCAGCGCTTCTCTCCTACTGTGAGTATGGCCACCCTGGGTATACACAGAGGAAGAATATTGCTACTTTCTGCTATTTTAGGAGAATGTGTCCATTTATTTAGTCATTCATAAGCATAAATTGAATGCCTACTATGGGCCAGGAACTCAGAAGACCCACAATACTTCTTATACTTGATTTTACTATAACATAAAATAAAATATCTGATAGCCACTCCCACTAATGGCAGTTCACATTTTCAGAAGGTGCAGGAATCTCCCCCTTCCAGAACAAAGCTGGACTTAGAATGCTTTGCTGCAGGGCAGGCAGGCGTGGTGGCTCAAGCTTGTACTCCCAGGGGCTCAGGAAGCTGAGGCAGGAGGATTATGAGTCCAAAGCCAGCCTCAGCAAAAGTGAGGTGCTAAGCAATTCAGGGAGACCCTGCCTCTAAATAAAATACAAAATAAGGCTGGGGATGTGGTACTCAGTAGTCTAGTGTCCTTGAATTCAATCCTTGGTAGCCTCACCCCACAAAAGAAGAATGCTTTCCTTCCCCAGGCTCCCCTTCCCCCATATTCCTTTCCCTATCTTAATCAATTATTGACCTGTGCAAAAGGGATTATTTAATCCAGTACCCGAGTTTTTGAGTTCCACTATGCTCACTGTGTCTGGGATAATGCCCAGTGTCAGGGAGACCACACGACCTTCCTACTTGCCCCCATCACACCACTCACGGTGTTGCTGTAGAAAATCCTCTGTATACAAACATATCTGAGTGTCAAACCTGAATCTGGAATTTACTAGATATGTGACATTGAGCAATTTGCCTGTCTTCTCTTAGTCTGATCCTCAGTCTTCTATTCTGGAAACCAGGCATGAACACCTATTTCTCAGGATGATAGGGTTAAATATGATAAGATGCCTGGCATGTAGTAGGAACCTTCCAGAAATGATAATTTAAAACATGCAAATAACAGTACTTGTCTCCTTGCTCTGTGTTCTGGTCTTTGCACTTAAGATCTCAGGTAGGAATTGAGTTTCATTCCCAAACCAAACCTGCTGACTTGGCTTCTCATATAAATAACTGGCACTCTTCTTGGGGGCATGGGAGGTGGGGTAGGCTGCTCCATGATGCTAGCCCTCTGGCTATCAGCTGGAATTGGGCTGTGAAAAAAACTGACTATTCTCACACTGATACTGGTCATTACTGTCCTGCCCCTACAAAACTCAAGTACACCTAGTTCCTTTATATCTTACCCACTGCCCTGGGAAAATGTCCTTTCTACTTGTAATGCTTTCTCCTTTCCCCATTTGTTCAGGTTGCTAAAATCCCCAAATCCCCCAGGACTCCTTTCAGCCAAATGATCATCAACAAACATTGAACTTCAAGGTCTATCCACAATGCCCACAAAATGCAATAGATCCATCCAATCTGCACCATGACACTTCAGGGAACTCTCAGTGACTCAACCCTGACCCGAATGGCCCCCTAATTTAGGCCAGATGGCAAATTGATCATTAACCTCATTCTGATGGACTTGTTTTTCCCCAAAAATGAGCTGTTATAATTAATTATCTGCTATCTGGCATTTTATCAACAAATACCATCCATTAGCTAACATTTTCACTGTAAGATCAATGATAATTAATTATCACAGTGATAACCTGTGGCATTAAAAGATTTTGAAATCACTTCAAAATGCACAGTGAGACAAAGAAAGAGAGAGAGCAAGAGACAGCCAGAAAGATCAAATCATGCTAAGCACAGTTTTAATGTGAGGGTAGGAAGTATGGCTTCTGTAGTATCATGGAAACCCCACCCCACTCACAGAAATGCCCCATATGACTTCTAATGGGGCTCTCATGTAATATCTAGAAAATCACATATTCTAGAACTAGCTGAATCTTTCCAAGTATGTGTCTATCTTCACCATACAGTCAGTGTACCATCCAGGCAATGATCAGTAGAGTGGAAGCAAATCCATCTCACCCTGACAGAGACGACCCATCAGTCACCATCATGACATTTACTACCCTTCACATTCAAAGGAAATGAGGATCAGGTGCCATGGTGAAGGCCTGCTAATCCCAGCAATTTAGGAGGCTGAGGCAGGAGGATCACAAGTTCCAGGCCAAGACACTACCTCAAAATAATAAAATAACTAAAAAAAATCAAAAGGCCAGGGGATGAAGCACCCCTGAGTTTCATTTCCAGTACCAAAATAAATAAAAGAAAATAATAAAAGAAAATGACCTCCCTTTCTTTGGTTCTATAACTTTTTAGAAAGATTAAAAATATGTTCTGAAACATGTCATGGCAAGGTTTTAATTTAAAAAATGAAAACAAAATAAAACAAAACTAACACAAAACTTTTCTTCCAGATTTTCATTTTTATTGCTTAAAAATTGTTAACTTCAGCCGGGCGTGGTGGCTCACACTTATAATCCCAGCACTTAGAGAGGCTGAGACAGGAGAATCGCAAGTTCAAAGCCAGCCTCAACAATGGCGAGGCGCTAAGCAACTTAGTAAGACCCTGTCTCTGCATAAAACACAAAATAAGGCTGAGGATGTGGCTCAGTTGAGTGCCCCTGAATTAACCTACTACCAGGGTTAACTAGTCGCTCTCTGAAAAGCTTATGAACAAAATGCAGTGTAATCACCTGCTTGATTTCTTACAAGCCAGGCTCTAAGCAGTCAAGAAGATACATTCCCGGATGGTAAAGTCAAAAAGAAGAAGAAAGCCAAAAATCTATGATCAGACTGGTCTAAAGGAAGTAAAATGTACAAGGAAAGAAAATAAACCACAGAAAGGAAGAAGGGGGCATGTGAGACAAGGACCTGAGCTCAAGATCTTCCCTAGTGGTGGAAAAGCATTTGTGGAGCTTCCACTGCAAAAGGCTTCAACACCAGCTCAGAGCAACTCCTGTGTCTCCAGGGCAGAGCAGGCTTCAAAGACAGCTCCCCACACAGGAGGAAACTGAGTAGGCTCTGCTTTGATCACTAGTACCATGCAGTAGACCTGAGACATAATGATTTATAAACAGAGTGGTTCAGGATATGGAAGTGGCTTGTCAGACCTAACAGGGTCCTGATCTCTGAGGACCAGAGACCTACTAGCAGCTGCAAGCTTTGTAGAAATGGGGGTCTCCAAGGGCTAAGAGGAAATGCCAGATGAGTGAGAACCTGGGAACTAATTTTTTTGAATCATTTTTTTAAACTCTAATGGTGGCCAAATTGGGATGTTGTGAGACTCAATTGCTGATGAATCTAATCAAGTGAACGCAACTAACTATAACTTCTGCTTTACTTTTTTTGTTAGTATGATTCTAAATTCTTAAAGTGAAATGGGTTTCTTTACCTTTGAAATTTGTATGTGTGTACAAGTCAGTTTGCCTTATGTCATTCAACATGTTAACTCTGCACATAGTCACAATTCTCCAAGTGTTTTAGTTCTTTAAATCTGTCATCTAAAACACATATGAACAAGAAAATGGTTTTAAAGAAAATCTACATTATTTACTATAGTCTATCATTTCCTTTTTAAAATATTTTTGGGATTTCTTCACAAGTTAATAATCAGTATAGTATAGGGCAAACTTTTTTCACATGGAAAAGAAGGTAATCTCATCATTTAAATTTATAAAAAAAGAAACAACTGTTTAAACATGCTTCTCTTCCTTCAGTGAAAAAGCTTTGTAGAAATAACTTAGAAAAGAAAAAAAAAATTTCCTGGTCAAGTAGACTTTTCAGACAGCTCCTTTGCTGCCCTCTTAAGTTCAAGAACAATATGACAACTCTACTTTGCTGACGGTATTTTATTCAGCTGATAGAAGCCTTCCTCATTTTAAGAAAAGACCTGATTCTGGAAAACGTGTCCTTAGGCAAATTTGTTACTCTTTGAACTACAGACACAAACCTAGATGGTATACATCAATCACTCCATGTGATCCCTTGATAAAAATCAAGAGGCCCAGTAAACACCAGCTTTATGAAGCTGCTGCTGCTATAACATGGCATACTTTTCTTACAGAAAGACTACCCTCTAACACAATGATAAAAAGTATTGTATAGTAAATACACAGACCAGTAACACAGTTGCTTATTATCATTATCAAATACTACATACTGCATGTAATGACAGGGGCTATACTTTCATACAGCTGGCAGCACAGTAGTTATGCTTACGCTGGCCTCACTGAAAAAATGGGACAAAAACATTGTACTACAACTTCACAAGATTACAAATAAGCAATACAAATTTTTAGCTCCATTATAATCTTATGGGACCACAATCATATTCACAAACTGTTACAGACCCAAACGTTTTTATTTGGTTTATAACTGCACCAGAATCCTTAAAATTTCATAGAGTATTGGGTGCATTAGTTTCTGGTCTCTGTACAGTGTGATCAGCTCTGTCTGCTCAGATGTAAGGGCTTCATGTACAAGAGTTGGTAGAGAATAAGAACTAAAAGGTAGGTATTCATTTTATCCCTGATGCCCATGTTAGTTAGTGGGTCCCTATTATTCCCATTTTACTGTACAACCTAATCATATAACAGTCAGATTTTCAAGGTTTGAAAATAATCATTCCTTTAGGGATATTCATAATTTATGTTCTTTGAGGGTTTTTTTTCTTCCTATGTCATGATTATGACAAAAATGTATTATTACAGAAAAAATGGAGGACAGTATTGGCAATAATGGGAATGTCTATTAAGAAATATGTAAAACTGTGACTCAGAGACTGCCTTGTGAGCCCATTTTAATAATAGCAAGACCTGGGGTCGGGCATCTGGCCAGACTTTCAGAACCTGAAGACTGAGAGTGTTGTTCAGGGAAAAAACAAGATAATAGCAAAAAGTGGGCCTGTGGAAGGATGAGCGAGGGGAGGTTAGTCCCTGGAAGAAATGCAGTAGGGAAGATTCACTGAGCTCCTATTTTGAACTAAACACCTTTACTTGTTCATCATAAACATGTAAGGTGTTATTATTTCTATTCTGCTGATGAGAAAATTGAACTTCAGAAGAGATAGATAGTTTGGTCCAGTCCTCCAGGTTGCTAGGGGTAGAGGCAAGTGCAAGAAAGAACCAAACGCAAGAGGTGTTGTTTCATTTGCACTTCTCATTGCAGTGGCCAACTAACCTTCTGGACCCTGCCAGGAGAGCTAGCAGGAGAGATGAAGTATGTAAGGAAAAAAGAGGGACAAATTGTAAAGGACCAGAAGAAGGGATTAAAGGTAATTAAAATTTCAAAGAGTAATCCTGGTGACACACTGAAAAGCCCTAGAGAAGCAGTTAGTTACAAGAGCATTTTTGGCTAAATGCCAGAGTCAAGGACCAGGTGTTGAAAGAAAAAAAAATTAAAAACAAGTATCCCCTCTGGGAGCCTTTAATCATTAAGATGGTGCTTTTAATTTTAGCTGTGCATCTGTGGTTGATTTGGATCAGCAGGTTTAGGTCCTGTGGTTCCGTAGCATCACTTGGGAATTATTTTAAGTGTAAGTTCTCAGCACTCACCCCCACTCCCAGACCCACTACCTAACAGCATCTGGGGATGGGGCTCAGAAATATCTTTTTAACAAGCCTTGCTGGAGGTTCAGATGCATGTTTCAGTTAGATAACTAGGTTTGAATAAATTCTTAATTTGGTGAGCATATGATTTAGGTAACTTTTACTATCAGGCAAATTTGGAAAGCCCTGTTTTAGAAAGTAAAAGAAAACTTTATAATAGACTCAACGAAAAACGCTCCCTTCCTCTAAAGAAAGTTCTGGTCATTCAGACTCTCTCCTCACGTTAGTCATAGAGTCATTGAAATTAGGACAGTAGAGCACCAAGTCCCATGGTCCTGGAAGGTTTGATTTCCTGGCTCTGGATGGAGTAATACAAATGAGAGGTTGAAGAAGTCACAGCAACTGGAGGAGTAAAGAGCAAACTACTAGAATCATCTCTGCATTTCAGTTCTAGAAGTTGAGCATTGCATAGGAAATTTCCCACTGTCATAGAAGTGGAGCTGGATGATTTCCTTAAATTTGCATTTCATGAGCAAAAAACAGGTTCTGCCAATATTTGCATATCCTAGTTCCTAAGAATTACATATTGAGACAGTAAATACTTAGCCCTTTTAATTTCCTTTCTTGTTGCAAGGATTTTATTAAAAGTATAAATTTTAACCCCAACACAATCTTCCAGGACGGGTATTACTATTCCATTTCACAGGTAAGCAGATTCCAGCTAACTGCTCAGTTGTGTCAAAGACCCAAACAGACTATCTCTGTCTCTGGATTTTACTTCAAATTTAAAAAGCCTATTGTATTCCTTTGAGAACATAAAATATATCACATCTAATTTTATATCCCTAATAATATCTAATAAAACATCTGTAAAACCATGTAATAGATTTCTTGACAAAATCCTGTTGTATTTAATTTTATTGGTTGTATGTGGAGAACAGAAATCAGAACACTCATGCACTGAAATGTTGCATCATTTTTTCATACTAATTCACTTTCTATTTTGTGTCCTTATAAAAATGAGAATGGTCTGTGTTGCAGATGTACCCTGAAGTTCAAGTCCTCCATAAGGCAAAAGTGTTGCTGGCAATGATTACACATTCAGAGACCACATTCCCTACACATTCTACCCAGGGCTATGTGACTAGTTCTTGATAATGGAGGAAAAGTGGAAGCAATGACCGTCAGGTTTAGGGTAGGGTGGATGAGAAGCTAATGTCCCTTTACCTTCAATTTCCTCCTCTCCTGAATACATAGGATCGTACGAGATGGTAGAGCAACATGGTAGAGGGAGCCTGAAATTCTGATCCAGTAGGGAAAGTAAAGTCCACCACAAGTGGACAGAATAGTTACATGGGTAAGAAGCTCATTTCATTGTGTTAATTTCTGCAGTCTGGGAGTTTGTGTGTTACTGCCACTATTATTAATGCCATCAATGCATTTCCTTTCTGTGATGATAGCTTTTTTAAAAATTTGAGATATTTTCAAAAATAATTTCCATCTTTGGGAAAGTAAAGATTATACATAACTTTGTGAGCTGAGTTCTTCATTCATGGATTTTGAAGGGCCTAAGGGAGATTTTTGACTCTTCTAGCTCCCCTTAAGGAGAATACTTATTACCATGAGTGTACTGTTTGGACTATAGCTCAGATTATTGGTAAGCATCAAGCTATCTAGTCAGCTAGATCTGAATCCAGTCCTAAGCTCTTCCATTGCTAAAATGTGTGAGCATAATTAAATTGCTGAGCATTTATCCTTTCCAATGAGAGTTAAAAGTCCCTATACTCTAAGATTATTATGTAGATTAAAATTAATATCTGTAACTATTTGTAAATTCATAGTTTCAAATTAATAGTTATAAATGTATAGCACATAGCTGGCATTAACAGTTGATAGTAGAATTTCAAAAATATGCTCCCCAGCAGAAAATTACACACTTCTGTTTTAATAGCATTAGGATTGGTCACATGACTTGCTTTAATCAATGAAATATGAGTGGAAAAGATCTGTCATTTGCAAACTGAAGACCAACCCCTTTTATTTCTGACATGATGACTGACAATATTCTAGCAAGACACTGCCCCACTCTTCTGGAACCTGAAATGAAGATGACTCAGAATGAAGCCATGGTTACCTCACAATGGGGCAAATGATAAACATGTTATAAGACATGGGGATTGGGGGACTATTGTTATTGCAGTATAGCACAGTTTTTCTGACAAATATATCAAACATATATTTCTTATTCAGGGGAATACAGGAAATTCCTTCACATTGTCTAACTCTCCACTCAAAACTGGGGTGTTCACTCCATTTCCTGTCCTTCCCTCCTCACCTCTGATAAATGACTACTAATTAAAACAATGTAGCCTCTGTCCTGCTCTTCTTTCTGAGGAAGATCTAAAATTCTGGGAGAAATGCAGAGAAAGAAGTAATATCTGAAGGCAATTGAAAAGAATTTTTTTTAATTAAGAAAATATCTGATTTCTGTTGTCTTTTGATAGTTAAGGTTTAAGAATTATAAATAGGAGCTTTATATAAATTCAACTTCTACCTCTTTGTTAGAATCTATATGAAACCTAGGGTTGAGTGCTCCATAGTGAAGTCAGAGAGTATTTTCAGGAGTCATGTGGGAGGCTACAGAGAAGACTGAGGACTCTAAACAGCACTGTGGAATATTAGAATTTGATGGAGAATTGACATGTATATAGAATAATTCTAAATTTATCAAATGGGGCAAATCTAGGTTAAAAATATGGCTTTTAATTGTATTTTTCATGAATTATATCAATAGGAAATTTTCAGCTTCATTTTTGTTTAGGAACAGGGAAGATGAAAAAATTAGTGCCACTGAGAATTTTGTCAATTACTCTCACTTTTTCATCATTATTATTATTGTCTTTGAAATTGCCTCAGTACACCTAGCAATTTGCTGCTCCACAGTCCTATTAACCCAGAGTCTGCAAATGGAAAAAAAGCCATGTTTTCATGCTGCTTTTACTATAATCACAGAAAAACACAAAAGATAAATTCACTGAACTCCCAAGTGTGTGGACCATGCATACAGCAGGCCCTTACTTTACTGACTTTTCTTTGAAAAAAACAAAGAGTGACTTTGAACCTGTAAGTTGTAAGTCTCCCTCCATCCCTCCCATAATTGCTAAGATTCATCAAAAAGAATGCTATTTCCCGACAATGTCATCTGAAGTGATATCTTCACATAGAGGTTGCGAAGGCTAGGGAAGGATGAGGAAGGGCCAGGACAAGAGTGAGGAGAGCCTCATTAGAGGAGGGAACGAGAACACTAAATACAATGATAAAACCTCTGCCCATGCCACCCTCCTTATGTCTTTCAGTTTCCTTCCATAGTCTCTCTCCCAACATTTTCATTAGAGCTTGAAACATGTTCTTGAAATGTAACATATCAATCTATTCTCAAATATGCCTAGAAGACATACATTGGGTAAGGGTTAGGGTTATACACATCTCTATTTCTACAAATGTTTATACATCAGAATTGCACTTTACTCCAAAGAAGAATTGAGTTGTATTCAGAATGATGTTTTTTCTCATCTTGCAGATGAAATTGGTATCTGGAGAAGTTAGGACAGAAGTGACAGTAGAGAGGGCTCAGGCCACTGAACACAGAGCCCATACCACATGGGAAATGCTGTTACCTACCTATGAGTTCATACCGAAACTGGTAATGACTTTCAGTATTCTGTTAACTGACACCTGGTAAGCAAAGCAAATTATGGGTTAAAATCGTGTCATTTGCAATAATCAATTATTCAACTAATTTCCCTAGAATCAAGAGATACTTAGAACAAATATTTAATATCGATCACCTTCGGCATGCTTTGCAAAAGGCCCCTGAGGAAAAAAAAAGTTCTCAGTTCCAGGGTTTACAAAACTGTACTCTGGGACATTCCTTGAAATGCAAATTCAGCTAGACTGCAGCTGCATAGATGAAAGCTTTGTGAAACTCTAATATTATAACTAAAGGACTATTAATATACATTTCAATGGCAGATTTTAATTTTGACATGTAAAAATTATGTTTATATATTTTTACCCATTCTAGGAGATTAAATATCTAGAAGGTAGAGCCATGGTTTTTATTAATTTTTAATATCCAGAAAACTTGCTTTTAAATACATAAACTATTTTATCATGAAAAGCCCCTTTCTCTTCAATGCCATCTTACTAAATTCTTATTTCCACAGCGCCTTTTCACAGATCAGTTCTCTAGAGAAAGGAAAAACAAAATGTCATTGCTTTTCATATGAAGACCCAGGTCCTACTTTCCAAATTGGAGGCATTTGATGCAAATCTGGAAGCTTAAAATTAATACTCCAGGCCAAAACAAAAAAATAAAATTTTTTCAGATGTTTTATTTTTAGGATCAACTACCATTTGTGTTCTATAAAGGTACAAATAGAAGAAAATATCTGTTTACCTATCTGTATGTCTATCTGTAATCTATTGAGTTTCTCATAACTTTCTAAAAGTAGAATTTACTATCCCTGCTATGGAAATGTATATGTTGAAGCCCTATCTCCCATGTGAATAATTGGAGATAGGACTTTAGGAATAATTCAACTTCAATGAGATTATGAGGGCTGGCTCTACTGCAGTAGGACTATGGTCTCATAAGAAGAGGAAGCTCCTGTCCTTTTCCCTCTCCCTCTTCCTCCCACCAACTTTGGCTCTCTTTCTGCCCTGTGAAGAAAGCAGTGAGAAAGCAGCTGTCCAGAAGCCACAAAGAGCCCTCACAGGTCACACAGCTCCTTAATTTTAGACTTCCAGCTTCCGAACTTAGAAAAAAAATAAATTTCTGTTGTTCAAATCATCCAAACCATAATATTTTGCTATGGACACCTAAGCAGACTAATATAATCCTTAGATTAAAGATAAAGACTCTGAAACTCAGAGATGAGTTTCCATATGTCTAAATGCTGGAAACTGGAAACCCGGAGATGCAACCAGAGTTAAGGACATTTGTCACTGAGACTCATCTTCCTTTGCAGAACAAATCACAGTGTGTGTGTGTGTGTGTGTGTGTGTGTGTATCCCCCTCTCCCCAAGGAGACTGTTGATTGTAGAGCTCAGTGTCCCTTATGTTTAAGGCCCTTCCTTTTCTGTCGTGCCTGTGCTCCCTCCTTGTCTGCTTCCTTTATCAAATCCAGGCAAGGCTCTGCACCAGGCACTGCTCTGGGTGCTGAGGATGCAGCATGCCCAGGGCAGAGTCCCTGACCTCAAGGAGCGTCCCAACAGAGAGCTTGTTGCCAACAGTTACTCACTACAAGAATACTTTTTGAATAAGTTGTAAAAAATCAATATATATATATTTAAAAGCTCAGTGTTATAGATCTGATTTTTGGTTGGAATATAATGAATTAGAGTCCCACCATTTCTTTTGACCATATTCTCAAAGCCAATTATTCTTTAGTTTGTCTGTTCGGGCTTCCTTTCCCCCACAAACAACTATCCTTACTAAATTTTATGTGGCTCCCTAGGGCAACTCAGCAAGGCCAAGCTGTTTTTCAGGTTTGTGCCTGATACCTCAAGCTTAGTGTCTGAAAGAAACTTAATGAGCTCATTTTATAGTCTCCTCTAGGTCTCCAGGAAAATATTAAATCCAAGGACCAACACTGAATTTCATTAAATACCATGGGATTTTCTTTCATTCTGAATTAAAAATAGCCACTCTCTGGGTAAAACATCCCAGTCAACAGTGTAGCAACTAACCCAGCTGTCAGGGGGCCACAACTGCATAGCTTACTGATAACCAGGTCATAGGGAGAATCAATAACCTTGCTGTGTATAAGATGAACATCTATATGGTGTTCAGCATAAAGAAATGAGGCTGTGCTATTTGCAAATTTATTATGTTAGCTCTCACCAATTTCTCTTAAAATATTAGTAAAAAGATGTGATAGTTAATTTCCTACAAGAGCACCAAGTTGCATAATTCTTTACAGGAGCAAGTTCCACTGACTGGTTCTTCTACCCTGCTGTGAGGCAGTCTGAAGAGACCCCAATGGTCAAAATCACATTGGAGTATTTAGCCTAAGGAATACAAGGCCAGAGGCATTTTTCTCAGGATTCACTGTAACCTTCATTCACCTTTTATTTCCTTGTTTTCTCCCTTTGAGAGGCTGTAGTAAAAAAAAATAAATGAATAAAAATTTTTAAAAAATCCATTAACCAGAATGTATCTCCAGTTCTCTAGCCTTTTAATGTTATCCTGTCAAGGTGCCTTCCTATTCCGCAATAAATATTCCATTCTTTATTTGAAAAATCTTTACCCTTCTTTTAGCAAGTGACATTTGATTTTATGGTTTTCTTTTTTCCTTTGATGTTTATTTCTATTGGATGTATCTTGGTGTTTTGCTCCCTTAATTGGGTTAATGTTTTATTCTTGAAACATTTCAAATTAAGTGGAAGAACTCAAGGCCCTAGGTTGGTTTTGTTATCTGTCTGGTTAGTTAGGTACTTATCTATTTAATCCTCTGTTATCTCGTAAGTGGCATTTATCTCAATGGAGATATCATGCCCTTCTTACACCCAGGACCTGAGTTTTCTGAAATCTCAAGTGTTATTTTGATATGTCTCAGTCTGGTAAGTGCCCCAAGTAAGACCTAAGTAGCTGCTTCTTCTTTGCTACTACATAATAATATGAGATGATAACACCAGTTTTTTAAGGCCAAAAAGCAAAATTTTTCATGGTGCGTTCAAGAGCTGAAGTACCATAAATTCTATGTTGTACTAAGACAAAAAACAAAACAAAAACACAGTCATGGGTAAGGTATGGGTAAGGTACTAAGAGTCCCTTGGACAGAGTGAAAATTAATAAAGCAAAAGCAAATGGAAGACAAATCAAAGGTTTAGCAACTAAAGGTTGTTTTCTAAGTCATTAAATAAGTGGAGAGGAGAAGATCAAGTGTCTTCCAATGAGCAACTCTTCTGACCCAAAATGTTATGTGTCTGCATGGATGCTGTGACCCCCTTTGAGACCTTGGTCATCTTTCATTCCCTCGTAGGATAAAATGTCCAAGAGAAAACAAGGCAGGGGACGCACTAATGCTAAGCACTATGGCTTTCAGTTTCAGATCAGGTTTCCAACCTTTCTGGCTTGATGACAGGGTTCATAGATTCAATCCAAATCCTTTATTCAGGCATTTTGTTGGTATGTTCAGAAGAATTAGATTACCTGGATGGTAATATCACAAACACAAGAGAAAATTAGATTTCAGATATAGGTAACGTGGGTTCAAGTTCCAATATTTCCAATCATTTTTGCTCCGTTTTCTAATTTTAAACAGAGGAGGAAGGTTCACTTATTATTTCATTATATTCACAAATGTGAAATGACTAATTATAATATGGCAGTCACTTTTTAGAGTCCAGTACATGATTGTTAAGGCCTGTTAGTGTTTTCCTATGAGGCTGCTGAGCTATACCTCTGAGTTCTATGCATTCTTCTCTGATTTAAAAGGAACAGCACTGGGGAACAGAAGGGAGCTGTAGAGCAGGACTCTGCAGGAGACAGCTGCTCTCACTGACCTTTACCTTAGATTATTCAGGCCCATCTTGCCACTGTCCAAAAAGAGGAAAAGGTGAAGTAAAATAGAAAACACCTAAAGGTCAGGGCCAAACAATAAATCATGAAGGTAGAAACAATTTACTGAGCACTGACCTGGTGCTCAACTCTGTGGGAAGGCAGACAAGTTTGAAGTGGTTCCTGTTTCTCAGAAAGGAAGGAGATCTACATGCTAAAGGAGATTGGGACCCAGGGTCGGCTGTGTGGCCAGGCTTGAGCTACAGTAGGGTATAAGAGGAGAGGACCACACGAAGGAAGGAGGGCTTTAAAAAGGCTCTTGCTGGGTTGCAAATATGAAATCAGTCTTTAAATCACTTAAACACACAGCAGCAGCAGCAGCATACTAAAAAATCATACTAAACAAAAAGGCATTAAATGAGATGACCATTGAGAGTGAAACATAGTTTACATATATTTGTAGAGAAAAAAAATAAACTTTGAAAACAAACTAAGGTTTCAAATGAACAATGTAGAAAAAATATTTACAACCCAACAAAAATATTTTAAAAATCATGCAAAAATAATAAAGTAGAAAACAAAAACTCAGAAAAGTTGAACATTTGAAAAGGCCACTTATTTGAAATTTTAAATGCAATCATATATTTAGACCACACTGCATTCTAAAGACACATAAAAAGTTTAATGGGGAAGTGAAATCAAAGTTTCAAAAGTCAGCTATTTCCTAAATTATTTAAACAAGTAGAAAGAAATTAAACAGAAAGATAAATTCCCAATTCATTTAATACTATAAATTAGGTATAACTTTGAGATAAACAAACAAGAATAGTTAAAACAACAGTAGCAAATATATAAGCAAATCTTTTCTCTACAGAAGAAAAATCATAATATACATAAAAATTACAGAAGACTTGTCATATAAAGAATCTAACCTATCTTAATAAAAAGTGATTGATAGAACCTATTAAAACATCTTGTTTTTTGGTGCTGATTCACTAGAAGCAGTTAGTTCAACTAAAGTAACTAGAATAATTCCTTACATCAAGATAATCAAATGAAAAACATAACTAATCAGAAACTTGAGTAAAGTGATAAGGTACAAAATAATCATTCAAAGAGCTACAACTCATGTACCTCAGAAATAACATAGAATTTATATAAAAATATCCAGTTTACAATAACAAAAAAAACTTATAAGACTCAAGAACAAGCCTAAATAAAATCATTGAAAACTCTTATGTAGAAAACCACAAAACAAAATGGAGAACATAAAAGACCTAAATAAATGGAAAGTCATAAATTATCCCTATTGGGGACATTCAACATTGTAAAGAGGTGAGTTACTTCCTAATCCAAGCAAGCAATAAATTTTTTATATTCCCAAACAAAATCTAAAGAGATTTGTTTTTATAGGCTATTGCAAGCCCATTTAAAAATAGGGCTGATTCAAGACAGGCATGTAAAAGCAAGAGGAGCTGAGCAGAATAACTGAAAGAGACCTGTAATCTACTCCCGGATATCAAAACAACATTTTTGATATCCTTAGGTAGTTGGGTATTGATACAGACGTAGAAAATCTAATCACTAGAATAGTCTAGAGAGTTCTAAGAGAGAACTGATATTTGGAAAATCAAAATTATTGTAGGATGCATAAAGATTCAATAAATGGCACAAGAAAAACTGGATATTGGAATGAAATTTTAAAAATCCACAAACTGATCCTGCAGTGAGTTTAAAGGATTTGAGAACTAATCAAGGGAAAAGATAGGCCTTCAAGATGGTAGTATCGCAGTGTACTTGAAGCACATTGACAGGCTTCAAGGAGAGCGGGAGTCCTGCCTAGCATGGGAACTTTAAAGTGATATAGGTTTCACACTACAGAGCTTCACCTGTATAGGTGTGGGAGGGTCTGGGCATCCTCAAAGTTTTTCCTGGGAGCTCTACTCTGTATGGTGCTATTCATATAAGCTGTGCAATGGAACTGGGCAGCTTTCTAGAGCTCCTAACTCATTCAAATCTTCCTCACTTGCATACATAATGTACCACATCCCCTACATAAATGGCCTGACCCATCTACCTCGTGCATATGAGTTTGGCATTCAAGACTCAATATGAGGTCCACCTGATCTAAAAAGTCCTTCCTGGTCCAACCCAGTACATACAATAAGACCTAACTGGCCTCTTTCTTCTCTAATCTTCAATTGTTCCTTCTACAAATTCTCTCACCACAACTCAAACACCTCAGCTTGCTTATTTATTTGCTTGGCTCCTTCACCAGAAAGCAAGCTTTTGAGGTCAATATCTCTACTTACTCATGTTTGTATAAAAATTCTCTGGCATAGGTCTCACACACAGTAAGCATTTAACACATTGTTGAATAAATAGCAAGGTCTGAAGAGCTATTATTCTATTGTGTGGCAATCTGTAAGATATTGAGTTTCTTTGTGACCTCTTGGTGATATTATCAAACATTTACTTGAGGACAGAAGAGAATGGAATGCATATATAGTTGTCAAGACACATTAATTAGCAAGGAGGCAGCTTTCAGCTATTAAATCTTTACAGCTGGCACAACACCCTCATCAGTTCATACTATTAAACATTATAATAAATACTGCAACATTAAGTTTTGTGGCAGTGCAAATTAAAGCATTAGCAAGGGATGCATTTGTTTTTTTTAAAATGGTTATGTGCCAATGCTCATTCCATTTTTAACCATTTGATTATTTCTCACTACTGTCTAAAATCCTCAACATGGCCTGGAACACGCTTTTATAACATGACATTTGTCTCTCTCTAAAGGCATCTGTTGTGGGTCAGTTGTAGTTACAGTTTTTCCCCCAAAGGTCATGTGTGAGAAAATGCAAGAATGTTCAGAGGTGAAATGACTGCATCATGAGAACTGTAACCTAATCAGTAGATTAATCCACTTGAATGGATTAACTGAGTGATAACCATAGGTGAGTGGGTGTGGGTGAAGGAAGTAGCTTGCTGAGGGCATGTCTTTGGATTTATATTTTGTCCCTGACTCCTCCCTTACTCTCTCTGCTTCCAGAATGTCATGAACTGAGCAGCTTTCCTCCATCACTCCCTTCCACCATTATGTTCTGCCTCACCTCAGGCCCAGAGCTATGGAGTCAGCTGACCATAGACTAAAACTATGACTGTGAGTTCAAAATAAATGTTTCCTCAAGTTGCTCTTGTCAGGTATTTTGGTGACAATGATGCAAAGCTGACTAGACCACAGCCTTCCCTGCTCCTCACCCCATCAGTGCCACACCATACATGAGCCCTACCTTGCAACAATTTGCAACTTGAAGTTTGAACTTACAATTACCTTAATCCATTCTCAGTTCTTTAAAATCATCTCTCAGCTTCATGTTTTTGGTATATTCTGTCACTTCAGCCCATAATATTCTTCCTAATTTTGTAGAAATTCAAGCTGTTTCATTCAAGTACCAGCTTAAATCCATCCTCTGTGAAATCTCCTCCTTCACCCCAATGGGATCATGGGCTTCTTGTCACAACTTTTATGGTCCTAGGTGCACAACTCACATTCATGGCATTTAACACAATATTGGTAATTGTCACATTTCTCATCTGCATGTCACATCTTTGTGTTCTTCTCATCTGCAAATCCCTACTGTGCAAGATAATTTGAGATGGTGGTCATATAACAGCCACGTAACCAACGAATAAGAAAGGCAGGCAAACAGGCAGGTCTGATTTAGTCCTGTCTACAGTGGCTTGATGAAAAGTTCTTCTTGGAAAAGTTCACCACAGTCTTCCCTAGCAGAACCACGCCTGGGATTTCATTTTCACCTTCTTATTTTCCCTTTGTGGCACAGAAAGGAAGCTCCTAAGAAAAAATCCAGCAAGTGAACCTCTATTTTCTCCATGGCTGTGTCTCACACAATTAATGATCCCAGGGCCACTTCCTGGAAACAGCAGAAGAAATGAGCTATGTCTATTTACTTTTTTTCCGCCTCTTGATATTTTTTGATCATTCCAAAGAGTCTGCTGGAAGGTACAGCAGTGAAATGACCTAATATGTGTCTCCTTCTCTTTCTTCCAGTGAATTATTCAATTTCTTTTGCAGTGCTGTGGGTAGAAGCTGCGGGCAATATAGTCTTACAAGTATACCTTGGGCTTGGATTAGGACGCTGACTTAATAATTCCACAACTCAAAAGCAAATTATAAGATAAAAGCTAAATTTATAAACATGAGAGATACTCTGAATGTGGAAGATAAGAAATAAGTAAGGTATTTTAGGTGGCTTAAGGGGTTTTATCTCTGTATCTCCTAAGATCAAAGGAAATGGAAGAATTCATCTAAGAACCATCAGTGGGACTGTGAGTTGCTTATATTTGTTCATATTTGTTTTTAATTTCTAGCTTTGCCTCATTTATTGACATAATGCTAAAAATACTAAGATAAAATAGAAACAACTTTTTGTTTTTATTTTTAAAGCTTTGGAGCATACTTCTTAATTGTGTCAAACTCTCATTCTAAATATTCTCTCTCCAAGTATTTTATTTATAGAAAAAAATGCAAGGAAAGTACAAAAAATCCCCTATTATGTCTCCCAGTTTCCCCTCTTATTAACATCTTATATTACTATGGCATGTTGTATTCATATTGATACATATTTATTGACTAAAGTCCATACTTCATTTATATCTCTTTACTTTTTCTCTGAACTCTTTTTCTGTTGCAGGATCCCATTCAGGATGTCATATTACAGTTAGTTACCTTGTCTCTTTAGGCTCCTCTTGGAAGTAACATTTCTCAAACTTTCCTTGCTTCTGATACAATGTCAGTTTTGGAGAATACTGGTCTTTACCTTTTACAATGTCCCTTAGTTGGGACTTGTTATACATTTTCTCATAATTAGACTGGAGTTATATATTTTGGAGGAAGACGGCAGAGGTAAAATGTCATTTTATCATATTATATCAAGAACACATATCATCAACATGACTAAAAATTATTGATGTTGAAGGTGATCACCTGGCTGAGGTAGTGTTTATTTCCTTCTCCCCCCCCCCTTCTTCTTCTTCTTTTAGTGGAAAAGTAATTACTTTTTTTTCCTTTTTATATTGTCCTTATTGAAAGGAAGTTATGGACTGAGGAGTTATGCTCTCTCTCTGTGAGAGCAGAAAATCTACATAACCAGGAAGTCTACAGATATTATTAGCACAGAGATATATCTATTTTTTTCCATTAATTTATTTGTTCAAACATTTATTTCAGTTTGTATTCATGAATATTTATTCTATACGTTGGTTTGCAATACAAACCCACATTATTTATTTCATTGCTTAAATTTTTCCAAGCATTGGCTCATGAGATCTCATTCATCTGGTTGCTGTGTTCCTTTGACCTCACTATAGGTTTCTCCTTGGCTTGTTTTGAACATTTCCTTACCCTCTGGCACTACAAAATGGTACAGGGTATTTTATATATATATATACATATATATATATATTTTTTTGCCTTAGTCCTAGAATCACCATTTTATACTTTTAATGAAAAATGATATCAGAAACCATAATCTAGGTACTACATGGGCTCAGCCCTCTCAGCTGATGGAGCAAGAGTATATGTGTGCATACTAACCCATGTGTATACCCGTATCTATTGATATTTCTGCACTTAGCCATCTAAACCATATTAAGGTAACATGGTTCATACTATTATATCTGGCACAATCCAGTACCATATAGATCATTCTAGTCTCCTCCCTTTGCTTATCTATAACCTCCCACTCCAACAGTGAGAAACATGCCAATCCGCCATTCATTTGTTTAATTATTTAGCTCCAAAGTACATGCATAGTAACATCACAGTTATTAACTATCCCAATGAACAACAACCTATTTGTTTTTTCAAACCACACTTCATTTATAAATCTGTATTTTTTTATATGTACAAGAACTGTTGTGGAAGAGAGAGGAGAGGTAATATCAAGGCTAGTTAGAAAAGGCAAAACCAAAGGATATGGACATGATTAAGGGGCTCTGTTTTAAGGCAGGTATAGATCCAGGCAAAGTGATAAAGAATGCATAAGAAGTTACTTGAATAAGAGTATTTTGGTTAGGTATATTATAATAGGAAAATAAAACCAATATATCACAGTCACATGAGAAACAGAAATGAAAATCTACACAAAGAACATGAATGTTGGTAGTGGGGAAATGGACTGATACCAGGAGAACAGATTCTGGAATTCGGAGAACAGTAAGATTCTTAAATATCCATTAAAGAGTCAGAGGTCAAGAGATCTATTAAAAGTTAAAAAGGGTTAAGATTGGGGACATCAATTCAGGTTTCCATGGCAAGATTTGATGATACCAGTGCACAAAGTCTTGGTAGTAATTTCCCAGGGGATACCTGGACTCTGGGAGGAAATGCTTAAACACAGAAGAATGAAGGTTTATAACAAAAGAAATGAAGAACATTTGGCCAAAACTAAGCATTGAGGAATGTCTTTCAGAACCCAGTACTAAATGCCTTGTCCAGGAAGCCTTCTGAAGTAGCCTGCTGGAGAGGGCTGGCTCACCTACATCTCAGAATGTTCATACTGTAGTTCTCATCAAACAGTGTAATTATTTGATTTATAGGTTTGTGGGATAGAGAGTGAGGTTGACTGGGGCAAGTACTCTGACTTAATTCCTTTGAGTCATCATCAGCACCTAGCACTGTGTTCAGCAATGAGCAGTAATTCAGAGGATACGTATCTGATAAATAGAACAACGAAAAAGTGAATCCCAGGAACTAAGGATTTATGAACCAATAGTTAAAAATTAAACAAAATAAAACTCCCTCTAGCACTAAATTAGCACCCATCCAGCTGATTAAGAAGGTGGGCCCTTAATATTGATGATTTTTCCAGTGACTTTAAAAAAAGAAATCTTTATTGTTTAGCAGCTGTAGGACATTTACTGATCCATCTATCTGCACTGAAAATAAATTACATTAGGGCATTGCATTAATTCTGTTCTTTTGCAGTCCTATGAATGAGCATCTCACTAGAAGCTTACATCTTTATACTTCATGGTGGTTTAGCCTAGGAATTATTAAGCATTTCAGTTGAATTCTAATTTCTGTGCAATATATAAAGAATTCATTAAATTGTATTATTATTTTCTACAGACAGTTCAATCTTTGGAAATAGTTTTGGTGAAACAAAGGATTGGAAGATAGAAATTTGGAGTTTGTTCTATAATTAAAAGTTGTCAGTATTTAGTTTCCCAAACAATCAGAAGACAGTCCCTGCCACAAATATAGACTTTTTATTACTGGTTGGATTTATTCACTAAATGTTCATGCAATGAGCTGAACAGTATAAATACTGATATTTTTATACCTCCATCTAGACTGGATGAAAAAAATATGACTTCCCAAAGTTCCTTGATTCGAAGAAGAGACTTTGATAAGTTTAGTGAGACTATTAGTTTTCAAGCTGAATATAGTTTATTTTCCAACAATTTAATTTTGCATAGTTTGTGTGTGTGTGTGTGTGTGTGTGTGTGTGTGTGTGTGTGTGTGTTGAGAGACGCTTAATTTCATGTGCGTGGGCAATGTACTTAAAAGAGAACCTTTAGGGTTTATCCATTCTTAAAAACTCACAGGTTGGCAACATGGGGAAAGTCTTAGCTCTCTGGGCTTCTGCTAACTCAGCTGTCAAAAATGGGCTAGCACAGGCTGATGTATTTGAGGGAAGATAGATTTGAATAGCAGTTTGGCCTTCTTCTAGGACTTGAATTTGATAAGAGAGGAATCAACTAATGTACCACATTTACTGACTTTCATGGAGCACAGAAAACTCTGTCAATTACCTTCTCACGACACTACTCCATCCCCATCCAATACATACAAATTTTCTCTCTTATCAAGAGACTTAAAAATATTTTCAAGGCACCAAGGCCAATGGGGGAAAAAAAATAAAGCAAAAACCACCATTAATGTAATCTCTGAATCATCTGAAACAAGAATCAGCCAATAGTCACAGTATATACCATTATATATCTCATTTAGGAAACTTCTCATTTGAGAAGCCATTCTGAAAAACCATAAAAGAGTAAATAAGTATATATTCTTCACCTAATCTTAAGATTTCTTTGTATTAAACTATTTTTACTTAACCTAAAACATTTTTTGGTGTAGGCCAGAAAAATGCTCAGTTTACAGCTTGAGGCGAAAGAAAGGGACTAGTATTTATCATGAACTTCCCATGCCCTATATAATTCACATATAAATTTAAGGTAAAAAAAATGTGAGGTGGGTGTTTGCACAGTGTGAGTCTGTCTGTGTGGGTCACAATGCCACTCAACCTGCCATGTAACAAAAGGCCACTCAGGTAAGCACTGAGTTGAGACCTGAGGTTCTTCTGGAAGATTACTCAAAACATCAAGAACAGCATATGCAAAGCTTTACAAATGGAAAGAAAATTCCCCTGTCATTGCCCAATTAAAGCAGGACTCACAAAATTTTGAAAAATAATTATAGGAATATAGTTTGAATATATGTAAAATATGCCAGGGGCAGAGAGACTGGCTAGCTGCTGACCAATGTTATCTGTTCTTCCTCCTGGGAACATGCCAAAACGTATAGTGCAGGCACCTTGCTGTTGGGCATGGCCTGTAAATAAATGACCACTAGCAGGTCCTGGTAGACGTGAGAGTTGCTGGACCACAGAAACTTCCTAGCAACATTCTTCATGTTTTCTTTCCTCTGGCAACAACTTTGGGAACCATGTTGAAAATTGTGGAACCACAAGATGCTCAGGGACCTGAGTCCTGAAATAATATTTGAAAGAGAGATCTATGCTTACCAGAGACACCTACTGGGACTTTATAAGGTCCAGAAATAAATTTTGTTTTGACATATCACCCGCATTTTAGGATTTGCTTGTTATATCAGTGTTGGCCTTAACCAATGTACTACGGTTCATTTTGTTATAGGTTTAGGCACTCTTCTAAACAATATATTCATAGTTAAGCTGCCAGCAACTTAAAATTAAAAACCCAAGGGACAATATAAAACTCAGGGCAATAACTTATTAAATTAAAAGCATAAAAATGATGTGTTATCAGAGGATCACAGAATCAGACTCACTAAAGAAAAGTTCATCTTTTCCAATCCCTGACACACAATCTAAGAAAGGGCTATTTTTAAAAATTGATTTAATTAGGTATACATGACAGCAGAATGCATTTTGATTCATTGTACACAAATAGAGCACAATTTTTCATTTCTCTGGTTGTACACAACGTAGCATTGCACCATATGTGCAGTTATACATGTATCTAGGGTAATGATGTCCATTTCATTCCACCATCTTTTCTGCCCTCATATCCCATCCACCCCCTTTGCCCAAAGTTCCTCCATACTTCCCATGCTCCTCCCCCATTATGGATCAGAAAGAACATTCGACATTTGGTTTTTTGGGATTGGCTTACTTCACTTAGCATGATATTCTCCAACTCCATCCATTTACCTGCAAATGCCATAATTTTATTCTCTTTTATTGCTGAGTAATATTCCAGTGTGTGTGTATACCACAGTTTCCTTATCCATTCATCTATCAAAGGGCATCCAGGTTAGTTCCATAGTTTAGCTTTTGTGCATTGTGCTGCTATAAACGTTGATGTGGCTGCATCACTATAGTATGCTGTTTTTAAGTCCTTTGGGTATAGACCAAGGAGTGGGACAGCTGGGTCAAATGGTGGTTCCGTTCCATGTTTTCTAAGGAATCTCCATACTGCTTTCCAGATTGGTTGCACCAATTTGCAGTCCCACCAGCAATGTATGAGTGTGCCTTTTCTCCCACATCTTCACCAACACTTATGGTTGTTTGTATTCTCAATAACTGCTATTCTGACTGGCATGAGATGAAATCTTAGATTAGTTTTGATTTGCATTTCTCTAATTACTAGAGATGTTGAATATTTTTCATATATATGTTGATTGATTGCATATCTTCAAGAAGGGGATATTTTATATCCAATGATATTCCTTGAGTTTCTGCTACTCATCAAGTTTCTAGAAGAGCAAAGAGACCAGTTTGTCCTTCTAGCAAACAACTCAGTGTACGTGAGATGGCTTCCTAGAAATGCCATCTGTCATTTGAGTGTTCTTCCCATCTACATAGGGTAGAACAAAAGCCAATGGTCTTCCTAAAGAGACCTAAAACTCACAATCACAGTAACAAATTCTATACCCTGAAGACTTTGGGCTTCTGTTTAATAGGGTGGATGGGATTTCAACCTATCACTCACACAACCTCTCTGCATGTTCTAGAAGGGTTATTTGGCAGCTCTAGGACTATTCTCTGAGACGGAAGCACAAATATAAAGACAACAGGAAAGGGTTCATTTTCCATCCTATGACAGGTTTAAAGAGTTATGAACTCTGTGTGAAGGATTTTATAATCTTTGTCTCCTTGAATCCTCAGAGTGATTTTATGAGAGCAAGCATTACTTCCAAGTTGCAGAGCCGGTCAAATGTGTTTGATTGACTCAGTCAATGTGTTTGATTATCAAACACGATGTAAGTGACCACAGTGGGACCCTTACTCGGAGCTGGGTTATGCAATTTTTCTAACTACCTCAATGTCAGTAGATTCATGAGAAGACACCTAAGAGACAAATTTAATTTTAGTTAATATAAATGTTGGCCTTAAATATCCAGGAAAATTAACTCAAAATCTATTAGAACTTATAAAGGATTGATTTTAAATTTTAAGTATTTAGGAATAGGCTTATCAGAAATCTACCTTTAAAAAATCCTATATTGAGAAAAAAACTATAAAAGTTTAGTAAGATGTACAGAATTGAATTAAGTTATGGTATGTATTTATTTGGGAAGTCTGAGGATAGCAAAGTTATCAAATCTTTCCAAATTAGTTTAAAGATAATACAACTCAAAGTTAAAATATCTGAGGGTATTATCATCTTAAACTTGATAAAAATGTGTTCTGGAAGCACAAGTGAGCAAAAAATAAAAATTATAATACAGGAGAAATAATAAGAAAAGATGCTAGAGGAAGTTATAAATATTCAATAAATCAAAAAATTTTTTGCAAGTGCTCATTATTGAATTACTGACTCTGAGTGTCATATCCATCCTTTATCCATCTGTGCAAATGGAGCTGGGTCCATTGGCCAGCTAGCCAGACGCAAGGTTTGCCAGTAGAGGGCGTGAGATAGGCATTATAGAAGAAGGGTTTTCCTCTCTGCTTCTAGGCACTTGCCTGGTAAGATTCCACAGAGTACATTTCTCCAGCACCACAGTCCTGCAACGCAGAGCAGCCAGCATCTTCCTGAAGCAAATTTCTTGGCCAGTTTTATAACAGAGCGACCCTCATGAGATGCCTCCTCATGAAATATTTCCCTATAACCACTGCTGCGTCTTCTCCAACAAGGTCTATATCTCAACATTTGGAAGGGGAAAGTTCAATTAAGAAGCATCTCAAAGCAGCTAGATATATTGTGGGAAGAAAGAGGGGCAATAGTAGTCTGAAAGTAGCAATGAGAGTGAAGGAAGACACTGACCCCTACTGGTTCTGGCTCTAGAGGTGGGGTTGAAGGGAAAATAGCACCATTTGACAATAGCAAAGAACATGAAAGGTAAACTGAGAAGTATTGTGTTAGTCAGCTTTCTATCACTATAATAAGATACTTGAGATAATTAACTTATAAAGAAAAAAAATGATTTTAGCTTGCAATTCTGGAGATTCCAGTCCCAGAGTAGGTAGACTCACTGCTTTGGGCCTCTGTTGGCTTGCCAGGTAGCAATGTCTGGAGTGCATGGGGGAGAAAATTGCTTACCTCATGGATAGAAATGAAAAAAGAAAAAGGCCAGAGTCCCACAATACCCTGCAAGGGTACATCCTCAATGACCTATGGACTCCCTCACTAGGTTCCACCTCCTGAAGAGTCCACCACATCCCAGTAGTCCCACCATGAGATCCAAGCTTTTAACATGGAACTCTGGGGGACATTTGACATTCAAACCATAAAAAATTAAGGTATTTTGCCTTGTATAGACCGTACTATCCAATGAGCACGGTGTGCTTTGTGAGGGTGGAGCATGACAGGGAACTGTATAAAATCAGAATATGGAAAAGACATTGGGGATAAGACTCCAAGTAATGACATTAGGAGGTTTAGGGTTTGTGGTGAATATTATAAGTTGTTAAACATGCACCTTATTTATTTATTTATTTATCTATTTATTTATTTATTTATTTATTTATTTATGGTAGAAACTGGCTCCCTACACAATCCAGAACTCAAAACATCCTTTTTACATTCTTTCTGTATAGTAACTTCATTCTCTCCCAGGTCTGATTTGATTACCACTAGAAGCTGCTTAAACAAATAGACCTAATTTATTTCCTATTTCTTCCATAAGATAGAGTGTGGACTACTCAGATGCAGAACAAAGAGAATTAATGGTCCAATTAAACTACCATTTCAGTATGGGTAGGTCCTAAATTAGTTTTTGCAAAGTGGGTTTGCTGATTTCTACATCAAAAATAACCAGGAGTGCCAGTGAAATAGCAGATTCTAGCTTTCATCCCCAGATGGTCACTCCAGAGATCTGTGTATGGGGACCAATAATCTGCAGGGCATTGGCCCTCAGCTGATGTTGACACACATGTTCCAATGGCCATTCTTTGAGAAACACCTCCAAGACTAATTAAAGATTTTAGAAGATTAAAACAGATTAAGATATAACTAAAAATGAGCAAGCAAGAAACGATGGCTTATATGTTATCGTGCCATCCAAAATCATTGGATTTCTTTTCATAATGGAAGTGTACATCTGTATAAGACACTCAGATCAGGAGTAAGACTACAAGTAGTCACAGAAGGAGAGAAGGGATGCCATGGTGCTAGAGATAGACCAACGTATATTTCTGAGACTCAACGAAGAAATAACAAGGGACCAAAACAGAGGCTTATAATAAATCATCTGCTTCTTGTCTTTATTGCAGAATTTAGTGGGACAGCTGAGCCTGGGGACATAGAACCAGGAGCTTGACTCTTCAAGCCCTGAGGGAAAAGAGGACCCAGTGAGATTCTAATGACATGGCCAACCCAGCACCCTCCAAACCAGTGCTGCCATCTTGATCTTGGTTTGGCCTCATCAGCTCTTGCCTGCCTCCAGGTTCCACCCATTTCAATCTTTACATCACACTGCAGCTATAATGCTTTTCTAAGAATCAAGCCTGACCATTACAATTCCCTTCTCAATTTTCAGTCACTTCTCATTACCCACAGGATAAAGTCCAGTTTCTTTCCAATAGGCATAATAAATTAGAAAGAATAATGACTGATTCACAAGCAACCAGATACTAAAAACTCACAGCCAGGAAAGGAACAATCCATCTTCTTTGTTACTT